>OX632364.1:7160797-7707567 GCA_951751655.1 Ophion costatus
TTTTACATAGAATTATAAAGTCGCGTTTACGTGCAAAACAGTTCTCATCGACCATGACACTCGTTCCCGCCGATTTTCGTTCAAATTTCCTCAACCCAGCTCGATCTCGAGACTTCGCGTGTGAAGCTATCGCGTAAGAATTGCCGCGAAATCGCCAAATGTTTAGTCTCGATCGCCAGGATGAATGTGGTGCGTTCGTTTTGCGCTGGGACTTAAAATTTTCGTGCGTCGCTACGAGGCAGGGGGAGGGGGGGGGTGGAGGAGGTGGAAGAAAACTAAGCAAGCAAAATCATCAAATGCTCTCTTCCATTCGTTCAGCCCCGGGGGATGGTGGTAATGAACGATAACAATAACGTAAAATAACAAAACAAAAAAAAAAGCGTGATGATCGGCGAGTAATGGAAAGCGAAGTGTTCTCAATGTCCCTTGTTCTCGTAAAATCGTCGATGCGAATAATCGAGAAGAAGAGCTTGTACGTTTTTATTTCTCAGTCGTTATTTTGCTAAAACGTCATCCAATCGCGTGTACGACAGCTGCAAGGCCGATCGACATTTACGCAAAAACAACCCGAGCAACGCTACCGCTCACGACGTTGATTAATTTCCCAAATCGCGGAGTAAAAACAAAAAAAAAAGGGAAAAAATCGACCAAACGATCGAGTACGATACGATCGTTAGTGAATAAAACAAATCGGTTCGTTATTTTTATTTGTATATTGCAATAAAATCGTCAATTCCGGAATTGAAAAAAAAAACTAGAAACTTTGCAAAATCCGACGCAACAAAAGCGGAAATTCCCGAATTTATGCGTTACTTTTTTCAACATCCAACTCTATCTCAATTCATCGGCACGCAAGTCAGCCAAACAATTATTTCTTTCAAAATCCCTCGTGTGAAAAATCGAATTTAC
This sequence comes from Ophion costatus, assembly GCA_951751655.1. NCBI lineage: Eukaryota > Metazoa > Arthropoda > Insecta > Hymenoptera > Ichneumonidae > Ophion > Ophion costatus. The sequence goes on from OX632364.1 coordinate 7,161,707, forward strand.
TTTTCTCTGCGTCCAGTTTCCCCCACCGGTGAGTTATTTGAGCAACGAGAAACCGGGACGATCGGGAAAATGACGAGATTTCAGTTATGGAAATGAAAACTTGTATTTGCTTCGCAAAATCGCCTCACTTCCGGTATAAAAAAAGAAAAAAACGAAAACCAACACAAACCAAACGAACAACGAAAATGGAGACAAGAGACAAAAACAAGGGAGCAAAGTTAGCCAGTAAACCAATAACGAATAACAAATAAATAAAAAAGAAAGAAGAAACGTTCACACGGCTGTTCGCAGCTGTAAAGGTTTCACTCGATCGTCGCGAACTCGCGTGCGCATACTGCGTCGACGTCTCGACGCTGCGACAACTGCACTCTCTACCAGGTAACGATCAAATCAACAATTATTGCGTGTATCGCCAAGATTCGTGAGGGAACGAATGAACGCAAGAACGGAAAAACAAAATATTCCAAAAAAAAAAAAAAAACGTGGGATGGTTCTTTTTTTTGTAGTAAGCATATAAAGAAGTGACGAGGGTCCCTCCGAGTGTCAAATGTCTCCTACCGCCTACCAAGACCTACCGAGCTACACAACGAGCTTACCATTTCAAACCGTCAAGATCCCGTTCTTTCGAATATATATATTTTTTCATTTTCTTCTTCTTCTTTTCTTCCTTTTTTCGTTTTCTCATAGCAGTCGTATTTTTCTTTTTCACGATCATTTCATCACCGTCCATCTCACTCGCTTCTTAACTAGGCACATCGTTTTTTTTCTTCTTCAATTTGCATATACAATTTATAATATATATATATATATATATATATATATACATATACATATATTCGATACGTAACGTACGATACGCGCATGATATATCGTATATCGTATATTGGATATCACATATCATATATTATAAATGATATATTGAGAAAATATATTTTCGTTTGCTTCGAACGAATTCGAAATGTCATTTTCGACATACATATAAATATATATATATATATATATATATATATATATATATATATATATATATAATATATATTTACATGTAATCTTTGGATGTATTCGGTCTTCGGACAACATCCGGATAAATGGCTAGGTTGTTGCTGTTTGTAATGGTGCTCGCACTACCAGTTTGTACAGATATATATGAATACATATATATATCAATAATAATAACAATAATAATAGTAAGTTAAACAATGATAATGACAATGAAGAAAAAAAATGAAGTTATGGAACAAAAGAAAGTGTTCGAACTCTAGTCTCGCTAGGGAGTCACTGCCACTCACCTTGCTGCTCCTGATTCAGTTCGGTCGTGCTGCCGTGAGATGGACCCGGTATACCGCCCTCGATTCCGCTCCCTGCGATGCAAATAACAAGAAATAAACATCTGTTCGGTGATGAGAAGGGAGCTTGAGGGGGAAATGCCTTTAGGCGAGGAAAAAAATTCATCATATTTATGATTTTTGTTTAAAAGGAAAGATCATTTAAGGGGGCAAATACATATAAATGGTCCAAAATGACGAAAACTTTCGGGATTTTTTTTCAACGCAACTACTGGACCTATGGTTTTGAAATCTGTAAGGTATTTTATTGTACATTGGAAGACACGAAAAACATTTTTTTTAAATCGACAATAAGTGTTCATCAGCAGCCTGCAGCCAATTGTTGCTGAACGAATTTTCCCCGCGACGTCGAACTGCGACGGCTGTAGATTTTTTTAATATGGAACAAAAAAGTCTCGAACCATTACATTCTATGTGAAAGTACGCTGTCGATAGAGCAAGTAAAAGTTGAAAAAGTTGAAAAAGTTGAAGAAGTTGAAGTGTTTTTTATGCAAAAAAATTATTGTTTAATTAATTTTTTTGATTGAATATGGAGGTTTATCGACGAGGGTTTGCAATGATGTGTCTTGAAACCTTTGGTTGAAATGAATCGGATAAACAGTTATTTTTTATCGCTGCCGCAAATTTCGAAAATTCGTTCAGCAACAATTGACTGCAGGCTGCTAATGAATACTTATCGTCAATTAAAAAAAATGTTTTTCACGTCTCCCAACGTACGATAAAATATCCTACAGGTTTCAAAACGATTGGTCCAGTAGTTGCGTTGGAAAAAAATCCCGAAATTTTACGTCATTTCCGACCATTTATATGTATTTCCCCCCCTTAACCATTTTTGAGACTTAGGCTTTTTTTTATAACTACTTTTGGCTGTTACGTGGTATTTTTTTATCTCCAAAGTGGCGAAGGTATGGCACGGTGAAATTTGGAATAATTCTTTAGATAAGTGACTTTTTCGAAAAAAATATTATACGATTTCTCCGATAAAATATCGTTTATGGGATTTGTTTGGGTTTCCTTGGGTTGAAATGTCGAAAAGCGTCGAAATGTTCGAAAACCCAAACAAACCCGATGTAAGCGTCGAAATAAAAAAAAAGGCCCAGTTTTATCACGTGTTTCGGCGAACTTCAAACCCCCGTAACTTTATATGGGGGGAAGGGGGTGAATTTCAGCTCCCCGACTGAATATCATCATTTACAACTCAATAAATGAGGAAATAATAATCTTAGGCTCATTTTTCGGAACTCACTTATCTAAAGAATTACCAAATTTGGTACAAGTTTTTTTTAACCTCATTGTCCAAAACATGACCCTAAAAGTTCTTGAAAATAAAAAAAAAAAAAGTTTCTTTCATTGCAAAATGTAGCCATTTTTTTCACAAAATTCAATCTGTTTGTTTCAAAGCGTACCGTTTCACCGATTTTCAACGTTCCTCGCTTTTTCTTGGTTCATGTTGCGCGTATGAGTGTTAATGAAAGAAAAATCTTCGGTGAGTTTTTTTCAGATTAATCCCGCCGACGCTACTTGTCGCGCCGTCTGACAACGTCCGCCGCAACCCGTTTAGGAGACCGTGCAATACCTCCGCCATTTTTAAAGATTAATAAATAAAAAAATAGCATGTAACAGATAAAAGTATTTAAAAAAAACATACCCTATGTCTCAAAAGCGGTGAAGAGCGGTGAAGAAATATCATTTTTTTTTCTAATCATAAAAGCCAGCCATTTTTCTTCTCGCTTAAAAGTATCTCCCGCCTTTAGTTTCTACTTTTGCGTAATGTTGTCGAGCTCTTTTGTGTCTCTTCACCTGCGTAGGATGGTGGATAACTCGGCAGAACTTCCATTCCACCGTCGAGACTCAAAAAGCCACCGGGCAAAGCGTTGACCTCTTGCTTGGGCGAGCATTCCTCGTCGCTTCCGTACTCGGGTAATTCTACTTTTGGCTGAAATCACGACACAAAGACATTCTACACATTTGTTTTACAGCAGAGGTCATAACCGAAGCCTGAACAGTCGGCGTTGGGTTTGGGCTCTTTGGGCTTCCCCCTCGATAATATTGTCAAATCGTTTGCAAGTGTTAAAAGTCGTAAAAAAATATATCAAAGATGTATATTGGGATCTGCCATATGGGCGGAGCCTAAAAAACACGGCGGCGATAAGAGAATCGTCAAACGTAAACAGTCGTGTAGTTTAGGGGAAATTTATGTGATATTAAGATGAGTATTAGTGCAATTTGTGATTGGGCCGGTACAGAACCGAAACAACGCAATTTTGTGGAAGGCGAACGTATTTTGAAGGCAGGGCACAAAATTAGCGGCGTTTGCGATACCGGTGCTGTCACACACTGCAGTGAGCACACTTTCATGTCTGAATTCACTTTTTTCATTTTTAAGCCTCTCATCCAAGCCTCTGATTGATCGGTGTTTAGTACATTTCCGAAATCATTTTTCACGTACACGATGCGTTTCCCGGCAATGGGAAACTTGTGGAAACGAACTTCCAACTCCTTGCTCGAAGTGCTTTCGCAATCTTTCACAGCACATTTAATGTCCTTTCGGTAGTTTTTACGCGGAGAAAACTCCGCGCATTTCCTTTTACACCGATTTAATGTTCTCTATTGAAATTAAATGCTTTTATCGCACGACTACGTATATTTGCTGTACAAAGCTTGGCCCCGTATGTACTTTGATTTTCCGCCACCAGATGTCATATCGCCACTTGACATATCCTATGTGCCCCCATCCAATCGTCGATTTAAGGTACTCTTTTCGCCGGCGACGTATTGCGCAGGGGCATAAATACGACCCTTCTGAATCACTGCTAAATTACCATGGCGCTTAATAAAAATAATAGGTTGGCAAGAAAGTATTTGCGTTTTATCACCAAAAATAATATAAAATCAACCATTCGTTTGTTTTTCTTTGCTTCTTTATTTCATTGTTGGTGATAAAACACAAAGACTTTCTTGCCAACCTAATACGTCACAATCAATTATTATACCCAACCATAAACTGGAGTAAAAAATTTCGCCCAACTTCAGTGAATTTAGACATTTTCTCTGAAAAATCGCGACGAAAATTCTTCTGCTAGTCACATTTTTCGAAGTTTTATCATTAATGTTTTCTTTGAACATTCAGTGACCCCCTGTTTTTATTGACGTTACGGAATCTTTAGAACTCTAGAGTTATTTCGTGTATAAATTATCAGAAATGTGGCCAGCGAACCGACGACGATATTTTAAAAATCACTGCACCGATTCAGTTCAAATTTTACGAACTTCGGTAAATATTCGGAAGCGGGGCTCCTGCTAGAATCAGGCTAATTTTTGTTTGGGTTTGTTTGAATCCTCGAAGAAAATTAACCTGTTTCTAGCAGGAGCCCCACTTCCAAATATTTACCCGAGCTTTTTTCATATATCAAAAAGCAGTGCTTGAACGAAGGAATTTCATTTTACGACCCATCGTTTTTCTTTTGTCATCTACAAAAATAGCGTTTTCTTTTCACTGAAAATCGATACTCTCACTTTCGATTGCGGCCATTTTTTCGAAAAATCCATACTGTATCTAATCCTTCGTACAAGCACTAGATAATTTCATGCGAAACCGAGCGCGTTTGTTTTTATTTCGAATGATTCACCGGGACGGACGTTTTATCTACCACTGTCATATTTTTCATTACAAAAATTGTAAAGGATGAAACCATTCTCTCTAATGCAAAGAAAATAATTGAAAATCCGCACGAGTATTCTGAGAAAAAATTCGCGAAAATTGCCTTTTTTCGCTCGAGTTGGGTGCAAGGCGTTAAAAAGCAAATGAAATGAGAGAATCTCAGCGTTGAATACAAGGTGATTTGTTTGGCTGTCATTTCTTTCGAAGGTTAAAACTCAAGAGAGCCGTTGTTCCGGCAGAAAGAAAGGTACCTCAACGATATCGATATCTTTGTAACAATCGAGTTGGACTTGTGGCTCGATCGTGAGCGGACGATTTCGCGTTGTACCGGTCGAGCTAACTGGTGGTGCAGCCGGTACTGGACTAGAATTTATCGGTGAATCGCTTCTCTTGCAGAGCCTCTTGAGGGGCGGGGGACTCGTGGCTGGTGGAGGAGTCTTGCTACGTTCGTCGTCGAAGCTCGGTGAGATCAGACCACGTCCGTTCGAGGTATGTACGTTGTTCGTCTTCGAGTGCTGCGGAATGTAAATTTGATTCGGTAAAAAGCAGCCAGCGAATATCGGGACTGGGTTTGTCGATTGAATAGTTTGCATTGACCGGAGGACTGCGGAGAGGCTGGACTCACCTTCTCGCTGTTGTGCTGATTGTTCTGGGAGTCCGTGAGACCTCGTATCTGAAGGGATTCGGCGGTGCGCAGAAAGGTCGGTAACTCCGCCTGCGAGATGTTCACCTCGCCCGCGTACATGAACTCCAACAGGGACTGCAGATGCTCGAATTCCACATCCCGCATGAATATTATGGGATGCTTGCAGGGATTCGTCTGCAATATATTCGGAAGAAATATTAAGATCCATCGTGCCGGAGAAGAGACGAGGAAGATGGTCCGGGGGAGTTTGAGGGTGTAAACAAAAACTGTAAATAGGCATAGGAAAATGACGTTGAAGTTTGGGTGGCCATATTTTTCCTTGCCCACGTTCCTTTTATGCAGATTCAGGGTACAAAAACTGCTCGAACGTTTTTGAAGATCCTCGTAAGAGGTCCACACCGTAAATTTGGAAAAAAATATGCGGGTGAATAAGGTGAAGACATAGGAACAAATTTTCCTTGCCTTTCAGCCGTGCAAATTTGTACTAACGTTAAAGTTTGCACGGTTAAATTTCAACGAGAGTTCATCTTTCTTAAATAGCTGACTGTTTATTGCCCACATTTCTTGTTCTGACGTTTAAGATTTCCACCCCGAATCTGTGCAAAAATCATTTTGGGTCGATGACCATAGAAAATACAAAGAATTTCCATGGTACTAAAGTTTGCATCACTGGAATGCAATGAAACTAAATTTTCGTTTCTCGTTGAAATCATTGAAACATTTTTCGACGTTCTGATTAGTGATGCGTAACCCGCACCTGTGAAACAAATAGTATACACGGGGGTAAAGATAAAGGAATGAAAGAATAAAGAATTTTCGTTGCACTCCAGCGATGCAAACTTCGCGCTATGAATTTCCACTGGGTTCCAATGACGCGAACTTCAACACCGGATGAGAGAGGGTCTCTTTGGAGAAATATTCGGCGCAAGTGCGGCTAGTTTTTTTCGAGCAGTATTTACATCCGACAGTGGCAATTACCCAGTACTCATCACCAAACACTGCCACAGGAATATCTCACAGGCAACCTCTCGGTCGAGGTATTCGCAAACGCGGGCAGAGTTCTGGGCTCGGGACATTGCAAGAACCGAGTACGATCAAGATTACGATCATTCTCGTCGTTCATTCGAAACCGCGAATGAGAGAAAATTCATGCTGTAACTAACGCGTCCAGGCTATAGGAAAGAGTACCGACGGAGACATGCATCGACGACAAACAAAAATTCTCGCGAGAACACTTCGATAGGTCGAAACGTGTGACTCACGTACGGAGCGAGGTCGCGAAGGCGTGTACGAAAAACACATAGTCGTCACTACGATCTATGCACGCCGGTATCTACACTCTAATGTACACACATACGCGTTGCTCAAACATAAACTGGATTTGTCTATAAAAAGCATATGCCGTCTGCTCACCGAGCGCAGCGTTATGTAATCGTTTAATGGCTATGGTGGCTCTCGCAGACGAGAGAGCAGAAAAATATGTTTCGCGCGTGGTGCTGAAGGCAAACACAAGTACGTTTTTTCTCCCGAACGCTCGTCGCTCGTGAACGAACCACAATGGTTTTATTTTGGGGGTTCGTCTCCTGATGTGCCGCCTAGACATATCTGGCAACGCGGGACAATGCTGCGAGCGTAGAAGTTGGAAAAATTTGCCTGATGGAAAGTTTGGAATTTTCAGTCTCCAGCAATCTTTGATGTCTCAGCGATAATTGATGGGAAAACGTGTACACAGCGGGAAGAATATTACTACTCGTATCTCACGTAGAATCAGCATAACTCTTGACAAGGTCGCAAAAGCTAATGTGCGTAACGTTCCAAGGTGTAGAACTAACGACTCAAAACGGGATTGGCGTTAACGACGAATCGAACCCTATCTTTCCTGAAACTGGACAAGTGTTCCGGAGTGCAGAGTGTCTCTGAAACGCCTCAACTCTGGCACCCAAAAACATCCGAAGCTCCCATCAATGTGCATCTCTCTATTTCGCTTCCATGAAGTTCCAGCCTACTCTCCGCTCTGCGAGAGAATCCACGAACTCTAATCCGAAAAAGCGCAAGCTTCGAAAAACTTTCCTATTTTCGAGTCCCCGAGGGGGAACAGGTCCAAACAACCTCGCGCATGCGTTTATAAAGGAGAAAAATAAATGCCCGAATAAATAAATACGCTGACGAGCATCGCGAAAAATCCCAAGAGCCAAAAAAAGAGTGCCGTGCGAAAAAAGCATACCAAAAATGCTTGCCACGGTGTGAAACCGAAAAGTTCCCAAAAAGAAAGAGAGAAAGAGAGAAAAACCTGCGAGCGTACGATAGCGCAGCTCCATTTTTTTTTGTCGCGAAAAATCCCGTGGCGTAGCATCCCGATGTGGATATAGCAAAACGAAAGGAAAAAGGGGTTCGAAGAGGGGCGGGTAGGGAGGAAAAGTGCAATGGGAGCGACGTGGGCGAGGGGCCGGGAGGTGAAAAGCGAATATAGAGCGCAGCGCTGCCGACGGGCGCGCGGGCGCGGGGGAGGGGGGTCGGGAGACGGCGCGAACGTCTCGGCCGCTGACAGGGGAAGGGGGCCTAGCGCGGAGAGGGGAGCTGAAAAGAGTTAAAAAAAACCGCAAAGTTTTTCTAACCTTGAACAACTCCTTGAAGTACGGGCTGCATGCTGAAAGTACGACCTTGTGCGCCTGCAGACGTCTACCGTCGCAGGCGAACGTGACGTCGACGAAATCTTCGTCATCCCTCAAAGCCTCGAACTGGCTGGTTATGTTTGCCTGAAAGTTGTTCCAACGCAAGCAGAACTGTTGCTGCTGGCTATCCGTCATTACTATCCCCGTATTTTGTGTGTGTTGTATCTTCTTATTCCTTTTTTTGTCTTCTTTGTTTCCCAGTTTCGTTTTTTTTCTTCCTCTACACCTCGAAAAGCGAAGCACTCGCGGGAGCAGCGGCGACAGCACTCGCGTAACGTGTGCCCGACCAGAAGTACACACCAACAGACACGCACACACACGCAGCGCGCACACTCGTCGCGCGCGTTATCGTCGTGACACCGCCACGCTTGTTTAACTTCCGATTACGATTTGAAACGAAAAAGAAAAGAAAAAATTACTCTTCCGAACGTTCTTGTTTTATATGCCTTTCTTTCGCCAGGTTTTTAGATTTTTCCTCGCGCTTCAGTCTGAAATTTTGGCTGTTCTCCGGCTGTCGGAGATTTCTTGCATGTGTGCCGCGAGTCGAGAGCTTTTATCCGACAACTCACCGCCCTCTCTCTCTCTCTCCCTCGTTCTCTTGGTTTTCGTAATGGTGGTGACTATTTATCGTACTGGTTGGTAAAGAATGTATATATAGTTCATTTACCTACTATATACCTGATATAATAATTTTGCACACGATCGTGCAGCATGACGACGAAAAAAAATGTGAATCCCCCCCTGGCCGCCCCCGCGTAATCACTCACCTCGGCAACCCCTCTTCTTATCACGTTCTCATATGCACGCATATACGTATATACGCGCGTGTGTGTGTATGGATATTGCTGTGTAATTTTAATTATCGTGATCCCGAGGCCGGCCCAGCATCGATGGAAAATTGACAAAATTGGTTTTTCTTCAGCGAATTTTGGAAAATAACATTTGGCGAATGGAAATAATGATAATGACGACGACGACGACGACACCCCCGCACTATCGCGATCTTATGTATTCCTTCGTCACACACCGTACGACACACGCACGCGTGTGTGTGCATATATCGACTGTAATACGTGCATGTATATACCGTACGCACACAGGCGCACCACCTTTTTTTCCTCCCCTTTTCCCGCCCGCCCCGCGCACACGTTAGCCGGGGGAATTATCGACGAGGGGAGAGAGAGAGCGAGAGAAGAGAGAGAAAAAAACCTCGTCGTCCCGAACCAACTAACGTATCACCCTCGTCGCGCGACTTCTTATCGTTTCATTCACGCCGCCGTCGCCCATTATGTGTCCTCGCGTATTACCACGATGCTACGATTTTTCAGATACTTTTTTCGTTCCTTAATTTGGATTATAAAATGGTTAAAATGTAAAAAGTGAATCGATGACTGAAGAGGAAACGTACGATATAAATAATGACAATCGATAAACAGGAGTGACAGCGTGAGGAAAAAAAAATTCCTAGACGCGAATTATGACGAGAGAGGCCGTTGCGAGCGGACTGCCACCCCCAACGCCGTTTTTTGCCTTCACGCTCGTCCAGCGGACTTTATTCATCGTTATTTTTAATATCACAAACTCTTTCGCGACTCGTAGCGCGTTCGTCAGCAACGCCAGGGAAATTCGAGAAGCACGTGCATTTACGCAGTTGTGCTTTTCTTGTTTGTTTCTACGCAATTATGCCGCAGAGTGAAAAGACGAACGCGGGAGAGCGTTTTTCGCGGACTGAGTCCGCGCGCCATCTCTGCCCTCGACACACACGCCGGCGCAGACGCAGTGGCAGAGCTGCCAACTTGGCGAAAAAAATATCCACGTCGCGCCGAATCTCGAGTTTGATATTGAAACGAACGATGAAGTTTCGAAATAAGAATGACAAACGTTTTAAGACAGTTTTGACGATAATCGAACCATTTCCGGTGAGATTCGGGCGATTCAATTTTTATTTTACGTTAACTCGCGTTTTGCCCTGCTTGATGTAATTCGAAAATCGATCGCGTAACCTCTGCATCAAGACACTGCAATAATCGGCGATTTTCCACGAGTTACCGAAGTTAAAATACGAATTTTCCGATGTCGCGAAATGCTTCTTTGGTTCTCGTAATTGTTCTCGCGAATCGTGTCGAAAAAGAAGCGTGAATGCGCGCGTCTAGAGTCACGGTGGTGCTCGTGTCACGGAGTCGCGTTGCACTCGTCTGCTGCGGCGGTGTTCTCCGGAGAGTCCCGACGTGTGCACGGCCGGAGTGGGGCCCCCCTGGCTCGATCTCGCCGTCAATTATCATACGAAGAAAAATAAAACAGCACCATTCGACGCCCAAAAATTCGAAATATTACTCTCGACAGTCTCTTCTGATCGTTCGCGGATCGGCCACGAGGGAACGATGATTTTTATTCTTTGAATTCCTCTGCTCCTCGGCAGCGAGACATTCTCTCGGACGCTCTTTCGCGGTGTGTGCGTAACGCGAAAGAATTACACACGACTATACATCTATAAGCGTGTACGCGAAAAAAAGGTGTTCGACGTTCGTGTGCGCGGCAGCAGAGGGTGCTCGAGTCGATCGACTCGCGGGTAAAATGGCAGTGTAGTGACGTGAGGACAACTCGAAGGGCAAAACAAATACGAAATTTTGTCGTGAAATTTTTTTTGTTTGTCCCAAAATAACGTGACAATCGTAAAGGATGCTCGCAAAAACGAAATCATCGGTGAGTCCTCGCAGTTCGATACTATTGGAAGGGGTTGCCCTATTTTTCCGTGGGGGGGACCCTGAGACAATTCGAACGAAAAATCGAAACGAAGGACTCGGCAAAATCAATGTCCCTTGCCTGCTCTCGTCTCGTGTCATCGCTATACTCCTTGTACTTTTTCTTTCTTTCTTTTTTAATTGTTTCTACGAACTGCTGACTCGTACCTTTAACCTATTTTCACGCAACGATACTGCAAACTCTCGCGCTTGTGCATTTTAACGTGGAATGAAAAAAGAGACGAGCTCGTCAATCGATACCCCATTCGAATGCTTCCGATCTATTTTTTTCGTCATGATAATCCTCGAATGACAATCCTTTTCAGTTGCGACTTGAAAAACGCGATAATTCTGGGATCGATCGCGGATTTGACAGGTGAAAATATATTACCGCGACTGCCGCGGTTCAACGATCATTCGCGAGCATTTTTTTTCGTGAACAATCCCGAATGCCATTATTCAAATCGTTCTTGCGTTCGAGACGTTTTCTCGAACAGGGTGATACGTTCTGCAAGGTGCGAATCGTGTCTAAAGTCGCGAGAGACATTTTCATTCAAAGTGAATCGTTCAACGTGGAAAGTGCGATGGGAGTGCAAACTTAAATTGCCAAAATCCTTGAGCTGTGGGCTTTTTCGTGAAAAATCAAAATTCGCGGATCATAATTCGCACTTGGAAGATTGAACGGGTCCGCTGTCATAAAACTTTTTGTCAGTTTCGTTTTTATCGCGTCAATTTCGTATTTTAACATTGACAAAGATTTTCAACTTTGCGAACTCTATCGCTTAAACTCAAAATTTAGATTCTGTTTTTACCGTGGAGTCGCTGGGGATCGAATTATTCGGTTGAACGCAAAGTTTAGAGCGCAGAGAGCACGTTTGGAATTTTGCGGCGTTCCAAACGAGGACAATTTTCAGAGACACATTTTCTTCCGTTTACCGAGCAACAGCTGGCCGATCGAGGTCCCGTTATCTTCCTTATCGGAGAAAATCCGAAACAGAGCTTAAAATCAAGAGTAATCTTTGGTACCGGTAACCATGGTGCGCGGATCACCTATCTATGGTCAATTATCTTTTAGTGCTCTTCGCTCGGCTACGAGATAACTACCATCCGGTTTTTTCTGGTGTGCTTTTTGCTCCGTATCGTTCACCCTTGCGAACGTGCATTTCATTTTGTCCTTGAAAGGGGTCTGGTGTTTCCCGGCAAACATTGAAAGACACTGAACCTTTTTAGACGCGAATACTTCTTGTGAAAGTTCAACTTCCAAGTTTTGGTGAGTTCGGTTACATCGTTTTCGAAGAAAAAAAAAGAAAATGTGTTAAAATATAGACGAGTTGGTGGAGTCTCTTACAAATAGCTGAGAGGAATTTTAGTCTCGATAAGCACAGAGAAGGCTCGAGCGTATTCTTTGTAAACTTTGCCGCATTGTCTGGTATTTTAAAACTCATTTTCCGAGACAATGGGCTGAAAATTAATGGTATCAAAGTTTGCATTGTTGAAAAGCAACATAATTTCAATTCTTTGCATCCAGCTTTGGTTCTTTTGCACATTTAGGCAAACATTTTTGGGAAGAATAAATAAAACATTCACGTGAAAATATTTACACATGGAATTATTTAGGAAGATCCTTGTTAGGGATCCATAACTTAAAACTGTAAAATAAGCGTTTAGATAGTAATAAAAATAAAGAAGAATTCTCTGTGCATTCGAATTATGCAAAACACTTCACACACTTATTAAAACTTCCAACTCGAGCATTTACAGACATGCCTGACGTCAAAATAAACATCAGTGTGCTTCAAAATACGACGCTGAATTTTGCATCGCTGTAATGCAACGTAAATTCTTATTTCTTTCAGATTTCTGCATTTTCAATGTCATTCGAACTCTTTCCTTGCTAATTTGATCCGTGGATCGCTAATGAGGACCTTGATAAATTTTCAAGTAATTTTGTTCGCTCAGAATTTGTCAACCTAAGGTTTGAGCTACAGAACTTCCATTGCGTTCCAGCGATGCAAACTGCAATATTGTTTCAAAATTCACAAGCACAAGCCGGCCCCTCCTGAATGAAAAAAAGTACTCAGGAATTTCCAATCATGTTCTAAACTGCACTCGTGCCAAGATCGCGAGATAATTCGACTAAACTGGAATTTGCGGCTTGGAGAGACAGAGCGAATATTCTGACAATGCTAGCACCAGGTGCGAGGGTTGCGTCACGGTCTCTAACGGCAATGATAACATAGCCAGGCGCACTTTTCCTTTGCCTCAACCGGCTGTGTATGATCCGCTTCGACCGGTGCGAGAGAAGAATACCGACTAATACGTCTCTCGATTTTCAGCAAATACCGGGCTTCCGCTGTTGGTGATCTCAGTGGTTTCCCTCGTGGAAACCAGGACCTCGATAATACCCAACCGTAAGTTAGTTTTCCTCACGATCATTAAATAATTTATCTCTACAACGGGCGTCTTTGCCGGGTAAAAAATGCAGCTTTTATGCGGATAGGCGTTCGATGAAGTACAGTCATGGAAAGAACTGTTTTTGCAGCTGTCCTTGAACAAAGTCTGGTTTTTATTTCTTGCTGCAACCGAGTGAATGCGAAATTTGAGAAGACCCGAATGAATGCCAATGCACATGGAAAGTTCCTTCTTTCAGTTATCCAGGAAGTTTCGTCTACTTGTACTCTTGATTGAAATTGTCTAGTTAACTTTCTTGTTTACCGCAATTGTCCAGGAAATGAATTTTCCCTTGGCTTCGACATTGAGAAAGTGAGAATTATAATTCTATTTGAACTTAGTAAGAACTTGTTTTACCAGAACTGTTTGTAGAAAGTTGTCCGTTGGTTTGTTCAAGTAGGCATTGAAAAAAGTCCTCTTTATTTAGAACTGTGACTGAATTTAAAAAGCTGTCGCTTTTTGTATACAAAAGAATGATTAATTAACGAGGAGAAGAAGGAAAATCTTCCAAACTGCAAATGAGCCAAACCGATTTGAAATCTGGCCATCGCACAGATTTTCTTCAACGAGAAAAACCTGAACAAATATATTCGCTTTCCAGACTATTTCGACGGACCGTACCTCGTCGCTATGCTTCGCACTATGCTTACTAATTCAATAAGAAGACATCTTTATTCCCCCGTCGATCTTCTCGAGCAAATTTATTTCGCGTACTCAAAATCGCGGAAACGCGACAAATTTTCCTTCGCTGTCACCGAGATGGTGCGATGTTGAAATTTGCCTCGTCGGAGTGCAATGGAAATTCATTTCGCCCAACCGTCCAATTTCGTCGGCGTATCCGAAGCTACGCAACTCACTCGAACGTTTTTTTTACTGTCGGTTTCAGAGATCCGTTACCAAATCTGTAGGAAACGATCACAGGCAACATCGAAAAAGAAGAAACGAAGATCGAATTTTGGTGATTCTTTGGATAAGTGACCCGCAAAATGAGCCTAAAACTAATTTTTTCCTGTTTTCTCATTTGTTAGGTTATAAACGATGACATTCAGTCGGGGGAAGCTGAAATTCACTCCCCCCCTCCGCCGCCATAAAAAGTTATGGGGTTTTGAAGTTCGCGGAAACGCGTGACAAGATGGGGCATTTTTGAAAATTTCCACAACTATATTGGATTTTTTTGGGTTTTTAAAAAATTTCAAAATTATTCGGAAAAGTCACTTATCCAAAGAATTGCTCGAATTCCCGTTGAGTTCGAACGATGCAAACTTCGATACCGTACGATTATAACGATCGAAAAACGATCGAGGATTCGCTCAACCTTGAGCAGTCTCGAGGAAATCTTGAGTCTGCCATACCACGGTTATTCTCCGTTAGAGAGTGACTTATCTTCGCAAAAAGCTGTGCAAACCGAAAGACCCTCCACTACGTACTTCCCTCGGATAAAAAATGATAATTTTTCTTTTTGGAACGCCTCAATGACGAGTTTGAGGCGCGATAAGGCAGAAAATATTATTCCGACCCCCCCCCCCCCCCCCCCTCTCTAAATGACTATTGTCGTGGCCACTTGATTCTGATAAATCATTATAATGGAATCCATTATCGATACTCATATACTTATCATTATTATCCCACAAAAAAGTGCAGAATCTGGGATTACCTTAATCGCTGATCGGAGAATCCTTCGATCGCTGGCTCGATGCGAAAAGTCGAATCGTTTGGTGACAAAGAAAAAAGAACTTTTACAAAAAATTTTTTCGATGCAGCTCCGTCGACGATTTTTCTTTGTATTGCAGTGAAGAGAACGATGACGTCATCCGTTTTCCGTGCTAGTTGGCGATGACGTCACGCGGGGACTGCGCGTAGCGATCTGTGAAGTAGTCGAGAAATTAGTACGCGAAGCGAACATATTCCTTTGGAATGAAAAAAAAGAGAGAAAAACTCGAACGAAATACCTTTTATAATCAATACAATTTTTCTTAATTGGCCAACTTTTGCAATTACTTATTGCAATTTCTTGCAATTACTTATTGCAATTTCTTGCAATTTGTGTTTCATTTGTTCTTTATTAATTGATCGCTGAATCATTCTTTCATTGGAGGGTCAAAGTTTGAAAAGTTTCCTACGAAGCTTTCAAATGTCCGAGAGATTTTTTATTATTGGAAAAAAGCGACGCGGTGTTTTTAAAAATTGAGGTATCTTTCACTTTTTTATCGTGCTTTAAAAATGTTCGGCAGGACAACGACTGTATTTTTTATTTTTCTATACTCAGCAATCTCTCTTCTTAAACATTTCTATTCCGGAGCAGGTTTAATCAGAAAGATCTTTATTACAATATATCTCATGGTTAAAAAATCTCGCTGCCGAAACATCTCTATTTGTAAAGATCACAATGCCACAATAATTCAGTTATGAAATATTACTGCTCTTAAATACCTCCATTCCTCAATCTTTCGTATGCGAAAGTTTTCCATTCTTAAGGATGTCCCTATGAAATGAAATGAGTCCCTATGAAACCTAATGTTTCTATGAAACCTAATGTTTCTACCTATGAGTCCTAATGAAATGAGTCCCTATGAAACATGTTAATGTTAATTGTTCAATAAATAGCTTCTTAATCGTCATGAAATTTTCACACGACCTCCTGAATACTTAATGTAAAAACATACCAAATTTTCAGAATTCTATCATCATTACTTCAACCTCCTTAAGGGTTGAAATAAAAAATGATAAGAAAATTCTGAAAATTTGGTATGTTTTTGTACGAAGTATTTAAGAGGACGTGTTGAAATTTTACGACGATTGGGAAGCTCGTTATTAAAAAATTAACATTTTTTAAGAACAATTTTTAAGAGAAATAAAAAAAAAATTTATCAATAAACTTCGTTTTGTTTCCGTTGCTTTCAGTATATGGTAGATATAACAAAATTGAGAGGTCAAAAAAAAACTTATTGCACAGGTACATCAGTTTCCATAAGATAACATTTAATTTGTGAATGTTAATTGTTCAATAACGAGCTTCCTAATTATCGTGAAATTTTTACACGACCTCTGAAATACTTCGTACAAAAACGTACCAAATTTTCAGAATTTTATTATCATTTGCGATTTGGGACTCAACATCCTTAAATATCTGTTTTCTTCAAAATATCACGTAACACTCAAAACATCTGTATTCCGATAATTTCATCTCACGATATCTCTCTACCGAAACATCTCTGTTCCATTCGTAGTATTGCATTTACCATATTGGCCATGAATAAAACAAGGGCAACGCAGAGGCTCTTGGAATAGAGATGTTTCGGAAGAGAGATATTGTGAGATGAAATTTTCGGAATAAAGATATCTTGGATGTCACATGATATTTTGAAGAATAGAGGTATTTAATAATCGAAGAGTTTCGGATACGAAATTTTTCGGATACGAAAGATTGTGGAATGGAGATATTTAAGAGCAGTCGTGTTTCTGATTAAACCGGCTCCAGAATAGAGATTTATTTTTAAATATTCGAAGAAATTTTCGTCCGTTTGTTGAAAAAGCCGTATTGAATTTTCAAATATTCAAAGAATTTTTCGTATACACATGCTGACATTGTTGATTATCCGGAGGTTTTTTCAATTGAAAAAATAACTCCTACATACGATTTTTTAAAATATAATAAAAATATTCGAATGTTTTATCATAAATCGTTTTGAATATTCGATGAATTTTTTATTTGAAAAAATAACTCCTACGTACGATTTTTTTAAATATTCGAGTGTTTTAAAAATATATTTAAAATATTCTGTTTTATTTCGAATCGTATTGAATATTCGATGAATTGTTTATTACAAAAAAATAATTCCTACGCACGATTTTCAAAAACATGCAAATATTTGAAAATATATTATAAATATTCGAATGTTTTTATCTGCAATCGTATTGAATATTCGATGAATTTTTTTATTTGAACAAACTAATTCCTATGCACGATTTTTTAAATATTCGAATGTTCCAAAAAAATATTTAAAATAATCAAAAGTTCCATCTAAAAAGAAATGAATTTTTTTTCGCCTTCACTGACTTTTCGATTAATCGAAAATTTGTCTAATCGAAAGAAAATTTCGTATTGACTTTTGACACGTGCAAGTAATTTGTTTTCCAAAAGAAAAAGCGGTCCCGCCTTTGCAAATATTCAGATCTTTCTCTCTGCTTTCGGATTTCGTTGAATTTGCATTTCTTATCATTCCTTGTGGTTTCCCGATATGGAAGAGACATACGGAGGACATTTGTGCAGCTGAACAAGGTAATTCCGAAGTTGTATAAAATTGCGCAATCTCCAAGCCCACGTGCTGTTGCTCCTCTCTCCCGAAGTTCGTTCTCCCTTGGACTGTTCGATAGTTCGCGCGACCCACTTTGCCGGACGATTCTTACCGGCTCTCAGCCGAGGCCCCACCAAATTTACTCCGAGCCAAAAAAACCATCCGCGAGTGTTAATTGAATGTGTCTCCGAGATCTGCGTCGGAGGTGTTGAAAAATCGAGGCTCGAGAAAGGTGAAAAGGGGCTTAGGATGCGCGGTTCGAGATTGCACGGAATATTGCTGGAATAAATTGTCCAGAGATCATTTATATTCTTCACCAAAATAATTTGGTGAAAAATCATTTCAAGGCCATGATATCATAGGTCGTTGGATTCGTCTGAACGTCAGCTACAACGTCGTAGTAAAAAAAATACATGTTCCCATTTGAAAAACCATTGATGACCTTGACAACGCAAAAACTATGACCTCGACAAGAATGAAATTTTTCACCACTGTATCAGCTCTTCGAAACCAATCAAATGACCTCCTGACGTTTTTTCGTCACTCTGAAGGCAACGGAGATATTAGGGGTAGTCACGTTAAATGGTCCACAATGTACCATGTTTAGAAGTATGATACCGGAATTTCCCGACAGATGGTGCTGCCGTCAGTTTCGGGACCGTAAGACCGCTTCTGCAGCGCCATCATCTCCCTCTAACAGCTGACGAAGATTTTCAACACGCAACAACCCAACTTCCCGACACCGGTAAATTTTTCTATAACCTCAAACATGCCGAGTTTTGTGCCTACGAACTACAATTTGCGGACAGCATTGGTTTTCTGTTATGACTTGAAGAAAATTGCTGCAGAATCGCATCGAATGCTTGTCGAAGCTTACGGTGAACATGCTCTTGGTAAAAAAAACAGTGTTTCGAGTGGTTCAAAAAATGGAAAAGTGGTGATTTTGACGTGAGAGACGAAGAGCGTGGGAAACCACCGAAAAAGTTCGCACACGACGAATTGCAAACCTTATTGGATGAAGATGATACTCAAAGTCAACAAGAACTCGCGGATCAATTGAATGTGACGCAGAAAGCTGTCTCCATTCGTTTTTATCATTTTCCAACAACAGACGTGTAATTTTTACAAAAAAAATCCGGTTTCATACTTCTACACCTGGTATATCCGAAAAACATCGTGAATAATAATAAAAATGAGAGAATAAACATGTCGTTGACGTTTGCATCGCTGGAATGCAACGCTCTTTTTTGCTTCATTTTTCATTTCTTTATTTTCATCATTAACCAAAGTCCATTTTGGCGAACTGGGGTACGCCCCCAGGCTCTAATAAGAATACGTGCAAATGTTTGAATGGGTCTTACAGTCTAAATCGTCGGAAAAAATATTCAAGAATTAAACAGGGAGAACTTTCGTCGCATTCCAACGATGCAAACTTCAACGGGGTGTATAAGAAGGAACTTTCGTTGGATTCCAACGGTGTTTTTTTTTTTTTGCAAAGCCTTTTATCCAAATGACGCATTCGTTGCGAGATCGCCGGAGCCGCACACCTACCGCGCGTCCGTTACTGTCGGAGTACCTTCGATAAATGAAGGATCTTAACCTTCTCGAAGATCTTGGCAAAATAACGAATTATCAAAGAGATCCAAAACTGAGGAATTTTCGTTCTGCCCCCATATATTTGCTATTTCCAAATAGCATCTTATTGTTTTGAGATATTTATCATTTTTCCGTGTTTTTCTCTAGCAAATTGGATCAAAATCTATTTTGATCTCTTTATTTTCATTACACGGTGTTGAAGTATCCATCTTATGAATGCAACGAAAATTCTTTTTTATTTTTTCATTTCTGCATTTGTTATTTCTATTGAAACTCTTCCTTTGCAAGTTTCGGATATGAAGCCCTAATAAGGATCTTCAAAAATATTTCAATAATATTCGTAGCCTACATGTGTCAATAAAAAATTGGGCAATACCACGCGTCCATTGCTGTCGGAGTAGCTTTGATGAATGAAGGATCTTAACCTTCTCGAAGATCTTGCGGAAGAAACAAATTATCAAAGAGATCGTGTGGAATTTTAAAATCATTTTTCTTATTTCGCGATACCCAAAAAAATCATTTTCATCGTACTCCAACGATGCAAGCTTCAATCCAATTTTATTTCGACCGCCCACTCCTGTCCGTTCGCTAACTTCCGGCCACCTTTTTTTCCATTCGTTCTCGAAACGAATACTTCCAAAGGTGCAACAATGAGATTTCGACGGTGTTTTTTTAACCGAGGCTACGTGACGTTTATCACGAGTACGTTAAACAAAAAAAGATCTCAAAAGAAGAAGGAAACGTCGAGGCCGTCGGTGAGAGAAAGAGATCTATCGAGGCTCGAAATCTCCCTCTCCCCTCCCAGCCGAAAAGTAAATATCAATTGTTCCTTCGGCAATTTTTACCAGTACGTTTCGTGAACGTGATCACGAGACACGTGTACGCTAGTTGCTTTCCCGCAGTCCTCGCGACCAGTCCACACCTCGGCACCTTTTTTTTCTCCCAAAAAGCTTCGATTAGTTCAGTGACGGATAAAGGGAAAAAGAAAGGTGCAAAGTTCGTCGATGAAGATATCTTAGCAGTGAAGACGTTTCAGCTACGTGTGTGTGTGTGTGTCTGGGCAAAAGAATTGTGCAATGTGCAAATATCATTTTGATAATCGAGAACCGGAGTTGTCGTGCGACAAGAAATATGAGGTCAGGGTCTATTTTTCTAAGTGGATTTTTATCTCGCCAGACCTCCGAAAATTAACGACGAAGTTTGCATCGCTTTCGAACGCAGTGAAATTCACTTTTTCGCTTCGATTCCGTCACTCTTTCGACATTTTTATGCTACGGGAATCACGCGGACGTTCTTTTTTTCTTTCGTTATCGGAGATGTGCAACCTGAATCTCGAAGAACTCGGTGATAAAAAACGAGTGAATAAAAATCAGAGAAAATAAAAAGAATTTTCGTTGCTGCAACGATGCAAAATTCGAAAACGTTAATTACGGCCTGAGGATTTTTAATCTCGTTGAAATGAACCTTTGATGTTTACCGAGGCACTTTAGTCTACGTTGAAAAAACGAAATTCAAACTTTAAAAAATCGTCTGGTCCGCTGAATGTATTTTTTTTCCGAAACTTATCGATAATTTTTATTCTTACATGTTCGACTCATGCTGGCAATTGCGAAATTGGATCAAAATTTCTTCGATGATTTTTTAATCATTTTTAACTCTTTTTATGCACTATTAAAAATATACGTAACATAATCTGCTGCACTGAACAAAATGTTTAAAATCTCTTCGAATTGTTTTTAGTTGTTTCAATACAGTATATACAGAATATACAGAAAAATAAATCTCTTTAAATGGTTTTTAGTTGTTTGAATACAGTATATACGTAATATACAGAAATTCCAAATTCCTACTAGTTTAGTTTTTGTGATAAACGCCGTGAAAAAAATTGTCCAAAACTGACAACTCTGACAGCCCGCCATCTCTTTATTTTTAAAGATAAAACAGAAAAGAATATATTTGGACTTTTCTCAATGAGCTTTAAAAAATGACACTCCACATGCCAGGGCCAGACATTTTGTTTTGTGCTCCTTTTTCATGTATGGGAACCCCCATGAAAAATAATTTTATTGAGTTTCTAATTCAATAGTCGGTTCGGGTTAACATTCTACAGAAAATATCCAAATTTCAGGTCGGCAACTCATTCCGATTACTAGCTAAAGACCCCCCTGACATACGGACGAACGGACAGACAGCAGAGTGTCATTAATAGGTTTCCGTTTTGCCCTTCGGGTACGGAACCTGGTAAATATTCGGAAGTGATGCTCCTGCTAGAATTAGGCTAATTTGTGTTTGGGATTGCTTGGAGTTGTTTGGAGTTGTTTGAGGGTGTTTGGGGTCGTTTGGAGTTGTTTGCGGTTGTTTGGGGTTGTTTAGGCTTGTTTGGGTTTGTTCGGGGTCGTTTGTTTGGGTTTGTTCGAACCCTCGAAGAAAATTAGCTTGATTCTAGCAGGAGCCCCACTTCCGAATATTTAGCCGGAACCTTAACAAGGATGTGGCTAAATTTATTTCGGACACGATACTGATTAATCAATATTTTGTTCCTGAGTTCCAACGTGCACCCTTCTTCATTGGAAAAATTTCTTTTCGGTCGATTGAGACTACAAAAATCATTAGAACGCGCTTAACGATCTTTATAAAAAAATCACAATCCTAAGTTCCAAAAAAAACCGTTTTGGATATTAATAAAGTGAAGAAATAAATCTGAAAATATAGTTACATTTGAAAATTCATCAGAACGCTTTTAGCCGTCTTTATGAAAAATTCACAACCCCAAATTGTGTAATTGAGTGTCAAATATTAATAAAATAAAGAAACAAATCTTGCAATAATCGTTACATTCCAAACGTTACCAAGTATCCTTGTAAATAACGTTCTAACTTCGTATGGAGAATAACACGAGCTCGATTATGGTATTGAAGTTTGCATCGTTGGACACCAACGAAGTTTTCGATTTTCGTATCAACCATTTCTGCACATTTAGGCTACGAATATCATTTTTTGGCGATCGTTCTTAGGGATCCGTGGTTCAAAACTGCATGAGAAAAATTTAGATAGTAATAAAACAAGGTGTAATTGGTGCATGCATTTTGACTCTCTGATCACGAATATGATAGTGAAAATGCCCGCAAATTTGATTTTCAAGGTCAAAACTCGCAAAAACTGATTTTCAAAAAGTCTTTCTATTTTATTTTAATAAATGTTGATGTCAGAAAAAAATGTATCCCACAAAAGTTGTAGCCCATAAAAAGATTGATCTTTTATGTCATATACAGTTTGGTCTAAAAACATTCCGTTCCGAGAAAAATGAGATAATGCTCCAATAAGTAGGTTTGCTAAACTCCATCAGTTTCGATATTATCTAGTTACGCATTTTACCGCAGCAAGGTTGGAGTTTGTTTGGGTTTGCTTAAGATTCGATTAAGTTGGTTGCTTTGGTTCGTCTAGGTTTGGTTGTGTTGGTTTGTTTGGGTTTTGGGGCCGAATTTTGCGTGTTCGTTTGGGTTTTTTGGGTATGGTACAGTGTTAAAGATCAAACTCTACCCTTCCCGCGGTAAAGCGCGTAAGCGGATAATATCGAAACTAATAACGTTTAGTGAAAGGTATTTGTTGGAGTAGTATCCCATTTTTCTCGAAACCGAACGGTTTTAGACAAAACCTGTATAGAGCATAAAAGATCAATCTTTTTATAGGCTCCAACTTTCGTAGGAAACATTTTTCTCAAAGAACAACATTTATTCAAATAAATTTTTTTCAAACTTTTGAAACATCTGTTTCCTCCATAAAAATAAATAAATTTAAAATCTAGAGAAGAATTTTCGTTGCGTTCCCACGATAGAAACTTCAAGACCACGCTGGATCGCCATTTGGCGGGGAATAATAATGACGAGGAATATTCGGGTATACGGATATCAATCAATGGCCCGAACATTCGGCTCACGCGCATAAATTACTCTTATCGTACACCATTGGTCTTTCCTTTAAAAAAAAATGATAAGTACGATAAGATCGTCGGTATCGACAGAGATTCCGCGATAACGCATTGATTAAACGAACTAGCCACTTTTCTCCAAGCACACGACGGTCCTAATTTTCACGTTGCAACGTTGCACCGTTCGACGCGCCGTCGTCTGGAAAAATGTCATTCAATTGTGACCAGCAGACGGAATACGGATGTGCCGGTGTTTATTCTCGGGGGCGTGCGCGCGAAACGAACGATGCCGTAAAGATAAGAGTCCCGATAAGAACGATCGATAAAATTCGATATCCGATCGAACGTATTTCTCGAGGGAATTACCAGCGTCTCGTTGCGAGGCCGTGGAGTTTTATTCAATGGAAAAATTGTACGAAAGTTGCGGTCGACCTTCGCTCCCAAATTCACAGAGATATTCAAGCCGAAACGTTGCTCGTGACTTTTGTCGGGGAGGCGTTCTCAAAATAAAGTCCCCTCCTGCTTGGGCGACACGACGAGAGTGTCGGGCAGGCGAGATTCCAGGCTGGAGAGGAATTCTGGAGCCAGACGATCTCGACGATGAAGTTTGCATCGTTGCTGTGCAATGTATTCAAGTTTGCATCGTTGCTGTGCAATGTATTCAAGTTTGCATCGTTGCTGTGCAATGTATTCAAGTTTGCATCGTTGCTATGCAATATGTTGAAGTGTGAATGTATTTGCATGGTTGGAATACAACGATTTTTTTTCCGTCCCATTGCTTAATTTGTTTTCGGATATTTCAGCTACCAAAATAACGGAAATATTTTTCAAGATTATTATTGTGGAACCTAAACCTGCAGAAGAAGAGGTTAGATAGTAATTAAAAAAGAAATGTAAAAATATAGGATTTTCATTGCATTCCAACGATGCAAACATCACTACCATGCTATACAGTCCTCTACAAACTATTTTGAAGTTCGCATCGTTGCTGTGCAATGGTAATGAAGCTTGCATCGTAGCTATGCAATGTATTCACGTTTATATACTTGCTATGCAACGTATTGAAGTTTGCATCGTTGCTATGCAATATATTGAAGGTTGCATCGTTGCTACGGAATGTATTGAAGTTTGCATCGTTGCTATGCAATGTATTGATGTTTCCATCGTTGCTATGCAACGTATTGAAGTTTGTATACTTGCTATGCAACGTATTGAAGTTTGCATAGTTGCTGTGCAATGTATTGAAGTTTGCATAGTTGCTGTGCAATGTATTGAAGTTTGCATAGTTGCTGTGCAATGTATTGAAGGTTGCATCGTTGCTGTGCAATGTATTGAAGTTTGCATTGTTGCTATGCAACGTATTGAAGTTTGCATCGTTGGAATACAATAAAAAAAATTTCTTTCCGATTGCTTAATATGTTCTCGGATATTTTAGCTACCAAAATTACGGAAATATTTTTCCAGGTCCTTAATATTGAACCATAATCTAATTCTCCAGGAGAAGAGGTTCGATAGTAATGAAAAAATATATCATTTTTCATAGCATTCCAACGATGCAAATATCACCACCATGCTATGCAGTCGTCTACAAAGTTTTTTGAAGTTCGCATCGTTGCTGTGCAATAGTATTGAATGTTGCATCGTTGCTGTGCAATGTATTGAAGGTTGCATCGTCGCTGTGTAATGTATTGAAGTTTGCATCGTCGCTATGCAATGTATTGAAGTTTGCATCGTTGCTATGCAACGTATTGAAGTTTGCACCGTTGCTACGCAATGTATTGAAGATGCATCGTTGCTATGCAATGTATTGAAGTTTGTATACTTGCTATGCAAAGTATTGAAGTTTGCATCGTCGCTATGCAATATATGGAAGGTTGCATCGTTGCTGTGCAATGTATTGAAGGTTGCGTCGTCGCTGTGCAATGTATTGAAGTTTGCATCGTTGCTATGCAATGTATTGAAGTTTGCATCGTTGCTATGCAACGTATTGAAGTTTGCATAGTTGCTACGCAATGTATTGAAGATGCATCGTTGCTATGCAATGTATTGAAGTTTGTATACTTGCTATGCAAAGTATTGAAGTTTGTATCGTCGCTATGCAATGTATTGAAGTTTACATCGTTGCTATGCAACGTATTGAAATTTGCATCGTTGCTACCCAATGTATTGAAGTTTGCATCGTTGCTATGCAACGCTGCTATGCAATGTATTGCAGTTTGCATCGTTGCTATGCAATGTGCTGTGCAATGTATTGAAGTTTGCATAGTTGCTGTGCAATGTATTGAAGGTTGCATCGTTGCTGTGCAATGTATTGAAGTTTGCAATCAATAGTTTGCATCGTTGCTATGCAACGTATTGAAGTTTGCATCGTTGCTATGCAATATATTGAAGGTTGCATCGTTGTTATGCAATGTATTGAATTTTGTATACTTGCTATGCAATGTATTGAAGTTTGGATCGTTGCTATGCAACGTATTGAAGTTTGCATCGTTGCTACCCATTGTATTGAAGTTTCCATCGTTCCTATGCAATGTATTGAAGTGTGAATGTATTTGCATCGTTGGAATGCAACGAAAATATATATTTTTTTCGCACATTTGGGCTATCAAAATAACGGAAGTATTTTTAAGGATCTGTATGGTGAGCCTGCAGAAAGAGTTTAGATAATAAAAAGAAAGAAATTAAAAAATATAGAAATTAAAAAATAAAGAAACTAAAAAATAAAGAAGGATTTTCGTTGCATTCCAACGATGCAAACTTCAACACCATGATATGCACTAGGAACATCTGCATCTAGAAACTTTTCTTATCTGTTGCAACGCTGTAAGAAATTTTCTGCGTTGCAGTTGTGCAGGAAATAAATTTTCCCTTGGCTTTGATATTGAGAAAGTGAGAATTATAATTCGATTCGAGTTTAGTAAGAACTTGTTTTACGAGAACTGTTTTCTAGAAAGTTGTCCATTGGTTTGTTCAAGTAGGCATTGAAAGAAGTCCTCTTTATTTAGAACTGCGAGGGAATTTAAAACGCTATTGCTTTTTGTATACAAAAGAATGATTAATTAGCGAGGCGAAAAGAAATTGTCAAAAATCCTCATCGGCGGGACTGAAAAATCTTCCAAACTGCAAACGAGCCATACCGAGTTGAAATCTGGTCATCGCACAGATTTTCTTCGACGAGAAAAACCTGAACAAATATATTCGCGTTCCAGTCAATTACAACGGACCGTACCTCGTCGCTGTACTTCGCACTATGCTTGCTAATTTAAAAAAAGACATCTTTATTCCCCCGTCGATCTTCTCGGGCAAATTTATTTCGCGTACTCAAAATCGCGGAAACGCACAAAATTTTCCTTCGCTCTCACTGAGATCGTGCGATGTTGAAATTTGCCTCGTTGGAGTGCAATGGAAATTCATTTCGCCCAACCGTACAATTTTTCCGGCATATCCAAAGCTACGTAACTCACTCGAACGCTTTTTACGATCGTTGTCAGAGATATGTAAGCAAATCTGTGAAAACAAAAATATCTCAGTCAGTAACGAAAATGAAGAAACAAAAAAGCCAATTTTCGTTGCGCCCCAACGATGCAAGTCTCGGAACCATCGATTTCGTACGGTCTCGAAAGAGGCAGCGGCGCAAGGGCAAAGACCAAGGAGGCGAAGGAACAAAAATAATGAAAGCAAATCCCTCGGCTCGTATATTCATGGGAAACGAGCACGGAAATTTTCTCGGGGATGACGTGGCTGAAAAAAGACGGTTCGTCATTATCGCGTGCGTGTGTATGTGTGCGCGTTGACCTCCTTGACTCGTTATTCTCGACGCATCCGTTCATAGACAAAATTGGACGTGACAAGAAGCAGAAGAAGAAGAAGACGACGAAGAGGCTGGCTGAAGGGAATGCAAGAAATACAAAAGCTCGAGAGACCAGACGAAACCAGTTAGCAAACTGAAACGACGCCAAAGATAGAAGAACTGAAATAAAGTGATCAAAATAGATTTTAATGCAATTTAATAAAAAAATTTGAACCATCAAAAAAGATAAAAGTCTCAAAACAATAAGATGTTCTTTGAAAGTAGCAAATATATAGGGGCAGAACGAAAATTCGTCAGTTTTGGATCTCTTTGATAATTTGTTTCTTTCCCAAGATCTTCGAGATGGTTGAGATCCTTCATTTATCAAAGCTACTCCGACAGTAATGGACGCGTGGTATTGCCCAATTTTTTATTGGCATATGTAGGCTACGAATATTATTGAAATATTTTTGAAGATTCTTATTAGGGATTCATAACCGAAACTTGCAAAGGAAGAGTTTCGATAGAAATAACAAATGAAGAAATGAAAAAATAAAAAAGAATTTTCGTTGCATCTCAAAATCTCAAAACAATAACATGCTCTTTGAAAATAGCAAATATATGGGGACAGAACGAAAATTCGTCAGTTTTGGATCTCTTTGATAATTCGTTATTTTTCCAAGATCTTCGAGGAAGTTAAGATCCTTCATTTATAAAAGGTACTTCGACAGTAATGGACGCGCGGTAGGTGTGCGGCTTCGGCGATCTCCCGTGTCAAGCAGCGTTGGCCCGGGCCAATACTTGGATGGGTGACCGCTCAGCCGCGCACTTGCTTGCGCGCCGACTACCGAGCGGGGGCCCCAGTTTCACCGAGTTTCCGATCGTCGACACAACTGACAACTCGGTGCGAAAATATAGGCGCCTGTATCGGCACGGGTTTTCCGCAGTTTCCCTGTGCCCCCGTGCGAATGCGACACTGCGGTGTTGGGAAACGAGTGGGCTGTTGGGCAACACTCCGGGAAGTTTTTCATTAGTGTTAGGTTGCAGGACTCGAATAAGGATCTTAAAAAAAACTTTATCATCACTTTGATCTGCCAAAAAAAAAAAATTGCACTGAAGAGAGAGAACAAATTTAAAAGCGAAACCGATGGGGCCGGAAAAGTCAGCAAGGACGTACGAGCAATCATTAAAAGAAAATCATAAAAATATATACAATTTTCTAAAAGATACATTTAGAAATCCTGGGAGAATAATTAAAAAATTCCGAAACAAATTCAAATCCTCAAATCTATCGTCCACAAACACCGTCGAATTTTCAAATTTGTAAGGTAGCAAAATTTTTTGGGGATGCTTGACGGACGATCTAAGGGCCCGAGGTCCGGAGACGAAAATGTGCGTCGATTGCTTGTATTGAAATCCAGGTATAAAGGTCTTGTCTCCAGGCAACTGTGCGGGCGCACATTGCCGGAAATCACGAACTCGTACAGTCGAACTTCCCATAATTCTACCTCACCCTGAGAATCACGATGAAAAATTAGCTCGAATGGGACAAAAATATCGAATTGGGCGAATTGGAAATTAAGAAAAGTGCATCTTAGCTTCCAGACGAAACCCCGATCGGAATATCGAAAAACAAAACCATAATAATAGTCAAAACGCGATCACAGTACTTTACAACATAAAGTTTACGTTGTAGGAAAGCAACGATTTTTTTTTGTTCTAATCGCAAATTTCTATTCCGAGATCAAAACTATGATAAACTTTATTTTTTAATCCTCATTACAGACCTACAATGACGAAGTTTGCATCGGTGGAATGCAACGAAAGTGATTCTCTTTAATTTCCCACATTTCTTTTGACAGGTTCGAGCTACGAAAATCAAGCAAGATTTTTTTTAGCATTCCTATTTAGCGATCTACAGCAAATTTGCAAAATACCATTTTGGATAATAATGAAAATACGAAATTGAAACGAATTTTCGTTGAACTCTGACGATGCAAATTTCCACTCCATGACCTGCAACCTAACTCTATGGAAAAATATTTTGGATAACAATAAAAATGGAGAAAAAAGAAATTATATAGAATTTCCGTTGCATTACAACGGTGCAAATTTCGTGTATTTTTTTCCAATTATTCTGTTTTCTGTCATCATCATTATCAAATCTTCCCCTGCGAAGCCTTTCATTAAACCTTGCCTCGAAAAAAACACCTCGAAAAAATGACGCAAAAGTCATTGTGGGTGAAATGCACCCCAATCATTTTGCAATGTGACAAAGTATTGAAAAATAAAAAAAAATACTACAAAAATAAATAAATACTGCAATTTTCTACACGACCATACCGATTATTTTCAAAAAGTGTGATTTTAAACATGCAAAAAATATGTCCCATTTTCCCGAATTTCCTGGAACGTATTCCAGGTCAAAAAATGGCCGTGGTACATTTCACCCGGTGTGACCGTTGAGGGTTAATATAACCCATCACTTGTTTTGCAAAATCTTCACTATATTTTCGAAAATAAGATATTAAAAAATTCGCTCCGAAAATTCAAACAAATTCTCTCGCAATCTCTGAAACGACAAAGAATATTCCGAAATCAAAACCGTTGACAAAAATCAAGCCATTTCCGAAGTCGCCAGGACCGGCGATGTCAACGTATCGGAAGTTCGACTGTAAAAGGCCACGGGCTAGCGCATATGGCATCCCACGTAGATCCGTAGTTGAAGGAAGAGCCACGACGAATATATTTTCGAGACAGAGTCCATTCAGTATTGAGAATAATATCGAGAGGTTCGGAAGGCTCGAAGCCAAGTTCGGCGAGCGATACGAAGTGTTTTCTTTCCCGTATCTCGTCGCCCTCCGTGCCGGTTGTCTACTGCTAAAAAACAAACAAAACGTTGATCCTCGTATCCTCCACCGTTCCCTCAGTCTTTGACAAAACGTTTCACTCTACTCGTTCCTCTGCCAGAAACGATCGGAATCACAGTTACCATTTTTGGCATGGTCTCGTAGTTTCTTTTTCTCTCGCGTTTTTCTTTTTTCTTCTACTTTTCATTGAGGGTAACGTCTTGGCAATAGAATTAGTGAGTGCGCTCGGAATTTTCGCGAGTAGAGATGATGTCTCTGTTGGGACAAGGTCTCACTCGAGTACAATGCCATCAGGTAATCTATTTTTACGCGCTTTAATTCTATATATATATATATATATATATATATATATATATATATATATATAAACGTATGTGTGTGTGTGTGTTTTCCTTAGACCCACACACTCTATATATATAGTATTAGAAAAGAAATATTTTTATACTTTTGAGTTTTTTTTTCAAGTCGGTTTCACTTTTCCTAATACTTGCAAGAAGTAAATTCTGGAAAAAGCCCAGAGAATTTTCAAAATTGCCTGAATATATATATATATATATATATATATATATATATATATATATATATATATATATAGTCCAGAGAATTTTTAAAAGTCCCTCTATACATATATATATATATGTGTGTATATATATATTAGGGTGGTTAAAAAAAGATTTTTTTTCTCAAAGGAAAATTGAAGTATGTTAAGAAAAAGAAAGTTTTGCAAAATTTGAGAGTTCTAAACAATTTTTTAGATAGCGCTCAAACGCCTTTTTCATGTTTCTTTTTTTCATGATCATCGGAGTATTAATTTTTTAAATCTCGATGCAGAAAATGTTAGTGCATGATCCAATGTAAGTCTTGATTTAATTGTTTCTGTAACAATACACAATTTTTGTTTAAATATATTTTTTACCATAAAAAAATTTGTATTTGCAGAATGAGAATCGATATATGTAATTCGGTTGTGAAAATTATATCAACCACTTGATGAACAAGAACACGGTGTTTACATCACTGAACGTTTAACAAGTATGCGTGTTTTGTTGTAGTAATATGTTGTTTTGGAGTAAGAAAACAAACAAAGAGAAAAAATTGACGAAAAATCGAAAGAAAGATAATTAAAAGTCGTTTGAGCACTACCTGAAAAAATGTTTAGTCCTCTCAAATTTTGTATGAATTACTTTTTCATAACGTAGTAACATTTTCGGGTGAGAACGGCGAAAAAAAATTAATTTTTTTTTGAACCACCCTAATATATATATATATATATAATATTTTTATTATACAGAATCTTCACTTCATATTCATATTATAGAACTCTGAATAAGAATGAAAGAACATTGTTGAGGAATTTGCGTATGCATAATTCACGAAAGGAAATGGGAGCAATAATAAAAATGAAACAATTTCCTTGCATTTAATGCGCACGTTAATCTCATAATTGTAATATGATTATCATTATTATTATATATTCATGATAATATACAAACATGTACAGGGTGTTAGGAAGGCCGATGCAAAGCCTTAAGGGGGTGATAAGTCACCTCGTTAGGAACATATCTAACCTAGGTTACCTCAGTCCAAAGTCAAAGGATTTCGAGTTATCATGGTAAGAATGATTTCTGGACAATTCCCTAAAATGAGCTGCTAACTCGTTTATACTGTTCAAACGGACAATAATAGGTAACTAAAAACTTATTTGCGTCTTAGCTTAAAGGGCTACACCAGTGTGAACGCTGAAAATTTGGGTGATTTTCGGGAATTTTTTGGAAGAAAAGTACTCGATTAAATGTTTCGGAAAATTAAGAATATATTTGGCTATATTTGACCTATGTTACATAATTTTTTAATAGAAAAATATTGAGATCCAAGCGACTTATGCGCTGCCTTCGGAGGCGCCAAAAAAAAAGTTCCTCCACTGCTGACTGATTCCGGCCGATTGAGTAGCCGAAACCGAAAAAGGATAAAATATCGTTAAACTGGAAGGTATTTCCTGTACAATGACGTAGGATTTTCGAAGAATATCGAGATCTAACAAAATAGCGTAGTTATGAAAAAAAATCTGTTTTCTCGCCTATAAAATGGTCGTTTTTTTCAATGCCGTATCGTCAATTTTCATCCAATCAAAAATATCCTACGTCATTGTAGAGTAAATATATTCAAAATTACTCAGTTCAAATTTCAAGTCAATCGGATAATTGCTCTTTGAGTTAAAATGTCAGCAAATTTGAAAAATCTTATTTCGAGAAAAACGCGTTTAAAGATTTAACTATCGATTTTATACCTAGGAGCGGTTCCTCTTTAGAGGGCTGCCATTCGGCGAGTATTAGAGATACGGCCTTGACATTTTTACAGGATGTTCTTGAACGTATTAACTGTGGAAAAAGGCAAAAAATCGATTTTTCAAAAGTGTCACACTGGTATAGCCCCTTAATCCGCATTTTATCGACAAGCACCAATACAATCATCTGTAACCCCGCAATGAACTAAATGGGACATGTTGAATAATTAAAAACTGGCCAAAAAAATTAAAATACCTCTTATGTTAATGCTTTGAAAAAAAATAGCTTTAACATAAGAGGTAAATGAGTTAGTAACTAATTTTGCAAAAATCATACTTACCATGATAACTCGAAATCCTCAGACTTTGGACTAAAGTAACCTAGGTTAGATATGTTTCTAACGAGGTGACCTATTACCCCCTTAAGGCTTTTCATCGGCCTTCCTAGCACTGTATGGAGCAAAAGTATATAGTCGATTAAAAGGCGGTTGAAAATACGTGAAGTTTGCATCGTTGGAATGCAACGAAAATTATATTTTTTGTTTGCTCGAATTCCTATTGGAAAATCTTAGCTACGAAAATCGCTGAATATTTTTTTAATTTACTTATCTAGAGATCTATGATATAAATTTACGCAAAAAGATTTCGTGTGATGATGGATAAGAGGAAATAAAATGATTATAAAAGCATTTCGATGCATTCCAACGATGTAAACTTCAAGAGCACGTTGAGTGAAAATTTCATTCATGAATCATAGTACGATGTCAACGAGCCTGCGAGGGACTCCCCCCCCCTTCCTCCCCCCCCCCCCCCAATCACTCCTCGCCCCTCTGCTCTCTCCCCTCTCGAACACACGGATCGACACCCTCCTTTTTAGTGTACCAGGGTTATTACGCATATGGAAAACAGGGAAAACCGGGAAAACTCAGAGAATTTCGTTCCTCCCGGAATAATCAGGGAAAAGTCCCGGAATTTTGGAAATTTTCTGGAATTTTCTCATAATTTACTTTTTGAAAGAGATACGAAAAATGAAATCGACTTGACAAAAAAACTGAACAGTATAAAAATATATATTTTTGTATATCTTTAATAATTATATTATTCCTTATTATACACAAAAGAAAGTTATGTCAGTGCCAAACATTGAGGATTTAAAAAACTGAAAACTAATTTACTGTAAAGCTACATTTGTAAATTAAAGTAAATTAAAAGTAAAGCTACAAAAATACATTTGTATTCGATCTGTCGATACACAACCACATCGTTATCATTATAGATAAGTATTTATATTTATTTTTTGTTTATTTTCACCGGCGTATAATCTTTTTTTTATAACGAAGAACAGGTTCTGTATTTGCTTTTAATGTCTTTTTTCCTTTATAATGTTCAAATTATGTTTCGAATTTCAGTTGAAAAAAAAATAAATATCAATTTTATCAAATTTCCATATATTTGGTCTTAAAAAAATTATGTTATCCAGTTCAACAAAATTCTTCAATAGAAGGATCGAGTTGAGAATTTCCTTTGTTTCGTCAAGTCGGTTAAAAATGTTGTTTTTTTTTTACAAAAACCAGTCATTGCTATTTTTATGTATATAATTTTCCACCTGTGTGAAATGAGAATCTCAAATGTTAGCATCTCACCAATAAACTCCGTATTAAGTGGCATCCCGAATAGTTCTACAGTTCTCGATAAGATTCAATCGACAGTTCTCGATGAGATTCAAAATCGACCGAACTATTATTGAAACTCATCGAGAACTGTAGAACAATTCGGGATGCCACTTAAGGATGTTGAGTCCCTATGAAACATGTTAATGTTAATTGTTCAATAAATAGCTTCTTAATCGTCATGAAATTTTTACACGACCTCCTGAATTCTTCATGTAAAAACATACCAAATTTTCAGAATTCTATCATCATTACTTCAACCTCCTTAAGGGTTGAAATAAAAAATGATAAGAAAATTCTGAAAATTTGGTATGTTTTTGTATGAAGTATGTAAGAAGTCGTGTTAAAATTTTACGACGATTGGGAAGCTCGTTATTAAAAAACTAACATTTTGTTAAGAACAATTTTTAAAAGAAATAAAAAAAAATTTATCAATAAACTTCGTTTTGTTTCCGTTGCTTTCAGTATATTGTAGATATTATAAAATTGAGAGGTAAAAAAAAAACTTATTGCAAAGTTACATCAGTTTCCATAAAACAACATTTAATTTGTAAATGTTAATTGTTCATCAAGGAGCTTTCTAATTGTCGTGAAATTATTACACGACCTCTGAAATACTTCATACAAAAACATACCAAATTTTCAGAATTTTATCATCATTTGCGATTTGGGACTCAACGTCCTTAATACGGAGTTTATTGGTGAGGTGCTAACATTTGAGATGCTAATTTCACACACGTTAATTTTCCCGTATAGTTTGTAACGCTTACAAAGACTAATATCTCTAACTCAAAAAATATATGTTTGATGAAAAGAAAGTGTTCTTTATTTGCCCCTTATCTGGCTAGTCTGCAAAACCTGTGTGGAAAACCTGGAAAAGTCAGGGAATTTCTGAGTCAATAATGCGTAACAACCCTGTGGACGTACTCGTCCACTGAAACTCGATCTTACCGAAACGAATGAAAATCTCCTCGAATCTTCGATTATAATTGAAAAATATTGTCCAATTGCATCTGTATCCCCCCCCCCTTTTTTTGATATTGTGTTTTTGGAAGGTTAGATTCTCAAAGGTGTGATAATAAACTGTGGTCGATTTCGGGTCATTGATGAGCTGAACGAACGATAAATTGGCGAGGATAAAAAGCTGATCGACCTTTGTAGGGATAGAAAGAATGAGGGCAATGAGTGACGTCTCGTTCTAATTTGGGGACGTGGGTACGTGTGTGTTGCCAGGAAGGTGAGACGATTAAGCTCGTCGCCACAGCGTCCAAGCTGGCCGCCGTGGAGGATGTGGGTCCGAAGAGGCCCGAAAAGGCTCGGCCAACCCCCACCACCCTGAAGATCTCGTCGTCCACGAGGGCAACCCTGCAGTCGTTAAAGACACCGCGGAATCGTCTAACGACCTCCTCCGCTAGCACCCGAGACGCTGAGACCATCACAGGTAAGGCTCCTACGTCAATCTCCATTGACGCATCCACGCGTCGATTTGCGAGACTTCGAGCGAAAAAAAATCGTACACTGACGAACTCTGAACTACGCGAAACCGATTACGGTCAAGTTTGCATAATTGGAATGCAACGAAAATTCATTCTTTTTAATTACTTCCATTCCTTTCGTCGATTTAGGCGGTTAAAATCGATCGAACGTCCCTACGTATGCCTATCGGAAATTTACGACCTCAATTTGCCAAAAAAACACTGGATATTGATAACAATAAGGAAAGAAAAAAAGCTCGCTGCATTTCAATGACGCAAACTCCAACGACACCAAAACCGACGAATGGTTTAGAAAAATCAACAAGTGGCGCCAATTCTCAAAGTCGAATGGCAAAATTCATTCTTTTTAAGGGGTCTTCTTACTTTAGACGCTAAAAGAGGATATTTTCATGAATTTTTTTGACAGGTTTATATTATAAATATTGATTTAAAGGTTGTTACACTTAATAAATACACTTTCAAATACATTTTTAAAAAATTATTTATTTAAGTCACTATTCATAAACGAAAATGGTAGTTAAAAAAATGTCCTAAAAAAATGTAGGTCTGCGCTGTTGACGAAATCCCGGAGATGGATGAGCCGGAATAAAAAAATCAAACGGTCTTAGATTCAGTATGTTAATGGCTATAGCGCATATCGTACGATTTTTTATATAAAAATTTTTATATATAACATTTTATAATATATATATAAATGTTATACATAAAATCACAAAATGGCGGACATTAAAAAAAAACAAGAAAAACGTGTTTTTTTCACCGTTTTTGGCCAAAAAAATAGTAAATATCAAAGTTTTAAAATTCCTTGATATGCGCTATATGTTTGCGCTATTGTTTTGACAAAAACGCGTTTAAAGTTTCTTTGGGTTACATAAATAAATCGAACTTTTTTAAATCCATTTCGAAAGTGTCTTTATTAGGTGTAACAACTTTTATATCAATATCTATAATATAAACCTATCGAAAAAAATCATGAAAATAGCCTTTTTTGAGCGTCTAAGGTGAGAAGCCCCTTAAGGCCCTAGGCCACAGTAAGGTATAAAATCATGTGCGAATTTGACAATTTTTTTCGTATGAAAAAGAGATTCACTCATAAAATTAATTACACATCTATTTAGTATGAATATCAAGCTGTTAGGATTTTTTTTTTCGATGCGCGTCTACTAATATTTTCTTTTGTTATATTTTTTTAGGCGCCCCGAGGCGTGACATTTAGCATCCACAATTTTTTACCTAGAACAAAAAACAAAAATTCTCGTCAATCTACATTAGAATATCTAGAGAAGTACGTACGGAATTTAAAAAATATTGTTTTATTCAAAAGTTGTAGGTATTTGAACTTAAGAAAGGAATTTTCAGTGAAAAATTTCGTTATAACTGCTCATAAAATGAAAAGTTTTCGATTAATCAGAAATTCCGTACGTACTTCTCTGCGAAATGCAATTGGGAACATAATTTTTAAATTTGAAGTAAATCGAGTGAAAATTGTTGAAGTTATTTGTCACGCCATTTGGAAAAAAGCTGTTTCGAGAAGTTTCGAGTAGTAGGCCATTTTGTACATAGAAAAAAATATATTTTCCAACAGCTTGATATTTATACTGAATAGATGTGTAATTAATTTCACGAGTGAACCACTTTTTCATACGAAAAAAAAATAGTTAAATTCGCACACGATATTATACCCGTTACTGTGGCCTAAGGCCTTGATAAGTCATATCAATAGCACGTATCACGTGTCAAAAATCCTCGACCTCAATTTGCCAAAAACCTGTGGACAATGATAAAAATAAAGAAACACACAATGGAAAAGAAAATATCCTTGCAATCCGACGATGCAAACTTCGAGGTCATGAAAACCGACGGAAGTTTAAAAAAAAATCAACAAGTGGCGCCGATTGTGAAAGTCAAATGGCAAAATTCACTATTTCCAACAACTTCAATTTCTTTCGACCGGTTTGGACCCAAAATTCGCTCGAACTTTTCTACGCCTCCTTATAAAAAATGAACGACCTCGATTTGCCAAAAAAAAATCTCCGGTTAATAATAAAAATAAACAAATTAACCAAAAATATCGTCGACTTCCAACGATGGAAGCTTCAACGTCATCGAAAACCGTCGAAAACTAAAAAAAAAATCAACAAGTGGCCACAAGTCGGCAATCTTTACCTCAACGTCAGTCCCAAAGTATCAAGGTCAAATAGCTCCGGTATCGAAAAAAAAAACAAGCAAACAAACGTTAGTCCGTCAATCTTGACCGTCCCAATTTGCCACTCGGCACATTCACGACGAGGACGAAAAAAATATGATTGCCGAAAAAAAAAGATTTGTCCGAAGGATCCGTCTTAAGAACAAACCGGAAGTGATGAACACTCGCGCTTCCGGCGACACTTGCCGATCGACACTGTGTCGCTTCGCGATTGTAAGTTTGCGAATTTACGCGCTGGTTTGATCGAGTGAGGCGTTTTTTTTTTGTTTGCTTCTTCGCGGAGAAATATCGCGTTCGATGTAAACGATGAAACGTTCGGGTCGAAACTGTCTTCTCGTATGAGGCGTAAGCTTGCTTTATAACGTTTCGTCCTGGCGGTAGAAAATGCTTCCATGTGTATGCATATAGATATGTTCGCGTGTCTCCGTCTCTCAGTCTCTCACTTCGTATAACGAGTCTCCTATGGTGTTTCCCATTGGCCTGAGCTAAATGATGATTGCCGTCCGATGTTGCTGGTCCTGCCGCTGTTGAAGCCATTTCTTCCTGCGTTCTCTCCCACCCTCCCTCTCTCTCTCTCTCTCTCTCTCTCTCTCTCTCTCTCTCTCTCTCTCTCTCTCTCTCTCTCTCTCTCTCTCTCTCTATCTCTATCTCTCTCATACTCTGGCGAATGGACTGTAATGTGCTTTGTGTGTGCCACGGTCTCATCGCCTTAACCATCATCATTATGATCATCAGCCGCGCCATCATCATCATCATCATCATCATCATCATCATCATTATCATTATTATCATCATCATCATCATGATCATCATCATCATCATCATCATCATCATCATCATCATCATCATCATCATCATTCTCATAGCTGGCTGGCGTACCAAAAGAATTACGAAGCAATCGTAACCATCATTATTGTCAGTGGAATTCTTTAATACAATGCATCGTAATGAGCCAAAGAGAGAGAGAGACTCTTTATTTAAAAAATAAAGGAAATGAGGATTTACATCCATCGGGCTTCGTTGCTTTTATTTTGTCAGAACACTTTAGATGGTGTTGAAGTTTGCATCGTTGGAACGCAACGCACGTTCTTTTTCACATTCTATTTTCGATGTTGTTATTAATACAGAAGATCTTTTTTTATAGATTAATATTGTAGATCGCTAAACAAATATCTTC
The DNA here is from genome assembly GCA_951751655.1 of Ophion costatus. NCBI lineage: Eukaryota > Metazoa > Arthropoda > Insecta > Hymenoptera > Ichneumonidae > Ophion > Ophion costatus. The sequence continues at coordinate 7,200,536 of OX632364.1, forward strand.
AAAATTGGTTAAAAGATTTTTTTAGATCTAGTTCACCAAAAGAAATTGAAGGAATTCAGAAGCATCGATTTTCGTTGCGTTACTACGATGCAAACTTCAGCCTCGTACGCTTTAGCGTTTGCGATATTACGATGGAAAATGGCTTTGGGTCTGGAGCATGTTGAAATGAAATTTAACGGGAGATATAGACCTAGGGGCCGAAAAAAAAGGTCATTTTTGTGAATTTTTTCAAGGAAAACTATTTGAACTTTCGGATTGGGGTTTTAAAAATCTAAAAGTATATACATTCAAAAATATGTTTAATTTTCTTTGTTTAAAAATATTAAAAATATACAAGGATATTGTATGATCCTTGGAGCGTCGTAAAAAAATCGGTACCAAAAATGTCTCGAAAACCAATGAACCGATTGCCTTGAGGTTTTTTGTGGTCATTCTATACTCCATTATCTAGTACTTGTCATAGGATTTTTTTTTCGTTGCTTAGTTTTTGTTTTATAGGCAAAATAATAACTAATTTTTGGTCCAAAAATCGATAAATCGGTCCAAAAATCGATAAAACGATATTTTCAAAATCGGCTATGACAAGTACTAGAAAATGGTGTATAGAATAATCACAAAAAACTTCAAGGCAATCGGTTCATTGGTTTTCGAGAAATTTTGGGTACCGATTGAAAATTTTTGATTGCCTCATTTTTATTATCATTCGAAAAATTTCCGTGCCTATTTAGGCTAAAGATTTATGAAGAAGATACAGAAAAAAGTTTAAGCTCTGTGGAGGCCTAAATTTGCAAAGAAAAATGGATTACGGAACTTTCATTGCGTTCCAACGATCAACCTTCAATATCATATTAAACAGCTGAGGCTCGAGAATTGAGGAGGCGGAGTGGTTCAGTTGAGTCAAATGACGTTTCTGCATTTTTTTTTTTCAATGGAGCTCGAAAATATGCATAGGGATTTTGTTCTGTCGATGCTGATTTTTTATGGCATTGAAGGTGGCATCGTTGGAATGCTACGAAAATATATTTCATTCGTGTTCCCCTACTTTATTTTTGAACATTTAGGCTACGAAACTCATTGGAATATTATTGAGATTCATTATTCAAAATTCGTAACCAAAAACTGCAAAAAAAGATTTTCGAATAGAAAAATGAAAAAATGGAATAATAAAGAAGAATTTTCAATGCCTTCCAACGAGGTAAACTTTAACATCATCTACCTTGTTTTTATAAAATATGTGAATTTTTTTTAATCTTCCTATTTTCATTTGGATTTTTTTTTATTTAAAAAATGGATGAAGAGTGACAAATTTTCAATATGTATTCGGAGCAATGTTCCATATTAAATTCAAGAAGTGGCCGGGGCATTGAGCGAACAGTGTCATAGGTACAGCCTCTGAAAAATTCCAAAAACGGGATTTACGAAATAGAGAGAACATTCTTCAAAAAATCCTATGTATTCAGAGAAATATTATAATTCATTTAATGTAAAAAAAAAGTCAAGTTTACCAGAGATTTTTTGAACAAGGTTTTGTTTAAACAATTTATTTATACATTTTTTAAATTCTTATTATTCAAAACGAATGTTCTTAGCGTCTTCAATACGGTTGGTTTTTTCGGATTTTAATGTTATCGCAAAGTACTCAGAATTCTCACGGAAACTCACTTTTGGTAGGGACTGTGAGGGCAATGCATCCTTAAGGTCTTATATACGCGAATTCACCGATTTTCGATGGTACTTTTCTAGGGGCGGTTAAAAAAAATGACGCATATATAGACATTTTTTTTACAGATCATTTATGCACATGGCTAAGTATATGTTAAAAAAAATCAGAAATATTAACGAATGGCGGAGATATAACATAATAAAGCAATGATTGTTTTTTGCGCACGCGGTGATGGTGAAAGTCCTCGGCATCGATGTGGGTGTCTGAGAAAAAAAATCAACATATTTATCATTGCATAATGAATGTATCTTCAGTGTGAACCAACGATATTATTTTTTTTTGAATTATTATAATAAAAATTCGAAACTTAACATTTTTTTACTCAATTTTCTGTCGTATTTTATTTTTAATATTTTTTTGTGTCATTGAAATTTTTGTTTCTGTGGTTCACACGATAGGTGATGATACTAAGAATATGTTGTAAACATTTCAAAGCGATCTGAACCTTCGTTCAAGAGTTACAACTTTCACAAGGTTCAAAAAAGTGAATCGTGGAAAAACGGCTTTGAAGTTGGCGCTCGGGCGCGCTGCGCGGTATTTATTTTACGCTCTAAATGCTGTAACTTAAAACATTTTTGGAATTTTTCATTTCTGTCAAGCTTAAAATATTCCTAACCGTTCAGGCTAATGGAATCAAAAATTGAAAAAATTTTGAAACGTTTCGCGTATATAAGGCCTTAAATCGACGATCGTTTGCTTCGATTTGCACGAAACATTTGGAAACGACATCAGTGTCGACCTAAGCCTGCTAATTCTGGCTGCCTGCTTCTCTCGCGCAAATCCACGATCATATTTCGGGATTTTTTTTTTTAAGAAAATTAGTTTTCTCGAAAAATTATTATTGTTAAATTAAAAAAGTTAAAAAAAGAAAAGGATAGAAAAAAAAATCGATGAGCTATCGAGCCCGGCAAAATTTTCGACTGGCTTTCGTCCAAGCCTCGTTTCTATTTTCTACGATCTCGGCTACACGGGAGAGTTCGCGTCTAACGTGTTTTCGGCGCGGCGAGAGTGAAGTGCGAACACGTCATGCGAATTAGTATCGAGCGCGATCGAGCCGATTAATCATCCCGCCCGGTAACATAAAAAAAAGCGGAAAAAAGTCGCGATAAACATCCCAAGATAAAAGAGAGAGGAAAGCAAAGCTCGAAACGAGAGAGACAGACAGAGAGAGAGAGAGAGAGAGAGAGGGAGGGAGAGAGGATGCGAAAGAATTGTCACATTTGGAGTAACAAGAAATGGTGAAATTTGCATCGTTCAAATGCAAGGACAATTTGTTCTTGATTTTTAAAATTTTGTTTATTCCAATTTTTATTCGCAATCTTTTTCAGATATACTTGCAGATCTCTGGCAAGAATCGCAAATTATTTTTCAGTGATTTTCGTAGTTTGCATCTGTCGATAAAAAGGGCTGATTTGAAGAAGAAAAAAAACCCATTTATCACCTTTCGATTCAAACTTCAACATCGCGGCTGGAAGAATTTCTCCCAATTTTCGTCGCCTTTTTGATTTTTGAATACAAAAATAATAATTAAAAAAACAAATACTGCGTCAAATAAAAATAAAATCAGTAAAAAAATAATTTTTTAAATTCAATTTATCCTTCATACGTTTCTTTTGCTCAAGAAAAAAAACAAATTTATTGCCTTTCGATTCAAACTTTAACATCGCGACTGGAAATCTTTTTCCCAATTTTCGTCGCCTCTCTGCCCCTTTTTGATTTTTCAATACAAAAATAATAGAAAAAAAAACAAATACTTCGTGAAATAAAAATAATATCGGTGAATATTTTTTTAATTAAATAAAAACCTCCTCCATTTATTTCGCTCTCGAAAAAAACGATCGCATTGTCTCGAAGGTATAATTGCCGTGCATCGTTTCCCTTGCTTTTTTATTTCCTTGCTCGATATTTCTCGACTATTTTTTCAGCAGTAAAGATCGGACTCTTCGATTCTTTATTATTGCCGAGTCAAAGCCCCTGGAGCGGCGACGAATCGACGTACGCGAGCGGTATTACAAAAGCGCCACGACGAATATAGGTTATTAATAAACATCGTGTGTGGATTCAAAGTTGATGTGTCTCGCTCGTGTGGCTCTCTCGTCGTTTCGTATAGTCGGGTTGATGTAGATCGCGAACGAATTTGTTTTCCCAACTCGGTCACTGAACACACGCGCTCACACACGCGGAAAAAATTACGCAACGAATACAGCCGAGCGGAGTAAGGATAAATTTCAATTCGGCGGGGGAGACTGTCTTCGTACTTGCAGTGAAGAACGAAAGAGAAAAAAAACAAACAAAAGACAACCGATCGAACTGTTAGGAAATTTCGATTAATTCTTGAGAAAGGAAAAAAAAACTTCACGGCGAAGTTTCACCCCAAAAAATAAAATAAAATAGCGACTCCGAAAAAAAATCTACGAATAAGGAAATGTTTGAGTCATGTATGGCAGCGGGTCGGGCATAAAGAGACCTCGGAGAAGACTCGGTGGTATAGTGGAGAGACGTCAAGCTATTCTCAACAAATGGCGAGATGGTAATTAACGATAATAATAATTATTATTATGATAATAACGGCAACAGGCATAACAACTATGACAATAAGAATAACAATATTAACGACAATAATAATAATATCAACAATTGCAAAGGTGACAATAAAAACAAAAATATTAAGTACGATAATAATAATAATAATATAAGGAGATGATAATAATAACGATAATAATAACAACAACAACAACAACAACAATAATAATAAGAAGGAGAAAACGAAGAAGATTTTTTACTACCAAATCAAGTTTTACTTGTACAAATTTAAATAAGTTCTTTACACAACAATAACTTTCCGCTTACATATATTCCTTGACTTATTTACGACGCCATTCATGCTCTTCGTGCTAACTGATATTTCTCCCTTTTCCTTAATTTATTCCTCTATTCAGCTTTTTCTCCTCCCCCCCCCCTTTCTCCTTACTCATCTTTTTTCACACTTCGTCTATTTCCTTAGCGTACTCGCATTTGCCTTTTTGTATTTTCCCGCCCAACATATTTATAATTTCCCCCTCTATTGACCAATGAGGAGCTGGCGAACAATACCGGACTTGTCCACACAGCGTCGAATTGATATCTTTTTCAATTTTTATTTATTTTTGGGCATAAAAACCGCTAGTTTGCTCAAAAAGAAAGTTTTAAACAAATTTTGGAGTGTTCAGAGCCGGATTTGGTTGAAAATATTTTGGTAGCTAATCAAGGTGTGCTTGAAAAACACGAAAAATAAAAATAAACGAAATTTGACGTAGTGTGGACAAGTTTGCCAGCTCCTCAAATCATCTATTCCTTCCATTCGCTCCTCTGCTTTCTATCTTGCTTTCTCTGTTACTAACTCTCTGCCGTTTTTTGGCAGATTAAGGCCTTAGGCCACAGTAACGGGTATAAAATCATCTGCGAATTTAACAATTTTTTTTCGTATGAAAAAGTGGTTCACTCGTGAAATTAATTACACATCTATTTAGTATGAATATCAAGCTGTTAGAAAATATTTTTTTTCTATGTACAAAATGGCCGAATACTCGAAACTTCTCGAAACTGTTTTTTTTCCAATTGGCGTGACAAATAACTTCAACAATTTTCACTCGATTTACTTCAAATTTAAAAGTTATGTTCCTAATTGCATTCCGCAGAGAAGTACGTACGGAATTTCTGGTTAATCGAAAACTTTTCATTTTATGAGCAGTTATAAGGAAATTTTTCACTGAAAATTCATTTCTCAAGTTCAAATACCTACAACTTTTGAATAAAACAATATTTTTTAAATTCCGTACGTACTTCTCTAGGTATTCTAATGTAGATTGACGCGAATTTTTGTTTTTCGTTCTGGGTAAAAAATTGTGGATGCTAAATGTCACGCCGCGGAGCGCCTAAAAAAAGATAAAATAAAATATTAGTAGTCAGCCATTTTGTAAAAAAAAAAATTCTAACAGCTTGATATTCATACTAAATAGATGTGTAATTAATTTTATGAGTGAATCACTTATTCATACGGAAACAAATTGTTAAATTCGCACATGATTTTATACCCGTTACTGTGGCATAATTCCTTAACGAGTGCTCCAACGTGTCATAAAAATTCTTGCCAAATAAATAAATTATCTCTCTGCCTTGAGTACAAATTAACAGGTGCTTCAACGTCGAATGAAAATTCTTACTGAATAAGCCATAAAATAAATAATAAACTATATGAACCACTTTCGTAATTCACATCTGAAGAAAAAAATGTCAAATTGACAATTTAACGGGGTACACCGAGCTCGTGGTTGAAAAAAGAGACATTTTCGTGACTTTTTTCTGGAAAAACATGTGCAATTGTACAATTTTTTTTGTTTGGGTTCAAACAAAAACAAACGGAAACAATTCGTCCGAAAAAAAAAAATCGATTGCATTTAGGTTTTGCATGACATTACCTAGTGCTTGGCCGAAGGATTCAAACAAATATTGATGTTCGAAGAAATGGACGCAGTCCGAAGTAAAAGTATCAATTTTCAGCGAAAAATGGCTCCATTTTGACCCCTCATAAAAATCGTCACAAATCTGTCAATTTTTAGGTATTTTTACTAAATATTCGTTGCAAATTATAAGTAAGACTGTATAAGTAAGGCTGTAAAACTATGCAACAAGAATTCCTATTCTTTAAATTCAAGCTCATGCAGACCCATTAATATATAACAATATTAACATTAATATATAACAACATTAACATCGATATATAACAATATTGAAACTAATATATAGCAATATTAGAATTAATATATAACAGCAATAATATTTGTTTTTATTATATATTTAATATTTATTTATTTAGTCATTCTTGCCTCTCGGGCTTAAGAATATTCCATCGAGTTACAGCGGTTACATACTATCCAGCAATAACATTAATATATAACAATATTAACATTAACATATAACAGCATTAACATTAATAGATAGATTCGTTTATTCCAAATGTACAGCTTTCGCTTTTTACAATACCCTCCTCTTTCCACTTTAGCATTAACATTAATATATAACAATATTAACATATTAATACATAACAATAACAATTTATCAACAGCTTAATAGCAATAGAAGAAGAAGAATATTTATTCCAAATGTCTTGCGATTGCTGTGACATTAACCAGCTTACAGTGTTCAGTATACGTTTTTTACATTCTTGCATTCCGCATAAAGAGATACGAAATACTATAAATTCTGACACTACATTTATTAGCAATATTAACATATTAATATTAAATATTAAATAACACTTGACAATATTAAATATATTCAATTCAACAATATACAATATTTAAGTGCGGAGGGGCTATACCAGTGTGACACTTTCAAAAAATCGATTTTTTGTGCCGTTTTCGACAGTTTATACTGTCAAGAATATCTTGTAAAAATTTCAAGGCCGTATCGGTAATACTCCCCGAATGGCAGCCTTCCTAAGGTAAATGTCCCAATTATTGAACAGCTAAGGATCTGGGGGATTGAATTCGGTGAAAAAAATATATAAAATCAAGAAAAAACCATCGATTTCATGTTTAAATGATACTTATTTATTTAGTCATTCTTGCCTTTAGTCATACTTTCGAAAAATCACCCTTTAAATTATTTTTAAATGATTTCAAATGAAAAAATAGCATAACGTTGTGAAGCATGCAAATGTCCCAATTATTGAACACTGGAAGTGCCGATATTCCTAATATTGAACAGGCATGTCCCAGTTATTGAACACTCTCAAGAATTCTCTTCCCCTCATAAAATTTTGTCCCTGAAATATCGGAGAGCAAAAAATATTGAACATTACATTCGTATTTTTAGGTTACATTTAGGTTATATTCTCTTTTTACTTTTCTTTTTATGTTTATTGCACGAAAATACAAATAAAAAATATATTTGACGATCTGAGAGTTATTATTAAAAGAATAAAGGTAAGTTTATTCAGGAACTTACAGTTTTTGTTTAAATAAATCCGATTCACACGATCTGTCACACGTTAATTGTCTCGATGTTTTGATGGGTTTAATGACGCCATCTTGGAGAATTCGAGTGTTCAATAATTGGGACACACTGTATTTTCTATGTCCCAATGATCGAACACCGTATTTTTTAACAAATAATTAATTTAAAACATTTATTTTAAATTGTTATTGGTAAGAAATTTTCTGAGGAACCTGAAACGCCTTTACTTTTTGAGATGCGACAGTTTTTGAATTTTGTTTGCCCTTACGCATGAAGCGGCGCGTCTTAGCAAAAACGATAAACAGTTACCACGAGACGTCAAATCGGGTCACCGTTGCTGATTAAATAACTTTTTTCTCTATTTATTAAAGCTTTTTTTTGCACAAGTAAGGTAACATTTCGATAGCCAAAAGTTCCATATATGTAATGAAATTTGTATAAATAAGTAAATGCATGCAGGTGAATGAGAAATAATAAAAATACAAGATAGTGTTCAATAATTGGGACCTGTTCAATAATTGGGACATTTACCTTATCTTGAAATAAGATTTTTTCAATTTGCTGACATTGTAACTCAAAGAGCAATTATCCGATTAACTTGAAATTTGAAGCAAGTACTCTTGAATATATTTACGCTACAATGACGTAGGATATTATTGATTGGATGAAAATTGATGATTTGGCATTGAAAAAACGACCATTTTATAGGCAAGAAAAAAGACGTTTTTTTTCATAACTACGCCATTTTGTTAGATTTTGATATTTTTAAAAAATCCTACGTCATTGTACAGGAAATACCTTCCAGTTTAACGACATTTTTTCCTTTTTCGGTTTCGGCTACTCAATCGGCCGGAATCATGTCAGCAGTGGAGGAACTTTTTTTTGACGCCTCCCAAGGCAGCGCATAAGTCGCTTGGATCTCAATAGTTTTCTGTGAAAAAAATATGTAATATAGGTCAATCATAGCCAAATATATTCTTAATTTTCCGAAAAATTTAATCGAGTACTTCTATTCCGAAAAGTTCCCGAAAATCACCCAAATTTTCAGCGTTCACACTGGTACATCCCCTTAAGTAACAATATTAACATTAATATACAACGATATTGATATTATAACAATATCAACATAATATTAACATTTCACAAAAGCCTAAAAATCTTAAAACGATAAAAGAAACATTCGCGCGTTAATATCCATATATAAAATATTCTCAAATTAAAAATTGCCGAAAAACATCCTCGCGAGAACCTTACCGGGCAAAAAAGAAATCCATACAATGAACCAACCGAAGGATCACGATTGAAAAGTGAAAGTTTCGGCGCCACGATAGAATTCCGAACGCCGTGACTGCAGGAAATAAAGGTTGCTGCTAGAAATCCTTTTCCAGAGAGCGAAGCCCGCAGAAATTCCACGTAATCGAGCGGAGATAACGAAGAAATCTTTTTTACCTTTTGCAAACGAGGCGGTTGCGTCGATCATAAAGTGCCTTTCCACCCGCGCGCACGCGCGCGAGAACGAGACCAAAAGAGGCAGAGTCCGTATCGTCCGAGAGAACTCCAAAGAGTTTATCATCTACAGCCACTAAAAACGATCGCCCTGAAAATTGTCTCGGAAGCAAACGAGGCTCGAATTTGAAAAATTACTGTTCAGTTTCCCGTTGAATTACTGGCCGTTTAATTCTTTTTTAATTAATTAAATTTAATTAGTCATTTTGCCAGAATAGCCTATGATGAGGGATTTATCGTACGGATTATTAGAGGGCGTCATCATCGATGCCGTGTACGAAAAGTTCGTCGACCCTTTCCCACACGTATTTTCCACTCTAAGCCAACGGTGCAATAATTATACGTTCATTTTCACGTATCGTTATTAAAATAACATTATTATCCTTTTTATTAAGCTTATCGTTAGTATTATGGGTTACGTCACATTTATTCGTAGACTGTACTGAAATTGTTGCTAGTCGAGGCGCACAAGACTCTCGATCGTGTTCTCCAGCGCTGCTCTGTCTAATGAATCTAATATGTGACGCCTCAATTATCTCATGTAAGCATCCATAGTATTCTCTCTTCCTCACTCCCTCTCTCTCTCTCGTCCTTTCTCGCTCTATCTCTCCCTTGATTTTTGTTTTTTATCGAATTTATTCTTTTTACGGGCAACACCTTGCTCGTGGTCGGAAAAAAGAGGAATTTTCGTTAATTTTTTTCGGGGAAAACGTGGACAGGTTTTCAGATTATTTTTTTTTGCATTGAAGCGTATGGTTTTGACTATCTTTTGCAATTTTTATATTGAAAAACATTATTCTCCAATACTTTTCAAAATATTTTTTAATACAAAAATTGTAAAATATACTAAAAACCATACTCTTCAAGGCAAAAAAAAAATATGCAATGCTGCCCACGTTTTTTCAGAAAAAAATGACGAGAATTTGCTTTTTTGGGCTTTATTATTAATTATTATAATTTTAATTATTATAATTTGTAATAATAATAATTATTATTATTATTACTATATGATTACTATATAATAATTATAATAATAATAATTATTATTATTATTATTACTATATGATTACTATATAATAATTATTATGTATTACTAATTATTATTATATTAAGAAACGTCCTTCGCGGTGACCAATTCTGCTCGGAAACAAATCGGTGGAAATAGGAAAATCAAACGCATTTGGTTTTTGCATGAAATCATCTAGTGTTTGGACGAAGGATTCAATAAAATATTCATTTTTGAAAAAAATGGCCACAGCCTAAAGTGAAAGTATCTCTTTTGCGGGAAAAAACTCCCTATTATCGTTGACAAAAAAAAATATGAATCGAAGAGAACGTTGCTTCGTCCATGCACTGCTTTTTGATATGTAAAAGAAGGTTGTTGAACTTCAAGTTGATCGATGCTGTGATTTTTGAGATATCGCGGTTGATTTTGAAAAAGTCATTCTGGACAAAACGCGTTTAAAGCTCACCGGTACTTTTTGATATTTTTGGAATGCTGTGTTGTGAGGGTCCGTCGAAAACCAAAAATTGATACTTTGAAACATTTCTACTAGCCATTCAAAAAGATCTTAATTATTCTCAATTCTTAATTCCCCTAATTATTCTTCCTTTTTTTATCTTACTCTAATTTTTTCTCATTCCATTCTGGATTCTTATTCTTAAATGGATCTAATCTTATTTTGTGTTATTTTTATTTTTCTTACTATTCTTCTCTCAATTATTCTTAATTCTTAATTATTCCACAGTCATTGGAAAAGGTCTCAATTATTCTTTATTTGTTTTATTTCCCTGTGTAAATTGTTATTTCTTTAATTTCTTGTTTATTTGTGTATTTTTTTTTTTAATTTCTTTACACTCCTGTTGATACTTTTTTTCATATTTCATCTGTAACTTTATGTTTGCCGGAGAATTTCACTAAGGCATAATAAATATTATCAATCAGTCAATCTGTCCCGTTTTTTTTTCTTCCTCTCTTCTGGTCTCTCCCTATCTCTCGGTTTTCTTTTCTGAGGTCTCCCTCTCCCTTTTTCGTGAAATCGAAGTTTCCATCGTTGGAATGCAGTGAGTTATTTCTCTCTCAAATTTCTCTCGTCCGATCTAAGCTACAAAATCTTACATTTTGGAGGATTCTTATTTGGAAACATGCAATCGGAATTTGAATTTCGAAAAATGAATTTGTATAATAAGCAATAGAAAAAGAATTATACAATAAGTACGACAGAATAAGAGAATAAATAAAAACGATTATTAAATAACTAAAAAAATTATTTTGTATGATAATAAAAATGAGAAAATATAAATGTAAAAAGAATTTCTCGTTGCATTCCAACGATGCAAACTTCAACATAGTGTTCATTTTTCGAAATTCAAATTCGGATTGTACATTTCCAAATAAAAATCCTCGAAAATGTAGGATTTTGTCGTTCAGATCGGACGAGAGAAATTTGAGGGAAAAATAATTCATTCAGGCATAGTGCCTTCCTTTGTCGCTCTCTCTTCTCAAAAAAATATGAAGAACAACAGCCCGAGAGCCTCTTTGCTCCACGGTTTTGTCCAAACGAGCTCGTTGTCAAATTTTTCATCAAAGCTCTTCAGATCTATTCCCTTTTTTTGACACGAAAATATGCTCAACAATCTTTCAACGTCCAATTTTCCACAACTCACACTACGTTTTCGCGATACGAAAAAGCCACGAGTAACCAGAATCGAACTTATGGAAACTTTCAAGTCGAATTTTCATTGATCGTATCTGCGTTCGAAAAGGAAATAAACAAATATGAAAAACAAAAATGTCAGCATTCATCGTTCGAGCCGTCGCCCCTCCTTAAGGATGTTGAGTCCCATATCGCAAATGATGATAAAATTCTGAAAATTTGGTATGTTTTTGTATGAAGTATTTCAGAGGTCGTGTAAAAATTTCACGACAATTAGGAAGCTCGTTATTGAACAATTAACATTCACAAATTAAATGTTGTTTTATGGAAACTGATGTAACTTTGCAATAAGTTTTTTTTTTGACCTTTCAATTTTATAATATCTACAATGTACTGAAAGCAACGGAAACAAAACGAAGTTTATTGATAAATTTTTTTTAATTTCTTTTAAAAATTGTTCTTAACAAAATGTTAATTTTTTAATAACGAGCTTCCTAATCGTCGTGAAATTTTAACACGACCTCTTAAATACTTCATACAAAAACATACCAAATTTTCAGAATTTTCTTATCATTTTTTATTTCAACCCTTAAGGAGGTTGAAGTGATGATGATAGAATTCTGAAAATTTGGTATATTTTTACTTGAAGTATTCAGGAGATCGTGTAAAAATTTCATGACGATTAAGAAGCTATTTATTGAACAATTAACATTAACATGTTTCATAGGGACTCAACATCCTTAATTACCCGAATAAATGAGCCGTTGGACGATTTCAGTCGCTCTTGTTTCGTCCACGCGTATATGGTAAGTGGAGCAGTCTATCTCTTTCCCACAAAGCTCGAGACGACGACGTTCCCTTTTGCCTCGCGATCATTAAAGGCGTACACGCGTATAATTATATCTCCGTTTACACGACTACGAGAAAGGTATTTGCGCTATATATATCCCCTTACATACAGGGTGACTCACTTGAAACGAGACGCCCAAAAGTGGGACGTTGCAGAGGTCATTCAAAAATTGGTCATTCGAAAATTGAGGGAAAATTTGCATAGTGTCAAAATTTGCATCGTTGGAATGCAACGATTCCTCTTGACCTATTCACTTATTTATATGAATCGTAATCTTAAATCTTTTATTTTGCTGTTTTTCGTTACAAATTTTGGTAATTCTTTAGATAAGTGACTATTCCGAAAAAAATGTTGCTATTTTCTCATTTATTGGCTTATAAATGATGATATTCAGTCGAGGGAAGCTGACATTTTTCATTAACCAATTGTTTACGGGCAAAAAATAGTTTCGAATTTTTCCAAAACCCCAAAAAACTATATAGGCGACGTAATGTTAAAAATAGTGTATTTCATCGCGTGTTTCCGCGAACTTCAAAACCCCATAACGTTTTATGGGGGGGGGGGGGGGGGTCAATTTCTTCCCCCGACTGAACATCATCATCATTATAACCCAAGAAATGAGAAAATAGCAAAAAAAATTTTGCCTCATTTTTCGGAAAAGTTACTTATCTAATAAACTACCCAAATTTATAATAATAGTTCTCAAAAATGTTTCGTTGACTTCCGTAGACTAAATGTGCTGAAAAATATGAGGAAACGAAAAAAATACACCTTTGTTGCATTCCAATGATGCAAAGTTCGCGACTATACAATTTTACTTTCTTAATGCAGTATTCTACTCTGGAGGCCTACATTTCGGGCGTTTTTCGGGCTTGATAAAAAAAAATATATATATATTTTTTTTTACCGTACATTTTCTTGGTAATTTTATTGATGTTTCAAGAACTTGCAAAAAAAATTTTGTGCAGACAAATATATTTTTAATTGTACACCTTATGGGCCTCTAAATATGGCCGTGAAAGAAAAGGGGTGAGGCGGTTGAGATGATTCCAAAGCTCCCAATTATCTGAAACAGAAATAAAACCAATTTTCTTGGTAAACAAGAATGTTATTCTGGCAGGTACTAAAGACAAAAAATGTTAATTTGGTGACTACCCTTTAAAAAAGTATATTTTTAGCCGTCCTTTTTCAGTTTTCAGTTCGTTTGAAAAAATAATAATAATATTAATAATTTCGCACTGCCTGAGGTAGGGACGACAGAGTTCAACCGGGTTGAACAAAACGTAGTTTTGAGAAAAAACACGTTAAAATTTTTTAGTACAATTTCAGATAACCGCAGTTATCTAAGTTCTATAATGGCATGTTATACTTACTTTAAATCAATCGGCGATTCCTGCCTCGTGAACTCTGCCTTCCTTGACTTCGAAATGATGATTTTCCGAAGCTCGTTCTTCCCAGCGAGCAGTTTCAGCTTCCTTATAAGCTTCTGAAATTGGTAGCTCGGACGGGTCGATCCTATTCTGGTCTCGTTGATTGGCGTAAATATTGGGAATTTCAAAATGTTCTTTTCTGGACCTATTCTTGAGGGGTCTTTTCACTTTAAACGCAAAAAAAGTCCTTTTATGATTTTTTTGATAGGTTTATATTATAGATATTGATATAAAAGTTGTTACACTTAATAAATACACTTTCGAAATACATTGAAAAAAATGTTATTTATTTAAGTCACTATTCATGGACGAAATTGGTAGTTAAAAAAATGTTCTAAAAAAATTGTAGGTCTGCGCTGTTCATGAAAATTCAGTACGTTAATGGCTATAGCGCATATCATACGATTATGATATATGCAAAAATAACAAAATGGCGGACATTTTTCGGAAAAAAGAAAACGTGTTTTTTCACCGGTTTTGGCAAAAAAAACATAGTAAATATCAATTTTTTTCTAAATCCTTAAAATGCGCTATAGCTATAGTTGTAAAGAAAATGTGGTTAACATGTCCTAAGAAACGGTTGAGTAGTTCCGAAGATTTTAAAGTTTAAAGTTTGTTTGGGTTACATAATTTACGCGTTTAAAGTTTGTTTGGGTTACATTAATACATACATTTTTTTAAAATTTACTTCGAAAGTGTATTTATTAAGTGTAACAACGTTATTATCAATATCTATAACATAAACCTATCAAAATTCATTAAAATAGCTTTGTTAGCGTCTAAAGCGAGAAGACCCCTTAAAAAATGTATACTAGAAGAAAATGCGAAACGAAAAATCGATTTTTTCAAATGTCTAGACTAAAATACTGCTTTAATGAAGAACACTTTGAACGCGTTATTTAAGAAAAAAATGATCATTCGCTTCCGGACATGGCACGTTTATTGGTCGTCTTGATCTAATTTCTTTTCCATTGATTTTGCTGCACCAAGGTTATCGAAGAGTCGTCTAAGTCGTTGCTGTTTCTCTGAAAAAAAAGTGCAAGTAAGGCTTTAAAAATAGAGGTTTCCGTTGTAAAAAGTGGAGTAGTTGACCTTGAAATCAATCTGACGCGTTCATGTGAAAAATTAATTGATGCAAGCGAGATGTAGATCTTGAAGAATGTTCCAAATTTTGTGAGCAACTTTCTTTTTGTCCAACATCAATATTCATAAGTGTCTGAGTTTTTATTTTTTATTTTTACGCACCCGGTTTGAGTATATGTATGTACATACCGGGTTAGTTACTAAAAATGAGAAAAATCCCTAAAATCTTCGGTTTATCACATAGCAGTAATGGAACCGAAGGACCAGGATTTTATACAAAATTAATGCATAGCCTTATCAAGTTTCAGTTTTATTTTTATAGACAAATATTGATAAACTATGAAGTTATAATTATTTAAATAAAGTGCCGCCGTTGCTGCATGGTGAATCAGTGTAGGTGGCTCTGGAAATAAGGCTCAACTGAAACTAAAAATTTAAAAATCGAATTTTACTGTAATAATAAAACTTCGTATTTTTTATTAAGAAGCAATTTACGTCAATTTGAAATTTGTGTAGACAATATTATACGTTCTACATCATTTACACTCAACTGTGTAGACTTCCGTTGGCATGATCTTGACGAACCTTGTAATTTTGGAACCTTAAAATTAGGAATTTTAAACCGTCGGCGCATTTAAAGTTCGGAGATTCAGCATGGCCCCGACACTTGCTTTAACGGGGTACCCCTCAGTGGAAGCTCAAATTAAAGGGTCAAAATGATGCATTTTTTTTCTAGTAACACAGTTCGAAAAAATTGATTTTTTTCCAGCATGTTGTACACATGTTTGTGGTAATAATGTAATTTTTTCGGAAGAAAATCTTTCAAAATGTTCGTGTTGCTGCAGTTGGCGTTGCAGTCCTCCAACAGCGAGGCCCGAAACGGCGGAAACTCTACGAGGTTCAAATATAATCTGAAACGGAAACAAACAAGAAAAATTCTTCAAATATATCCAACCGGCTATGGGTTCACGATCCACTTTTCGAAATTTCGAAAAATACGAAAAATCACAGCTTCTCCAAAGAAAACCCCATTTTTCTCTTGGAAAACAGCATGCCGAAGTCATTGTCATTAACAAATAGTTCATTCGATTAAAAAATGCGGTCGTGAACCGAAAATGACTACACGGAGAGACATTACCTCTCATATAAGTCGAATTTTGCGCAGATCGCTTTTTAATAATATATGTCACTGCTTAAATAGATTTTTGGCGCAACTCAATAGTTATCGAAATATCGAATTTTAAAAGCTGATAAATGCGCTGATATATCTATATCGATCATAATGTGCTGTCGCTGGCTGTACTTTATTAACACGTTCCACAATTGATTTATGTCTTCACTATAAGATTACCATAATGTTGTTCGTATAGCCACTTTTCGTAAAATCTTGTAACAATTTATACTCAACAAGTGTTAATATTAACCATATAAATAGCACAAACTTGCACTGAGAAAAATGTCCATAGTATTTAGGCGTTACCCCCACTTGTAGCGCAAAAAAAGGCCTTTTTCATGAATTTTTTTAAAGAAAACTACAAAACTTTTTTAATCGTTCAATATACCATCTTAAAGAACACATCTTGAAGAATTTTTTTATTGAAAAATATTACATTGTTTAGTGGCAAATGGCCGTCAATGAAATAATGTTTTTATATACACAGTTTGCGGTGACCAACATTGCGGCGAAGTGGATCATCTGAAAAAAAAATACGGATGGATTTAGTTAAATATAAGTATAAACTAGTCTTTAATCGAAGGATTTTAAAAAATATTCATTTTTCACAAAATGGCGGACAGTCAAAGTTAATGGTTCGATTTTAACGGAAAAAAACGGCCGTTTTTTGGCTATAAAACGGCCATTTTTTTCGAAAAAAAAAATCGAACGATTAAAGACTACATTTTTATGTATTAAATAAGCCTGCAAAGTTTCAAGAAGATCGGTTCATTAGTGTTCGAGTAATCTTGGTCACCGACTTCAGAAATGCCATTTTGAGAAAAAACGCGTTTAAAGTTTTAATTTCAGTTCTTCAATTCACGGATTCTTCTCTTTCAACACTCATATCTCAGTCAATTTTGTTCGGATCGACTTGAAATTTTCAGGACATATTCTCAGATACTTATACTTCAAAAAAATGCAATAAAAGAACGATTTCTTCAAAATCGCAAGTGGGTGTAACCCCTTTATAAAAAGGAACGCCCATGGTAAAAGTGAGCATAGTTAAATTCCCTATACCTTGTTGACACCACAATCATATCATTAACACAACTATAAGCGTCCATCTAATCATGCCGTTTTGGCAGTGTTTTTAAAATCTAGTATCCCTGAAATAACTATTGACTACTATGAAAGACGTTACAATATCGATATAATTAATTCAGTTAACATTTTTACAATAGTTAGTAGTTTTTTTCGGGGATGATGGATAGTCGAGCACGCCACCAAAGTTGCATGTTCACGTATACTTTTCGCTTATAGTTGTGTTAACCATATTATGATTGCGGTGACAATAAACTATAGGGAATTCGACTGTGCTCTCTTTTACCATGCGCATTTTTTGTCAATACTATACACTTTTCTCTCAGTGTACTGTTCGAACGCTAACTGTGCACATTCAAGTCAATAGTGTGCAAGTTACTCAAGATATCAATCCCCGCCGTGTCAAGATATGTAGTTTTGAGATAATCGCTTTCGAAATTTTTGGTAAATATTTTTCACGATTTTGTACACACACTGTTTTACTAAAGTAGGTGTAACTTCGTCGATTTTTCGAATTTCAGGGTCCGGTTGGTCTTAAATTATTGTTGAAAGTTCACACCAGAACAATATGCAAAGAACGATTTTTTGACGTTTCCAGATAGGGATACTCCCTTGAGGTTAAAAATAACACTTTTCTAGGTTAAACCGGTAACTAAGAGTATTTTTTAAATAACCGGGTAAAAGAATATTATCGTTTGTAGAAATGGCACGCGAAAACCCATAAGCAGATGATTTTTATCTCGGGAACCATGGGACTTGAACTAAACTGAAATTCCAACATATAGTAGGACATGACCTGACCTATCGACAGTTGCAGGATTATCCATTCATAAGAGGAAACCCTGAACACACGGATAGAATTTTTAAGTATTTTTTACGGTGAAATCTCCGTAAAAATAACATTAAAAATTTGAAACCGGTGACAAATATGCACATAGTCAAAAATTGACACTAGCTTTTAACATTTTGCTTTCATTCATGTAAAAATTTAAGCAAGTAGCATAATTTTTTACATTTCTTTCAGTAAAAATCCTGACACATTCTCATGTAGAATTTTAACAATGGGCTGCCTCAAAAATTCCAAATTTCTACAGTAAAAATAACCTGGACAAACTTGAAATTTCTAAAATCCCTAGCGAAAAGATATTAAATACGAATAAAAAACTTTTACGAATAAAGGCATGTACAACGACGTAAATTGATACTTACATTCCGTTGATCGTCTAGATTTAATCCGTCCTAAAAATGAACACTTTTTTTATCGGCGTTTCTGAACATTTGTGTTCTTGATTGCTACTTATTTTAGCATATCATCTTTCCGTACCATTGTAGACGTCCTTTATCGAAGTTTCTTTTCACGTTTCTTTGTTTTCTTGCGTAGAACTGCGTAGAACACGTTAGACTGCACGAGACCACGAGGCTTTCTTGGCCCATGCTTCGTACTATAATGCGCATGCGCGGTACCGCTGTTGCTAAGCAACGCGGGTCGGCGTCGTTCGTGCTCGTCATACTGCGTCATACACAAGCGCACTCTCACAGCTTGCGTTCACGTATACGCACGCTCGCACACAGAGCTCACGCGTACGGTCAGGCGATCTAGCCCTAACTGATTTTACTATAAAGAACGTAAAATTCCGGTGGACGCACGGAAAATTTCGGCTTCCTTTTTTAAATTTTTATGGAAAACACGCAAATTTCTCAATGTTCCACTGAAAAATTTCATTTATATTAGCACTTTTTTAACTTATTGTCGTAATCTTTACGTTTCGTGAAATTTTACTATTAATTTCAGTAAAAATTCTGGACAATATTTTAAATTTCTGTTACGCAAAAGTAAATTTTGATTCGTTTCCATGAAAATTTATAATTTATTTCCTAAAAACCTGAAGAATTGCACATTTGTCACCGAGTTACTGTGATTTCACAGTAAAAATTACTTAAAAATTCTCTCCGTGCATATATCGACTTTCAGAGATGCACTTTATGAAGGGCTCGTTGTTTGGGTCAGTTTGGGACTCACCCGATACATATATATACATACATACATATATATATAGTCTCGGAGAGATCACTATACAGGGCTCGTTGTACACCTCTCAGTCTCGCCTATCCAGTTACGGTACAAAATGCACCGTACAGCAGGGACCCGCACCGTCTATTACCCGATATGTCGACTTCGTATGACTAACGTGCCTCCTGCATACATATACGAGCTCGCGCGACCCGATAGCACACGGTAATCCGAAACAGCCAAGGAAAACTTACACCCTGTTAACCGCATTTTGCCACTTGACATTTTTTTCTCGCTATGTTCTACCAGCCGGTTCAACGCAATCGCCGTAATGGATCCGGCGGCGGCGGCCGCCGCAAACATTGCACAGAGTACATTAAACTCGTGACAGGCTATAAACCCATTTATCCGAGGCTTCATACGAGCACAGCAGTCTCGCAAATTTATTGGCTTCGGGAAATGTTATCGTCCTCGATCGATTTGTAATGTAAAGTCTCCTTGTCATATTTGACAACTTTATTGGTCGTCTCCACCTATCGACATGGCAAAAACGCCGACGATTTTTTTCGAATAGTGTTCCGAAAAGCCCCTCCCTCCGATCGAGCTGAAATTTTGAAAAACACCTTCTTTTCAATATTTTAAGGAGGTACGATGATTACTACGAATCCAAGTTTCGGATTTGAAATTGTCTTATTCTATGAATAACCAATTGTTTTTTTAAGGGAGATTACCAGTCTAGAAAAACGGTGAATTGTGAGAATTTTTAATGGATGTCTAGTTAACGGACAACACCACTGTGACCCCCTGTTTTTTTGCCATTTTCCAAGAATTTTTTTTTTTGTGGAAAAAAAAGAGATATTCGAAATTTTTTTTTTGTTTTGTTCGTTGTTTATTGAAGATACATAAAAAAAAAATTTCAAATTTTTCTCGCCCCATGGTGACGCTGGGGAAGCTCCCGCGTCAGGTACTGTTGCCTCTGCAGTGGTTCGCGGCACGCAGCAGAACTCTCTTCAAAGTCGATCTGAATAAAAATACCGACTGTTTTCGTTAATAATATGATATTTTGAAGAGAAGTACATAGGGATTTGAAAAAATATTGATTTTTAAAAAATAGGCACGCTTTTGAAATTAAAGGACGATTTTCGAGCACAATTTCTCGTCGAAAATAGGCTATAACTGTTTTTATTATTGAGATATCGAAAAAATCCTATGTACTTCTTTAGATAATCTAGTTTTATTGATGCAGTCCAAATTTGAAGTCGATCGGATAAAAATTGCTCGAGTTCTGCTGCGTGCCGCACTCAAAAAAGTGCTTTTGAGAAAAACGCGTTCAAAGTTTTAGGTTTGTTAATTTATGCGATAAATTGGAAAAAAAAATTTTTACCTCTAATCAGCGATGCCGGCACCATATAGCTGGCCTTCAAGAAGCAAATCATTGTCCGTAGCATCTTTTCTCGAACTTGCAGAGGCTCTCCTTGCCTCATTTGCAGCGTCTGTGAGCGAGCGCTCCGCCAGCTCGATCGGCGCTGCGTCGGTTTCAACGCAAAAATTGAAACAATTTGGGCCGATAGTTATCCCCAACGTCTCCAAAACTTTCATGAGGCTTCTCAGGCCATCATTGAATAATAATACCGCGATATCAGCTGCAATATCGACGATTTTTTTGCTCCCGGACTGACACTTGGGGGCTATTGCCCAAACTGATTTGTTGTAGCTTTCGTTGTTGTTTTGCGTGAAGCCGCCCAAACAACGCTGCAGCAAATCGTCTCTGCTCAAATTTTCGAAGACTGGCGTAATTGCCTCCAATACTTCCTCAGGAAGAGGCGGCTTATGGCGATATTCAGAAATATTACCGCGCTGCACCGCTCCACAAAATATTCAATATCTCCGAAAATAATTATTTTTTCGACCTGGGCCCAACGGCATCTTAATCTTAAATGTATTTTAGATTTTTCTAGATGGTTTTCAAAAAATCGATTTTTTGAAGCCGTCACAGTGGTGTTGCCCGTTAATAGAATGAGAATTCGGTTCGGTGGCCTTTATTCTACGTATCTTCGAGTATATTTACAATTTTTTTCGTGACATTTTGGAAGAAAATCGCGGCGCTGATGTTGGATGGAACGAGTCATCTTTGCATGATAGTGTCCTGCAGCCGGCAGGCGTTCTCCTCCAATCTTTTAACTCGAACGAAAATGCACAATTATTTGACTCCTAGATGAGATTTGCTTTCGGAGTGCGCAGGGGAATCGAAAAATGTCAATTTTTTATTAAATAGTCGATGTTTGAGGAACAAAACTTGTTTTTGGTAAAAAAACAATCGTCGAAAATTATTGTTTTCTGAAAAGGGTTTCGACGTATCAAAAGTTCCCTATGTACTTCGATGTAAAGTGTTTTTATGAGGTTTGAAAACAATCTCAAATCAGTCAAGGGTGGCTCGCTTTAACCAGCATCAGCGCCGCCCTTTCCTTTACAAGATCCTGTCAAAAAAAAAATTGTAAAGATACTTGAAGATTTGTAGAATAAAGGCCACTGAGCGGAATTTTCGTTCCATGAACGAAACCGCACGTTCTCGCAATAACTATCAAATGTTTTGCCGGCCTTCGTTTTTTCTTTTTTTTTAAATTGAATAAAAAATTACGATAACGCGAAGAAATTAGACTGAAATAATTCGCGAACGTTGTATCAGCAGGCTATATCTACGATTCCATCGTCGACGAACATGAGCGAGGAGATAACCGAAACCCCAATTTTGTGAAAAACTGGGTCACCATTTTATTTATTTTTCTTTTTTTTTACGTGCGTTATCTCGGACAAATTTGTGTTCTGTCAATGTTGGGAGAAGACTCGGGGAATTCGAATGAATTCGATGTTGCTCAATAACATTTTTGAAAGCTGGTTGCTCACATTAGCTGTGTGTGAAACAAAATTTTCATAGAGAATGCCACCAATTTTTAAAACCGTCCTTCCATTTCCGGCACGATTTTAAGTTCTCCAGTAATCGGTCATCCTGTGAAATTTCTGCTCTCACAGATGATAATTCGGCGACTAATCAATGTACAGAGCACGCCAGCCGAACAAATTAAAGAGGAGGGGGCAGGCATCAATCTGAAGGTTGCCGAAAGGAAATTTAGTAAACGAAATTTATCCAAGAACTTGGGCTTTCTGAAAGTTCTTGGAGTTATAATTGTCCGAAAAGTGTCGATTTCGGAAGTTTTGGAAATGTTTAAACAACGATAACTCATTAATTAATTGAGCTATCGACAAATGTCACTATATAACTTTTTTCCAATATGAAGCAAACTTTCGTGAAAAAATATTTAAAAATAATCGTTTATCAATATCAGCGTTTTTTTTGCTTCTAAAGTAAAAACTATTTTTCACAAAGTTGATCGACCTTTTTTACTTTGCTCGAAAAATTCCCTAAAATATAGTGACCCATTCTATGATTTTTAAGACTCGTCTCATCGTGGGCCCATTTTTCTTTCTATTAGTTTTTCGAATTAATCATATTTTTTTAAAAGTTTTTCATCTTTTTAATCTCCAGTAATGCTATTAATGATATTGTGATTTCCAATTCGGCTTCGTGGGGCGTGAAACGGCTTATTTTTATTTCGTGTGGAATTTGACAAAAAAATTATTTTTTATTCAAAATAATTTTTCTTTGTTTTTCACATTTTTTAACGACAGTAGGCTTTAACATGAAAAAAAGATTATTTAGTGACATTCGTCGTTCTCTCAATTGGTACAGGAGTTATCAGCGTTTAAACGTTTCCAAAACTTCCAAACTCGACATTTTTTGGAAATTTATAACTCCTAAAAGAGAACAGATAAAAATTCAAAAATTGGTGTGGATATTCCTTTAATAGGGTACAATTTTACAAAAAGAAGCAGGAGAACCAAATAAGCTCGGGGTCACGGATGAGGTGAAATGGCGTGGAATTCCCCATATATATCGCCAGGTAATCATCATTATCATATATATACAATCGCGATCTTTGTCGCGTGCTAAAAACAGAAAAACACATCGAAATATTGAACCCGCAACGTTGCCGCTCGAAGTAACCCAACGACGCGTGTTGCCCAAGTGTTATTATTTTTTTCCAGATACCAATCAAAATATAACGTCCGATACGCGGCTCGCACGAGAATTCCCGTAAACCAGAACTTTACCACAATCGATACTGTGATTTTTAAATTTCATTCCGCTATCTCATTTCCATAGATCGTGATACCGAGTCTGAATCATCAGAATGAATAACGCACGAGTCGAATACAAATTTATCGTGAATTTCGGCATCGAGAAACGTCGCTAATTATCTGGCATCGACGAGGACAAACATCGAAGTCCCGAAAAAAAAAATATATAGAAACGTTCCTTGAACTGTATACTCAACGAAGTCCCCCGTGAATGAAAGAAAACGCCGTGAAATAAGAAATGAATATAAAAAATGGGGAGTGGTCGGTGGCCGATCCAGAATTTTTCTGGGGGGGGGGGCGGCTAGGGGAGATGGGAATGTGATTATTTTGGGACTCCTTGGCTTTTTTGTATAGTCGATTTGGACCGTTGGGGGGACGTGTCTCCCCCCCCCCCCCCCCCGAATCCGCCTCTGGGAGTGGCTCAGCTAAGGTGGAATCGTCTGTGGTCTCGTGAGGGACAAAGTTATGCGTTTTCCCGAGTGAATATTTTCCCATGGGTTTACATTTCACCACATACTCGCGGCAACCTCACCGGACGGCTTCATCGTGTTCTTGTTTTTTTTTATATAATTTTTTTATCGATTTTTTATTTTCACAGCGGACTACACAAATCGTGTTCTAATGGATGCTGCGTTCTCGGTTTTTTGTTTGTTGCAGAGGTGTGCAGCGGAGGGGATCTGCCGGAAGTGGAAATAATAAGCCTACTCGAGGAACAGATACCGAGATACCGTCTTCGCGCCGACACACTCACGCAATTTCAAGGTGAATATCAATTAATCGCGAATAAAGTACCGAACGTTTGGCAGTATAGATATAAAACGGAAAAAGAGCGGGAAAACGACGGAAAAAAAAGAGAAAAGCAAAACGGAAAAAGATCAACATTGGGAAATAAAAAAAGCTTGAAAAAAAGAGAAAAAGATGTTAAAAAACTGCAAACGCAACAATTTCAAAATATGAATTAAAAAACTGAAAAAAGGAGGACTGTAGAGAATAAACCGAAAGAGGAAAACGAAATTGCAGATGCACAGAAACCATTTTTTTTAAGAAAAAATTGAAAAATCTGGACACAATAAAGAAATCTGAAAAAAAAGAAAAGCAAACTTCAAACTCCACATAATTCGAATAAATTTGTCTTTTGGCTCCTTTCTACTTTTCCGCTTTGTACTACACAATTTTCTATATTGCCCTGTACAATAAATGTAAGAATCAAAACGAAGAAATGGAAAGAACGAAAGAAAAACTGAAAAGAAGAGCAAAGGTTGGAAAAAGAAGGAAAAATTGTAGAAAAAAACTGCAAACGATAATAAAAAAGATAATAATAATATGAAAAATGAAAAAAAATTAGTAAGTAAACCGAAAAAGGAAAAAGAAATTGAAGAGACAGACAACACTTTTTTTAAGAGCACAAATAAAAAAATCTACAACCAGTGGGAAGAAAATTGAAAAAGAAAACTTCAAAATCGAAAAAGTTTGAATAAATTTATTTTCTGAACCATTTCTTGAGCGTGAGAAATGATCGAAAATCTAAAAATCTCATTTTAAAACGTAGCTAATAAGCTCTGACTTTTCATCCCTTTTTCCCCAACACAATTTTTTTTGTATTACCGTGTAGATTTTTATACGTTCATGGCGTAATTCTTCAGATAAGTGACTTTTCCGAAAAATATTATCCGATTTCTCCGATGAAATATCATTTATTGGGATTGTTTGGGTTTTTGAACATTTCGACGCCTTTCGACCTTTCAACCCAAACAAACCCAATATAGGCGTCGAAATGTTCATAAATGCCCTATTTCATCACTTGTTTTCGCGAACTTCAATCGTGAATATCATCATTTATGACCCAATAAATGAGAAAATAGCAAAAAGATAATTTCAGGCTCATTTTTCGAAAAAGTCACCTATCTAAAGAATCACCGTTTATTGTAAAAGCATCCAAAAAACTCCGCGTTGTCATCTCGAGCAATTTTGCGCTGAACGATGTTTGGCACTGTGCTCCGTCGTATCGCAGCGGGGCAAAATTTTATTTGATTAAGGGGTTATATAGAAAGTTGATGGAAAAAATTGAGATATGTTCGTGAATTTTTTTAAGGACGTTATGAAGATTTAATTGGAAAAAATTAAATACAGTTTGTTGGAACTGGTCTCGGAGAACAAAATTAGAATTTTAACAATAAAAAAATATTAACAATTGTAGGACTTATGGCCCTTCCCCCGAAAAGCCTTTTTTCAGAGGCTTGCGGTGAACGTGATTAAAGGCGAACCGCTCAACTGAAATAAAACAAGTCAAAAAATTATTGAACAAGAATGTCATTCGGTGTACTTGAACGGGTCCTTTTTCATAAAAAAAAGTGCGATGCTTTTAAACAATTTTTCGTTCGAAATTCTCAACACCTCAAAAATCGATTTTTTTTGCAAGATAGTATTTAATAAATGGTTTTTTTTTGGTAAACAAACCGTTCAAGTACACCGAGGGATATTCTTGTTCAATAATTTTTTGACTTTTTTAAATTTCAGTTGAGTGGTTCGCCTTTAATCACGTTCACCGCAAGCCTTTTTAAAAAAAAAGGCTTTTCGGGGGAAGGGCCATAAGTCCTACAATTGTTAATATTTTTTTGTTGTTAAAATTCTAATTTTGTCCTCCGAGGCCAGTTCCAACAAACTGTATTTAGTCTTTTCCAATAAAATCTTCATAACGTCCTTAAAAAAAATCACTAACATATCTCAATTTATTCCATCAACTTTGTATATAACCCCTTAAGGCCTTAGGCCTTAAGGCAGTAACGGGTATAAAATCATGTGCGAATTTAACAATTTTTTTTTCGTATGAAAAAGTCATTCACTCATTAAATGAATTACACATCTATTTAGCATGAATATCAAACAGTTAGAAAATGCATATATATATTTTTTTCGACGTACAAAATGGCCGACTACTAATATTTTCTTTTGTTATCTTTTTTTTTGCGCTTTGCGGTGTGACATTTAGCATCCACAATTTTTGACTTAGAACAAAAAAGGAATTTAAAAAATATTGTTTTATTCAAAAGTAGTAGGTATTTGAACTTAAGAAATGAATTATCAGTGAAAAATTTCGATACAATTGCTCATAAACTGCTCGTAAAATGAAAAGTTTTCGATTAATCAGAAATTCCGTACGTACTTCTCTACGGAACGCAATTAGGAACATAACTTTTAAATTTGAAGTAAATCGAGTGAAAATTGTTAAAGTTATTTGTCGCGCCAATTGGAAAAAAGCTGTTTCAAGAAGTTTCGAGTAGTCGGCCATTTCGTACGTCGAAAAAAAAAATTGGAACAGCTCGATATTCATACTAAATAGATGTGTAATTAATTTTATGAGTGAATCACTGTTTCATACGAAAAAAAATTGTTAAATTCGCACGTGATTATGTACCCGTTACGCCTAAAGCGTTAAGGCGTTACCCCCACTTGTAGCGCAAAAAAAGGCCTTTTTCATGAATTTTTTTAAAGAAAACTACAAAACTTTTTTAATCGATCAATATACCATCTCAAAGAACACATCTTGAAGAACTTTCAGTAATTTTTTTATTGAAAAATATTACATCGTTTAGTGGCAAATGGCCGTCAATGAAATAATGTTTTTATATACACGGTTTGCGGTGACCAATATTGCGGCGAAGTGGATCATCTGAAAAAAAAATGCGGATGGATTTAGTCAAATATAAGTATAAACTAGTCTTTAATCGAAGGATTTTAAAAAATATTCATTTTTCACAAAATGGCGGACAGTCAAAGTTAATGGTTCGATTTTAACGAAAAAAAACGGCCGTTTTTTGGCTATAAAACGGCCATTTTTTTCGAAAAAAAAAATCGAACGATTAAAGACTACATTTTTATGTATTAAATAAGCATGCAAAATTTCAAGATGATCGGTTCATTAGTGTTCGAGTAATCTTGGTCACCGACTTTAGAAATGCCATTTTGAGAAAAACGCGTTTAAAGTTTCAATTTCAGTTCTTCAATTCACGGATTCTTCTCTTTCAACGCTCATATCTCAGTCAATTTCGTTCGGATCGATTTGAAATTTTCAGGACATATTCTCAGATACT
This sequence comes from Ophion costatus, assembly GCA_951751655.1. NCBI lineage: Eukaryota > Metazoa > Arthropoda > Insecta > Hymenoptera > Ichneumonidae > Ophion > Ophion costatus. The sequence continues at coordinate 7,228,338 of OX632364.1, forward strand.
TATACTTCAAAAAAATGCAATAAAAAAAACGATTTTTTCAAAATCGCAAGTGGGGGTAACCCCTTAAGGATGTTGAGTCCCTATGAAACATGTTAATGCTAATTGTTCAATAAATAGCTTCTTAATCGTCATGGAATTTTTACACGACCTCCTGAATACTTCATGTAAAAACATACCAAATTTTCAGAGTTCTACCATCATTACTTCAACGATTTTAAGGGATGAAAGAAGAAATGATAAGAAAATTCTGAAAATTTGGTATGTTTTTGTACGAAGTATTTAAGAGGTCGTGTTAAAATTTCACGACGATTAGGAAGCTCGTTGTTAAAAAATTAACATTTTGTTAAGAACAATTTTTAAAAGAAATAAAAAAAAATGTGTCAATAAACTTCTTTTTGTTTCCGTTGCTTTCAGTATATTGTAGATATTACAAAATTGAGAGGTCAAAAAAAAACTTATTGCAAAGTTACATCAGTTTCCACAAGACAACATTTAATTTGTGAACGTTAATTGTTCAATAACAAGCTTCCTAATTGTCGTGAAATTTTTACACGACCTCTGAAATACTACATACAGAAACGTACCAAATTTGTAGAATTTTATAATCATTTGCGATTTGGAACTCAACATCCTTAACAAAGGGAGTGTGTGGTGTAAAATATTCGAGACTGACGAGAACTCCAAGGTTTATTGCGCCTAGTGTGTGTATGCCTGTGTGTGTGTGTGTGTGTGTGTGTGTGTGTGTGTGTGTGTGTGTGTGTGTGTGTGTGTGTGTGTGTGTGTGTGTGTGTGTGTGTGTGTGTGTGTGTGCGTGTGCGTGTGCGTGTGCGTGTGCGTGTGCGTGTGCGTGTGCGTGTGCGTGTGCGTGTGCGTGTGCGTGCGTGTGCGTGCGTGTGCGTGCGTGTGCGTGTGCGTGCGTGTGCGTGTGCGTGCGTGTGCGTGCGTGTGCGTGTGCGTGTGCGTGCGTGTGCGTGTGCGTGCGTGTGCGTGTGCGTGTGCGTGCGTGCGTGTGTGCGTGTGCGCGCGCGCGCGCGTGTGTGTGTGTGTGTGTGGTTTCGTTAAGGTGGAGCCGAGAATCGAGTCAGAGTTCGCGTGCCAAGAATACCGGATCAACCGCGCCGGCTTGATGCTAATCTCACGAATAAAGAAAACATGTACACGCGGAGCTTGCATACGCCTTTCTCCTCGACGCCCCCACTTACCGCCCTTTATTTTCACTCGAACTTCGTCAGGTGGATCGCACACACTTGACGCTGTTGATTCGTCGTACTTCGACGATCGAATTCCTCGCTGGGAAATGTACGCTTCCGTCAGAGAAAAAAAAACAAAATTCCTTACGACCTTCGTCGTTCACTCTTGGATTTTTGGTTTCGGGAATAAATTGATTTTTTTTTATGCATCAGTGAAAATTGGATTTTCGTTTGCAGTGGATGAAAGTTTGACGATTTTGCGATTGCAAAAAGTTGTCGATTCGTTCATTCGAGGAAACTTTTTCTTGTCTGGGTAACCAGGTGACAATTTTTTTTCTTCTATTGTAGGATTTTCGTAGAATTATTTTTTTTTCGCTTTGTTTCTAGGATTGTTTTCGCAATTGTGATACGGTGAAAATTTAATTGTCGGAATTTCATTTTCGCAACGCGTTAATGAATTCCGAATTTGGGATGTAAAATAAAAATGTCATTCGTAATTCAACATAATTGTACACGATGTTACGTAGTAAATATTATAGAGAAAATACAAATATATTTGACACAAAAATGATTAAAAAATCCATAGCAGAATTTATTTATGATAAGATTTACTAATGACAATAATGTTCTGCAAAGATCATCGTACACTTTGAGGTTGTGCTCATTTTCGAAATTATTTTTAAAAAAAAGCCCTGCGTATTTTCTCTACGGCAGAATTTTTGTATAATGACATTTATTGATGATAATAATGTCCTGCAATAACAGTCTATGTTGAGGTGGCACTTAGTTTCCGAATTATTTTTTCCAAATCCCCTATGTGCAGAAATATTATTTTTACTATTAAAAAAAAGAATACGTTATTTTATTATTTAAAAAATGTTTGTTCTATTTATTTATGATAAAATTTACTAATAACAATAGCGTTCTGCAATGATTATCGTACATTTTGAGGTGGTGCTCGTTTTTTGAATTTTTTTTTTAATCCCTGTGTATTTTCATTATTGCCGAATTTTTGTATAATGACGTTTATTAAAGACAATAATGTTCTGCAATGATAAAACTCTATGTTGAGGTGGCACATAGTTTCCGAATTATTTTTAAAAAATCCCCTATGTGTACAAATATTATTTTTACTATAAAAAAAAAACCACATTATCTTTGTCATTTAAAGCAATAATAAAACATTATTTCTATTACTTAAAAAAAATAATTAAATATTATTTGTATTATTTTAAAAAATAATTATATTATTTCTATTATTTAAAAAAATTTCTATATAGTAGGATCGAGTTTTACTTGCACAACTTTTTCGCAAAGCTTTTAAAAAGATTAAAAAAAAAATTGTTATATATTATTTTTATTATGAAAAAAATATATACAAAATATTTTTGAAAATTTTTGTATATATATACACGGATGACGAATCATTTGAATTTTTTATACCGGTTGTGACTAACGACGCCCCTATCTTCCTCGTTTCCGTTCCTCCGAAGAGGCCTCGCTCGATCTTTCCAATTTCTTTTCGCTGAGGCCTAGCCGTCCGGTTATCGGACGGATAAGCGTATGTTATTCGTCCGGCCAGTGGTTAATCTCACACGGTTTACGCTGTACAACGCCCCAAACAAACAATCGCAAACACACAAACCCAAACAAATCAACCCAAACCCAAACATACAAACCCAAAATGATACTCGCAAACAAATCACCCCAAAAAACAAACCCAAACACAAATTGAAAACCCAAGAAATCCAAACCCAAACAAAACTGAGCAACCCAAGCCAAACAAACCAACCCAAAGAAAATCGACCAACCCAAACACAACTAACCAACCCAAACCCAAACCCAAACAAAATTATAAAGATTTTCTTCAGATGACTACGTGTAAATTATTCTTCCGGCTAGTTTGTTTAACAATTCAACACAATCTATCCGGACAATTATATATATATATATGTTATCCGTCCGGATACTAGCTTACGCGAATCACAGTAATATGTACGCCTACTGGAAATACGGCGTGAACTTAGCCGCTATCCCGACTAGAAATTGACGTTGGGTTTTTGCACAGTTCACTGCTGGGTCAACCCAATTCCTTGTTGGGTCATTATCGGGCTTCCCTATCAGGTTCTTATAGGGTGTGTAACGACCTTCTAGGGTTTTCTTTGGGTTCCGTCAGGTTTTGTCTCAGGTAAGCCCAATTTTTTGTTGGGTCCTTATCGGGCTACCCTAACCGGTCCTACCATTAACCCACTGATATCAGTAGCGTTGCATGGATTTGGGTCGGGAATTTTTTAGAACGTTGTAAAAATGGGAAAAATCGGGAATGAGTCGGTAGAAAAATAACCTACCATTCATTGATTGAATTCACAATTTATCGTTTTTGTTTGGTTTTATTTATTTATGCTTAAATGTAAGCAAGAATACTTTTGAATAATTTTTGAATCGCATATGCATTTTTTGAATAAAGATAGAGTAACTAAAGAATACAAAATAAATTGCTGAGTACGGACACAAAGCATAACAAAAAATAAAATGTCCCTACGCTTGTCAAAATATATATGTGAAAAAATTGATGAAAAATTAAGTTCCGAATAAAAATGAAAAAAATTCCGAATAAAAAAATAAGAAAAGTTCTACAATGAAAAAAAAATCCCATAAGATCCACTTATTATTGCAGTATCTATCAAAAATATATTTGTATATCTATTTATTATTGCGAAGTATAAGGTTTATATGTTCACCTATGACTCATGTGGTTACCCCTAAATAAACATTTTTGGGACCTTACATCATTACCTTATCCAAACCCCAGATGGGATAACCCTGTTAAAACGTTATATGGACGTTATCAAGGACGTCCCAATACTATCTTTATCAGGACCTTGAGAGGCATTCTCTATTTAGGATTCACCTGAAAAGGTCCTTATGCCGTACAGGGTTGTCCCTATGAAAATTTCCAGTCGGGATCCGGACGAATAACATACGCTTATTCGTCCGATAACCGGACGGGGAGACACTCCGATTTCTCTTTCCTTCCGACCAGACTCCATCTTGATAAATAATCGGCAATTCCGATTGCGTCACGACGTGTCAAAAGTCTCATCACTTCGGTCCTAAAATGTCACCCTGTTGTTTCGCGACCGTATTTTTTTTTTCTCCTCGAACTTTCGAATTCGTCGTCCTTTTTTTGGTGCACTTTCGGTTATTAAATTTGGCGACCGCGCGAGCCGTGGGCGGTGTGACGAAAACGTGACTAATCACGAAGAGGACGCGAGGACTGTCCGGCAAAATTGTCGTTTGGCACGTGCCGTATTGCCGATACGGCGAGTCCAACGTTCGTGTAATTTTATATCGCTGAAGACCAGATGACAGGCGAAGGGAGAGAAAAAGCTCTACAAATACCGCACCCTCGAACGTACAGCCGTGTCTTTGAAGCGCGTCATACCTAATTAAATTTCAGTCCACACGCGGCTTCCTTGCGAACACAATTTCCGGTCATCAATATCTATTTCGCTGTAAAACTTGATCATCTGAGGAGACGACACGCGTCGTCCTCCCCTCCGCACCCTCGTCACGTATCTTCTATGCAATTAGTGTTTTTTGGTAAATATTCGGAAGTGGCGCTCCTGCTAAAATCAGGCTAATTTTCTTCAAGGGTTCAAACAAACCCAAACAAACCCAAAAACCCTCAAACAACGTCAAACAACCTCAATCAATGCCAAAGAACCCCAAACAACGCCAAACAACCTTAAACAACCCCAAACAACCTCAAACAACTCCAAACAACCTCAAACAACTCCAAACAACCCCAACCAAAAATTAGCCTGATTCTAGCAGGACTCCACTACCGAATATTTACCCGTATTTTTTTTAGTTTCTTTTTTTTTCCTCCCTTTATCCACTCTGGCTAATGACTTGTCTCATTGCGCAGGATACGAGAACGCGGATTGGTTCATTCCCGCACCTGCGCTCAGGCCCGAAGACGCGGACCTTAAGCTTTCGCCGGATCAGATCCGCGAGACACTCAACTACTTCAGTAAGTCACTTTTCAGTCACGTCATTCTATTCGCGATCCTCAATTTATTTTTTTTTTTTTCGAGCAACGTTTCTCTTTTGATGCTTCGAAGTTTGGCTCTTTGGAATGCAACGAAAATTCTTTTGCATATTTTCACTTTCTCCTTTTCGGTATTGCAAAAAATCATTTTTTTTTCTAAATGTAGATTATAGAAGTCTAAATGAGGAAATAAAAAAAATTGTCGAGAGATTTTCGAAGCTAAGATCTGTCAAAAGAAATTCGGCTAAATAAAAAGTTATCATTCTCGTTGCATTCCAACGATGCAGGCTTCTGCACGAGGCATTGCTTCTTTTGTGCGAACTGGATATTTATTTTTAACTTCAAACAACAAATAAATATACAATTGTTACGGGAGAAAAATGTACAAGTGCATGTTCAATTTTGAAAAATTAAATATTCGATCGTCGTTCGCTTTTTATTTTCATGATGAAGTATAGAGCTGAATATTTGATCTTTTGTAATGAAATATAGAGTTGGATATTTAATCTTTTTTGATGAAATATATTGTATATTCAATTTCATTATTAATTACAACGCGAAATATAATTGAATATCATTTAATTGTCAAGTATGAATGAATTAAAATTCACTTATTTATTGAATGTAACGAATGTACATTTAATTTTCTATCGTGAAATGTGCAACCGTATAATTAATCAAAAAGGATATAATATACAGTTCGAGCAGCTCGAATGTACGGAATTGGAGAGAGAAGTTCATTTCAATTTTATCCGATTTGTCGTCAAGCGTGAACGAAAATTGAGGATTGACTTACGGAATGATTTTATTTCATAGATTCAATCTATATTAATGCGAGCATAGTAAAGAGGCTGGAAGACCAAAAATATTGTTTTTTTTTTCAAATATTTTTCAAGTATAAATAAATGATAGACACTGCTTAGGGAAATCACCGAAAAAGTTCGCAGACAACGAACTGCAAGCCTTATTGGATGAAGATGATACTCAAAGTCAACAAGAACTCGCGGATCAATTGAATGTGACGCAGAAAGCCGTCTCCCTTCGTTTTTATCATTTTCAAATAACAGACGTGTAATTAAAAAAAAAAAAATCCGTCTTCATACTTCTACACCTGGTATATAAATTCAATTCAATATTTCAACGTCTCTTCGCATGCCCTTGCCATCTTCAACGATCCCATCCCCGTCACTTAAGGGGTATTCTCACTTTAGACCCTAAAAAAACCTATTGTCATGAATTTTTTGATAGGTTTATATTATAGATACTGATATAAAAGTTTTTACACTTAATAAATCCACTTTCGAAATAAATTAAATTTTTTAAAATATCTACACGGAGAGAATTTTTAAGTAATTTTTACTGTGAAATCACAGTAACTCGGTGACAAATGTGCAATTCTTCAGGTTTTTAGGAAATAAATTATAAATTTTCATGGAAATGAATCAAAATTTACTTTTGCGTAACAGAAATTTAAAATATTTTCCAGAATTTTTACTGAAATTAATAGTAAAATATCATGAAACGTAGAGATTACGACAATAAGTTAAAAATGTGCTAATATAAATGAAATTTTTCAGTGGAACATTGAGAAATTTGCGTGTTTTCCATAAAAATTTAAAAAAGGAAGCCGAAATTTTCCGTGCGTCCACCGGAATTTTACGTTCTTTATATTAAAATCAGTTAGGGCTAGGTCGCCTGACCGTACGCGTGAGCTCTGTGTGCGAGCGTGCGTATACGTGAACGCAAGCTGGAGAGTGCGCTTGTGTATGACGCAGTATGACGAGCACGAACGACGCCGACCCGCATTGCTTAGCAACAGCGGTACCGCGCATGCGCATTATAGTACGAAACATGGGCCAAGAAAGCCTCGTGGTCTCGTGCAGTCTAACGTGTTCTACGCAGTTCTACGCTAGAAAACAAAGAAACGTGAAAAGAAACTTCGATAAAGGACGTCTACAATGGTACGGAAAGATGATATGCTAAAATAAGTAGCAATCAAGAACACAAATGTTCAGAAATACAGTATATAGAGTATTTATTTAATCATAGGGAATCAATTTTTCGCTAGGGATTTTAGAAATTTCAAGTTTGTCCAGGTTATTTTTACTGTAGAAACTTGGAATTTTTGAGGCAGCCCATTGTTAAAATTCTACATGAGAATGTGTCAGAATTTTTACTGAAAGAAATGTAAAAAATTATGCTACTTGCTTAAATTTTTACATGAATGAAAGCAAAATATTAAAAGCTAGTGTCAATTTTTGACTATGTGCACATTTGTCACCGGTTTCAAATTTTTTATGTAATTTTTACGGAGATTTCACCGTAAAAAATACTTAAAAATTCTCTCCGTGTATGTATCGTAAGCAAACTTTAAACGCGTTTTTCTCGAAACACCGTTTTTCTCGAAACTGAACCGATCATTATGAAATATTAACCACATATTCTTTACAACTATAGCTATAGCGCATTTCAAGGATTTTTTTAAATTTTGATATCAACTATTTTTTTGCCAAAAACGGTGGAAAAACGTTTTTTTTTGTTTTTTTTTTTTCGAAAAATGTCCGCCGTTTTGCTATTCTTGCATACATAAAAAATCGTATGATATGCACTATAGACATTAACATATTGAATCTAAAACAGTTTAATTTTTTGTTTCGGGTGATCCATCTCCGAGATTTCATCAACAGCACAGACCTACAATTTTTTTACACATTTCTTTAACTACCATTTCCGTCTATAAATAGTGACTGAAATAAATACATTTTTTAAATGCATTTCGAAAGTGTATTTATTAAATGTAACAACTTTTATATGAATATCTGTTATAGCAACTCATCATAAATATTCATGAAAATAACCGTTTTTTGGCGTCTAGAGTGAGAAGACCCCTTGATGGTCTTCAAGTTTGTATCGTTGGAATGCAACGAAAATTCTATTTTTTTTGGCGCATTTAGGCAAGAAAAATAACTGCAACATTTTCAGAGAGACAGAGAGAGAGAGAGAGAGAGAGAGAGAGAGAGAGACCGTGTTAAACGTGCGTTTAACAGCGGGGTAAACGAGTCTCGCTCATTTTAACCTTCTTCTTGATGTGTGGCTTTCCCATAAGCGGCTTTGAACGATTCGCCGTCACGGGATGATTCTTTTTTTCAATTCGATTCGTGCCACATCCGGTCCGAGTGAGCGTGCACGAACGTGTTACCTCCTTTGGCAACAAAAAACACACATATTTCACGCTTAACACATCATAAATACGCCTATTCGTTTTATTGGGTACAGTCGAACCTCGATATAATGAAACTCAAGGGAAGTTCGTTATATCGAGTTTTCGATGATGCTGAAGTTTGCTGGAATGCAACGGAAACGAATTCTTTTTAATCATCGAATATTTTTTTTGCTGCGAAAATCACTCGCACCTTTTTACGTATTCTTATGTCAGATGTACGACCTTAATTTTCAAAAAGATAAGGCTTCCAATGAGCATCGAAATAAAGAATGGAAAAAACGAACAAAAGGATCGTCGAATTCGTTATTATTTCGAAGTATTTTTTTATAATTACAATGATTTTATTTGCGATTCATTTATTTGATTTTATTCTTTAAGCCGATTTAGTCATTACATTTCCAGTCACTTCTGTATAATTGCCCGTAGAAGTGTAGTGCACATTGCGTCGTTCGGAAAGTATTAGTGTTGATGTCAAAAAGCGCGCGGTTGCGACGTTGCCATCATAATATGCGACTGGAGTAATATGGAGGTTAACCTCCAAAAAATCAGAATTTTTCGAGACAAATTAATTTATTCTGAAGTTCACAAGTATCTAATGGATTTTAGAAACCTGTCCAAACGTTCTTCAGATATTTTTTTATCCATTCTAAAAGTTTCTTTCGAAACTGTTCGTCAATGCTTGCAAATTTCACGTTTATAGACGGGAAAAACACAACGATCCATAAGAGACCATGTTAATTTAGAAAAATGTTATTTATTAATTGCTCACAAACAAGGTATCCGGAGAGTTTGAAATTTGAACAGGTGACTTTTTAGATACTCATAAGCGAACTCGAATTTTTTTTATCATTATCTGTTTGTTAATTCGATCATCAGATGATACTTCCTTAATCGCTGTCAAGCGCCGAGCAGCAATTTCGTCGGAGTGTCCTCCTGGAAGCGGCGTGCACCGCAAACTATACTTTAGATTCGAGTACAAACATTTGTATACAGTCTTCTATATGTATATATTGACTATGAGTATTAATTTAAAAAATTCCATTCGTCGTTTGCTTGAAAATAATTACGAAAAATACACCCTCGTACCACGCACGAACCGTGGTGCGGGGCCTTGAGGGGTTAGGTTACCACAGTACGTCACAACGAACCAAAAATCAGGATTATTGAAAAAAATTAATTTTGAAGGAATAAGCGAGATGATTGAAAAATCGTCTGAACATTTGTTCATTTGTACATTGACCAAGCTGTGTACCGAATTTCATTTGAAACATTAATAATTATCGTAGTTATAAACAATCTCGTGAAGGACCTTTCAACGTGAGGACCTCAACGGTGTACTCGATTTTGGCCACCTGGTTGAGCGGATACAAAAAGAAAAAGTTTTTTTCTTAAAATAGATAATGTTGGCTAAGACTTGACCGAGCTTTTTTTCTTATCGTGTTTCAATCATCGAAGAAAAAAAACATTTGAATGCTTTTTTCGATTTTTTTAGAAAAAATGACACCATTATTGTTGATAACTAATGGGAAAAAAATGTTGAGAAGAAAAGCGTGGGTGAAGACTAAACTACTGTTACACTGAATAAGTATACCAAATTTCAAGCCAATCCGTTCACTAGATGTCGAAAAATCGTGTACACCGTTTTGAAAAACATAGCTTCAAGAAAAACGCGTTTAAAGTTTCACTAGCAGTTCTATCGTTGTAATCATAAGTTTACCTTCGATCTGTGATTCCGGCATGATATATTGGACCTTCCTCTTCAATTTGAATTGCCTCAAGCGACGGACGAGCGTACGTCATCTTCCCAGTAGCCCAACTGCTTAAAAAATCTGTAACATTCTTAGATAGTGACAAGGGAAAGGGGGTAGGGAACGGAAATTCTTATGATAGCTTGTAAAATAGTTAATCGAAGTCTCGAAGTTGATTTATAGGGAAAACAAATATCAGATTTAATAAAATAACGAGAGATGTAGTATCGACTCGCCTTATATATACACCAAACAATTCGAGACGTTAAATCGTCGAATTGTAAATATCACGACGGTTTACAATTTCGAATCCATTAAAGCGAAGGGCGAGAAAGTCGATCAGTTAAGGATGTTGTGTCCAAAATTGAAAATGGTGATGAAATTTAAAATATTTGACAGGTCATTACGTAAAACATTTGAAAGTTTGTGTAAAAACTTCACGACGATTAAGAAGCTGGCTACTGAGAAATTATAATTTACAAATTACAACGCAGCCTTATGGAAGCTGAAGTAACTTTGCAATTATTATTTTTTTTTGTTATAAAAAATTATGCCAAAAATACAACAACGAAAAACCGACTTGAGGAAAAAAATATAAGAATATAGCGGCAACGTTGCATAGACCAAAAGTAGCAAGAAATTTAAATACTCATTTTCTTTCACGGACGACGTCGTTTCTTGCACCGTAAAGCCACTTTTGTTTTTGATATATTTGAAATAAAAAAAACGATCATTCATGAATATTTCTTCTATTTATTGAAAATAAATAGCAAAGTTTGCTATTTGCTAATAGAATTGCAAAGTTACTTAAGTTTCCATAAGGCTGCGTGTAAATTATGAATTCTAATTTGTCAGTAGCCAGCTTCCTAATCGTCGTGAAATTTTGCACAACCTTTTTAAATGTTTTACATAATGATTACTTTTAACAAAAAAACGCTTTCTAATTTGACATGCTTCCATCCACCCTAATTTGGAACCTTTATTCCAAATTCACGTCACAAATATTCATAATTATTACTGCACGTAAAATAACGTTGTTCAACAAAAAAAAGCAATTAGTCCGCATACTTACGGGGTTTGCATCGTTGATGTGCAACGAAAATGATTTTCAATTGCTTATTTTCATGATTATCCAAGACACCACACATCCAAGATATACCAAGCACATTTAGGTTGTAGATAGCTAAATAAGAATCCTATACAAGGCTTACGTTATTTTCGCAGCTCAAATCTGCCTGAGCGAATTTGAGAAGAAAAAATCGTTTTCGTTGCATCGCAACGATGCAAACTTCAAGGTCATGCATACTTTATGCATTTAAAAGAATACCTTGCGTACACTTATGCCCTGTCAGCGACAAATCCGAGGACGAAAAAAGAAAGAAAATCGTCACGAGCGAATTGAGCCACGAAGTCGGGGCGTTTTTGGCATTTTAATCGAATCGAAGTGCTTTATCGGACGAAAAAAAAGACACGTACGGACAAAAACTCGCGCGGTGAATTTTTTTTTCTGACGGGACTCCGACGAATAAACACACGGGATAAGAGCATCGAGAAGAAAGGCCGATGCTTGAGAACGATAATACATTTCTCTGGTCTTATTGGCAGCGATTCCAATCTCGGCCAAGAGACAACAGAAAAAGAACATTTTGTTATCAATCGCGACTAGCCGACTCGTGTGCAGCGTAATCTTTTACGTGCGCCTTTTGCAGGATCGATACGCGATCGAAAAATGTAATGAGAACTCACGCTATTTCGCCTTTTTTTGTCGATTGGTATTACGATTTTATTCATATTTCATTTATTCAGTCCTATTCTTATTATCGGTATTTTATACCTTTTCCTGTTATCATCATTTTCTTCATATTATTTAAAAAATGATTATTGTATGATGGTTATTTGTCGTTATTTATATTGTTATTAAGATTGACTCGTATTTTAATTTATTACTATTATTGGTTATTTTCCTATTATTATGAATTTATCATTGTTATTTTGCCAGGATTATTATTTTTTAATGTTTTTTTTTCATTCATCATTATTCGTTATTTTTATTATTATCATTATCACTATGTTCTCACCATTTAAATAAAGGTTATGCGAATATTATTTTGATTCATTACTATTTTATTTATTATTATTAATTTATTATTTCGATTTTACTAGGATTATTCTTTTTATTGCAATTTTATGACTAGTATTTTATAGTCATTATTCGTCGGTATTGTGATTATTATTATTACTCTAATTATTATTTTATTATTCATGACATGGCGTTTACTATTAAAATGATATTAGAATAAAAATTCACCCCGTGATATGAGAATTAACAAAACAAATTATGCTAAGCTTTATTTATTTATTATTATTACGCGACGCGGATTTTTGTTTTCACGTACCGCGGCATCGTGCCAGTCTGTTTGATAATTGGCACGAGTGAAACAGAGTTCCTTAGCGCAGCTTCCTCCCCCTTCCCTCCGTACTCTCGTATCCTTTCTATTTTACGTCCCCCTTCCTTTCATTACTCTCACGATGCGACAATCATCGTTAACTGCTCGATCGAACATTTCATACGCTCTCCTTCTCGGAAATCGCTTTATCACCTGGGTATCCAATCGCGCCACTTTTTTTTCGTCATCCTCTTATCGTCCTGGTCGATGTAGATTCAGGTTTCAATGATTGAAACGTATTGTGACGTTGCTACGAAAATTAAAATGTTTACCGCCCACTCGCACCTGTTACACGAAAAATAACCGATCAATTTTTCGATAACTGTGCACGTGTAACTTCGGTATTTTATTTTCACGATCCACTCGAGTCACTAATTATTCACTCATATTTAGGTTACATTTACATATTTGGGAAATCATTGCCCCATGGGGTCTCTATACATTCATGGGACAGAAGTAAGTTTAACAAAATGGTTACATTGGTTTTCATTTTTGCCTTTCGGCTACGTTATTTTTATTTTCGACATCTTTCACGATCTGCTCCTGTGAGTTTTGTTGCTCGATAGCGTTTTTGGGATTCCGGCAGTTAATTGCAATTAATTTGGGCGATTTTACGAGTCGAATATTTACGCAAACGTTTGACGTTTTTCTTTCGTGTGAAATTTATGCGATGTTTTGTGCAGTCTAGAATTTGTCGGTAGACAATTGTTTGAATAAGCAAAGAAAGAAAGAAAGAGTGAGAGAGGGAGGAGAGAGAGAGAGAGAGAGAGAGAGAGAGAGAGAGAGAGAGAGAGAGGGAGAGAGAGAGAGAGAAGAAATTGTAGAACGCATGCGTCGTCTCGAACTGACAGTGGGGGGGGGGGCTTTACGTTCAGGTGATAGGTCATTTCTGACTTTTGCGGTCGTCGAACAATCGAGAGGCGCAGCGAGCGTGAAGATCTTACGCATTGTTTTCCACCCGAGATTGGTTTAAACAATGAATAAATTATTTATTCCGACCAAGGAGCGAAAACTTTTTCCTTCGGCAGCTCGTTATGTTCACGCCGTAACGATACTCGAATTTGCATAGTTGAAAATCGATGAAAATTGATTCTTTTCACGCTCTATTTTTTTCCGCGAATTCAGAACGAACGAAATTATCGGAAGGATTTTTCTAATCCCCATTGGGGACGAGCTCAACCTGCAAAACGAGATTTTGGATGACAATAAAAATAAAGACGAAAAACGAATGAGTTTTTTTTTGCCTAAAAAAATGATACCGGGGGTGGGCGCATATTGTAGCGAATTCTGTATCGAACGAGAGTAAATTTCGTAATAACGATAAAGAGAGAGAAAAATTATTAAGCGACCGCGGATCGATCGACGAAGAATGTTTTTATTTTTTTGATCGTTCGATCGGTCACGATTCGAATGAAAGAAAAACGTTTATCGATCGAACCCGCACGATTTGAATTTCTTAATTTTTTTAATCGCTCGATCAAACATGATTCGAACTTTTGAAATTTTTTTGTCGATCGATTCGAAACGATTTGAAGTTTTTTTTTTGATATCGCGAATTCTACTTGCAAAATGATCTTCTACACTGAGCGAAAAGTGCATGGTATTTTTCACAACAAACGCGCATGGTAAAAAAGAGTATAGTCGAATTCCCTATAGTTTATTGTCTACGCAATCATAATATGGTTAACACAACTATAAGCGAAAAATATATCTTAACATGCAACTTTGGTGGCGTGCTCGACTATCTATTATCCTGGAAAAAACGACTAACTATTGTAAAAATATTAACTGAATTAACTATATCGATATTGCAAAGTCTTTCACAGTAGTTAATAGTTATTTCACGGTTACTAGATAAAAAAAACACACTACCAAAACGGCATGATTAGATAGACGCTTATAGTTGCACTGTAAAAAATGTCTGTATAAAAATTAATACACAAGTGTAGGAAGTTTTTATGCGGATACCGCTTATGAAATTTCAGATACGACTTTGAAAATCCAAAACAGGTTATTTGAAAAATGAAAGTGTAGCTCCGTAATATTAATATACTTGTGCGTTTGAAAAATAATGCACGTGTAAAGAAATAATCGCATCCAAGTATATTGAAATCAAGAACCATTTGCTGATATCAATATACGAGTGTATATTAAATTCAAGAACCATTTGCTAATATCAGCATACGGGTGTTTATTAATTTCACAGAACCAAAGTATTACCTTTAATGTACACTGTAAAAAGCTTCCGTATAGAAATTAATACACAAGTGTATGATGTTTTTATGCGGACGCCGTTAATGAAATTTCAGATAATATTTTGAAAATCCAAAGCAGGTTATTTTAAAAATAAAAGTGTAGCCCCGTAATATTAATATACTCGAGCGTTTAAAAAATAATGCACGTGTAAAAAAATGTTCACATCCATGTATATTAAATTCAAGAACCATTTGCTAATATCAACATACGGGTGTGTATTAAAATTACCGATCCTAAGTATTAAGCTTATTACAGAAATTGATAATTAAGCCCACTGAAAATGTGACTCGTATTTATCCTCCTCGACGGGAGCTAGAGATAAAAAAGGTGGTTTTTGTGAAATTTCTTCCTTCAACACCTGGCGGCGTAAAAAGGGAAAAATAATTTCCTTCCGGAAAGGCGAGTTCAAGAACTGCGACTCGCATGGATATGGAGAGGTAACGAATTTGTGACACTCTCCGACGCGTGCACGAGTTGCAAACGCGTCTGTTTTTCCCAGGACGATTGTAGCCGGTGGTCGGGTTATATGCCCGACCGAAGCTGCGAGTGGCTATGGGAAAGTGCGGAACAAGGCGCCGTCCCTCGGGCGCTGCGCGAACTACGCGCGACCATCGGTGGTTGCGAGCGGCCGAGGTGGGTTGAGCGCGTTTTGTATTTGCAATACTCTGTTTTTTATATTTGAATTAATATACAACTGTTGTAATCTTTAATTTAAGGCACGGGTTGATGCAATACATTTTCCATAAATTTGCAAACTTTTCTTGGAAATTCCATGTTGCATCTATTAAATTCTATATCCACGTTAGAATTTCATGTTCCTGTTTTAAATTTACGGTACAAGTGTCTTAAATTCTATTTCATTTACTGAGTTCGTAAAATTCAATTCTTTTGTCCCTTAAATGTAGTGTAAATTTAATATAATTTTCACGTTGTTTCATGTGATTTTCATCAGCGTTTATGAATTTTTTTTTCAATTCCAGTTTCGCACTTTTAAGTAAATCTGTTGTGATCATGCATTGTACGTATCGTAAAATTCAGTTTCACATATATTATATTTTTCAGGCAGCTGTAAATAAATTTCAAACTTGTTTTGTATTTTCAATGCTCTGTTTTTTATAGTTGATTTATCATACATCTGTGGTCATTTTCAATTGAAGACACGGGTTAATGCAATACATTTTCCACAAATTTACAAACTTGTCTTTGAAATTCCATGTTCCATCTATTAAATTCTATATCCACGCTAGAATTTCATGTTCCTATTTTAAATTTACGATACAAGTGTTTCAAATTTAATTTCATCTACTGAGTTCGTAAAATTCAATTCTTTTGTATCTTAAATGTATTGTAAATTTCATATCTTTTTTTACAGTGTGTATTTTTGTATTTGTATTTTTGTATTTAGACGCTTATGTATAGTAATATAAAATATGGTTGATAAAATTCCGAACCGAAAAATAAATACTGGAAGAATGAAGAGCCGTGTGTGAACAGGCTCATGGCGGGGGCGGGAGAGGTGGGGGGTGCTTTGTGCTCCGTTAGCGAGCACAATTCCCGTTCCCAGCGAGCACAATTTAAGTTAAAATGCCTACGAAAGTGCTCGCCTCTCGATTCCCTTTCGTGGCAGTTTTAGTCTTCTCTGACACTTCGTTCCTCGGAGCGTCTGCGAGCACCCCGCGCTTGCTTTGCATCCAACTGTGACGATGTTATAGTCCAGTAAAAGAGACGAAAACTCAGCGCTTTTAGCTTAGGGTTCGATTTTTTACTGAAGCTAGATGGTTGCATGCTGAAAGTAACCCCAATGAAATTTTGCCGCTCGACTCGCCCCGACCCTAAGGGTTGAAAGGGTTGAAAACTTAAAAATGAACGTATCTCGATAATTCACAGCCCGATAAAAAAATGTTTCGAACAAAAGTTGATTGGAATAATAAAATACGTATAAAGTTATATCACGTCCAACCCCCTATCTTTGAAACTAGCGGCACAAAAACGATTAGAAAAATTCGGGGATGATGCGTATGCGAGCGGAGTAGACATATCGCTGCGTTCTTGCCTAGGTGCTCTCGCGTTTTTGTGCTGCTGTTTTCAAACATAGGAGGTTGGAGCCTCTACTACTGTCCGCGGTCATGTATGCGAATGATCTCGGTAGACCAATAAAATTCATTTTATTATGAACTTCGCAGTATTTCGTTACGTTTTTCTTGAAGTAAATGTCTATTGTTGCAAACTTTCGCATTTGAGGATGCGTGAGGAACAATTAAAGGGGGAATCCCTCTAGACGCCCGCCAAAGAGTCATTTTTCATGAACTTTTTTTGAGGTGATAAAATAATTGCATCATTTTTAAATTTTGACATTATGTTAGTACACCTTTCAAGTGCTACATTTTTTCTTTTTTAAACGAAACAAAATGGCGGCGTTATAAGGTCGTTGAAAAACTGCTCTTTTTATAGCTGAGAAAGTTATTGATCGATCTGGCTGAAATTTTGGTAGGTTTCTCACTATAACATTATTAGAAGGATATACCTATAATTTTTTTTAAATTTGTTTTTCTTAAGGTATACGCTGCTAGCGTTTGTTACCTATTTTTCCCCACTGCGAACTGTTTCTTTCCTCCACTGTTGTTTCCACACTCCTTTTTTCTATACCTTTTTCTCCCAGTCCCCCCCCCCCCCCCTCCTTGCGGCCGCAGCCGACTTCCCTCTCTGCATCATTTTCATCGTGACATTTCTATCATGGGTATAGGGAAACTGCGGAAAACCTATACCAACGCAGCCGGTTATCTATAAAAATATAAAAAAGTATAAAATTAAGCGTTGAGTAGACTTTGCTATGAAATTTTCATATTTTTGACCATTTTCTCGACAATTTATACCCCAAAAAAGTAATTTATTTACGCGATAACCTCAAAACTTTAGGTATATCCTTCCAATAATGTTATAGTGACAAACCTCCAAACATTTCATTCAGATCGATCAATAACGTTTTTTATAAACATGAGTAGTTTTTCAAAAGACGCCTAAAGGAATACCTTAACGCCGCCATTTTGTTTTGTTTAAAAAAAAGAAAAAAATAACAATTGAAAGTTGTAATGAGATAATGTAAAAATTTTTAAATGATGAGATTATTTTACACCTTTGAAAAAATTCATGCAAAATGACTAATTTTCGGGCGTCTAAAGAGATTAGCCCCCTTAATAGATGGGCGATAATTCAGCAGAGAGGGAGGGAGAAAGAGAGAGAGAGGTGCTCGGTCTACAGATTCATTTCGAGGCACGTGTACATACAGCGATCTATTTCTCAGGCTTGACGATCCATCCCCCGTAGACAATACACACCTGACCTTTCTCCCGGCATATTATTCTCAGCTTATTTCCGCTGGGAAATCCGATGAAAGCGAACCATCTGAGCGTGGACACTTCTTATTTTTTCTTTACTTCTGTACGTGATAGTTCCTCTCTACGTGCTTTTTTCCGTCAAACGCCGTAGATATGTATATTCATAGGTCGTGGAACACCGACAAGAGAACGGTAAAGTCGATAACGCAGAAACAATCGACGGGTCTACGGGGCTTGGGGCTCAAGCAGGTCGATTTTCAATATTTTTTTCTGTTGAGAATATCGGGTTGACGAGGTCGAGATTTTACCTAAAATTGATACAAAGTCTTGCCAAGTTTGGGTTTTTTGAATTGAAAAATATTAATTGAAAATTAAGTTATTATTATTCAAACAAAGTGCCGCCAATGTACAATCGGTGTAGGCGGTTCTGGCAACCAGGCTCATCGGAAATGAAAAATAAAAAAATGTTCTTTCAGCATTACAATAAAACGTTCGAATGACCGGAGACTTTTTTGGAATTTTGAGAATTACGTAAACGGCTGTAGAAAAAGTTCAATTTTCGACAAAAAAACACAACTTGCAGCAGTATTCTAGTGTAGGGGCCCAAATTTTGGGCCTTTTTTCCAGGTTTGATAAAGACAAAAACAGAATAGTTTTACCACCCATTTTCTACAGTTCTTTTATTGGTGTTTCAAGAATTTACAAAAAAATGTGTGCAAGAAAAATGAAAATTGAAAAAATTACGGGCCTCTAAATATGGCCGTGAAAAAAAATCGGGTTAAAGCGGTTGACATGTTTCCAATGTTCCCATTCTTCTGAAACAGAAATAGAACCAACTTTCTCGATAAAAAAAGAATATCATTATCGCAGGTACCAAAGACAAAGAAAAATTAAATGGCAACTCTCTGGAAAAAGTTAATTTTTCGCTGCATTTTTTCAGTTAATATTTTTTTCGTATAATAGCAATAATAATTTCGCACTAGCCGAGGTAGGGACGACAGAGGGATATATACTGAATGTCGGTACTTGATTTGAAGTTAAATAGAAGTCGAGATTTAATGTCAACCAGGTAGAAAAAAGTAGTTTCGTAAATAGTTCGTAGTTGGCGTAAATATTGGGAATTTCGATATTTACTTTTGAAGACATATTCCCAAGAGTCTATACTTTAAGTAAATACCTAAAAAGTCGACTTATTCAAATTTTGAGTCAAGAACACTGCCTTCAAAAATTTGTCATCATCAAATGGATCAACATATAAAAAAAATCCTTCGCTCATGCGATGGAAAATGTTACAAACTATGCTCCGTTCGAATATGAAGTAAATCGAACGAATAGACTTTGAGTTACACTCTCTCATGACGATGAACTTTTTCTTCGTTGAAACGCAACGATTTCGTTTGTTCATGTTTCATTTCTTAACTCTTATGCTTATCCAAGACCTCTTTTTTCCCTCCAATTGAGGTCTAAAATCTGTAAAAAGAATACGTAAAGGCGTTTGAGTGATTATCTGAGCTAAAAGAATTTCGAACAATTAAAAATAACAAATTTTCGTTGCGTTCCCGCGATGCAAACTTCAACACGATACTATTTCATAAATCGTAGT
This sequence comes from Ophion costatus, assembly GCA_951751655.1. Classification (NCBI taxonomy): domain Eukaryota; kingdom Metazoa; phylum Arthropoda; class Insecta; order Hymenoptera; family Ichneumonidae; genus Ophion; species Ophion costatus. Next base: position 7,248,194 of record OX632364.1, read on the forward strand.
ATCGAAAAAAACAGGGGCAGATCGCAGCGGGGTGGTTCGCCGTAGTGGGCGATCTGAATGGTGTTGAATTTCGCATCGTCACGCAACGAAAGTTCTTTTTTACATTTTATTTTCCATGTTTTTATTGCTATAGAAGAACTTTTCTCATAGATTCATATTTCAGATCGTTAAATGAATATCTTAAAAAATGGATGCGGTATTTTCGTAGACAAAATCTGCCAAAATAAATTAAAGGAATTGAGAAATATTAATTTTCGTTGCATCCCAGCAATGCAAACTCCAAGCTCATCGATCTGACCCTTCACAAAAATCGTCATAACCCAGTAAATTCTTGGAATTTTTACAAAATCTTCGTTGCAAATGATAGTTAAGACCCTGGGCCCGGGATAACCTTAATAAATACTTTAGTACATTAAATGAACTTCAATAAAAGTAAATTTTTGAAATTTTTACAAAATTTTCATTGCAAATTAAAGTCAAGACCCTGGGCCCAGCTTAACCTTGATCAATACTTTAATAAATGAAAACTTTAATACACAATAAAACTGTGGTAGAAAAAAGTCGTATTTTCGACATTTCCAGCTTCCGCAGACCCCTTAAGCTCTCACACACACATACACACACGAACATATATATATAGCAGCTGTCCTTATTTTGTTTCTAGGTCACGAAAGCTCAACCCTATTCTTTCTTTCTAAGTCATCTCTCTCAGATCAGCATGACAGCACTTTGTCCATTCGAGGCCGATTGACGAACAAGCAAATCGCTCGATAATGCGCCACGATGACAAGCACGTACATATGATTCGTGATATTATTATAAAATCATTTCGTTTGACCCCCTTTCTATACGAAAAAAAACGTTTACGTGCCCATATATCGCCGCGCGATTGCACAAATTGTTCTCATCTGTCGTGTAATCGGCGTAGACCCGCGTATATTTGTGCGTTGACACGACGTGAAAAAGAGCACGAGAACAAGCAAGTAAATAATTCGTACTATTTTCACCTTTCGAGTGTTTCTATTCTTGCTTGGCGAAGAGAGATGGAGAGGAGAGAGATCCGGTGCAGCGCATCGATTCGAGCCTTTGACCCAATTTCGCCCTCAGGACAGTCCACCCAACGGTCCCTGGGGGGCCAGGGGGAATACGAACGCTTGCACTTGCACTGGAAACACAATTGCATCCGAAACACCGTTGACCCCGATACTCATAATTTTTTTTTGTTTCCTTCTTTATCGAAATGGCGCAGTGCCCGATTGAAATGATTGAGAAAAAAATCTTGTTCGGATTTTTGGTAAAAACCCATAACTATAAAAATAATGGCTCTTTTTGTTGAAGAAAAAATTGCCAAACAATTGATGAAAATCACTCAAACAACGGCTTGCTTGGTAATTTTGTAAACATATTGTAGCAATGCATTGAAAATAATGAGCGATGAATACAGTTATTTATTTGATTTATTTCGTTCATTTAATAAATTTCATAAATTTCATAAACTTTATAAATTTCATAAATTTTATAAACTTCATAAATTTCATAAATTTCATAGATTTCATAAATTTCATAAATTTCATAAATTTCATTAATTTCATTGATTTCATTAGTTTCATTGGTTTCATTTATTTCATTTATTTCATTTATTTCATTTATTTCATTTATTTCATTTATTTCATTTGTTTCATTCATTTTATTTGCACATCGTTCATGCCTGGTTCACGAGCATCTAAGAAATCCGCGTGTACGTTGCGTCGAGGGCGTCGACGTTGTCCCGGGAAAAGATGCACGAGCCTTTTCAAACGACGCACATGTGTGAGCTTAGTCAATCGAGACGTATTATCTGTATATAGATGTAACCGATACGCGTGTGAACTTACGTGTCGCTTGTTATCGACAGAAAGAAATGTATCGACGTAAGATGCCAGGGGAAATGGAAAAGAAATGAAAAATTGAACGAGTCTTTACTGACTCTGACGAAGGAGACGCTCCAGTCACTATTTCTTTTAACACATTCCTTTTTAATTGGGCCATCCGATAAGGAAATTACGTCTTCAAGGTCTTCGCCATGCTTTTTGCGACGGTGTTCGTATATTCCTTACTCGAGCGTTTTTTTTAAACTATTGGTTCATAAAATTCTTCATACTTTAGCGGGTGTCGTTTTTTAATTAAAAGAGGAAGTTTAGGGATTTTCAAAAATTGTATGGTAAAAAAATAGTGAAGTATAAAATGTAGAGGTCAAGAAGTGAATTTGATTGACTTTTTTTTGAAGGTTATTTTTTAGTGTTTTATTTATTTGCCGCGATAAATTTTTTTTCTTCGTTTTTTAGATGTAGTTGTGATTTTACGTAATTAGACAATAATAATTCCAGTTTTGAACAATTTTTAATGTTGATCGATAATTTATTGTAATCTAATATTGCATTGCAATGGTTATAATATTAAAGACATTAAAAATACAATCTTAACAACAGTAGAAGAATTTGATTTGATACAATTTTAAAATATTAATATTTTATAATTCACTAATATTACATAAAAATGGTAATAATATCGTCATGCATTATTTGATATTATTATCATTTTGTACAGTTATACCAAGCCACTTTTATTCGAGACTTTATTTAGTTTTTGTATAATTTATTAGTTGTAGTATCGAGTTTTATTTGCACAACTTTTTCGCAAAGCTTTTTACAAGACGTTGTATAATTTATAATTTTATTTTTATATTTTTATAATTGTAAAATTTTCCTTTATCTTTAGATCATTTTGTACTGCTCGCTTTACATAATTCAGGATTATTATTCAACAATTTATTACACGCACATGTTACATAGTAATATAAATTCTAAATTTATTTTCCAAATACATCCTACGACAATTTTTTTAATGTCGTATTATCACGCATCATCTGATATTATTATAATTTCATATAGACATAAAAAGGCAACTTTAGTCAAGACTATTTAATTTATATATCATTTATTATCTTATTTTTATATGTTGATAACTCTACAACTTTTATTATAATTCGAAATATTTTTTTCATGATTATACAATTGTATTTTATTCTTACATAGTTTTCGACCACTAATTTCATATAATTAAGAAATATTATTATACGATCTATTACACGTAAATATTACGTAGCAATACAAATTGCACATCGTCGTACATTATGTGATATTACAATTTTATACAGCCATACAAAGACAGCTTTATTCGAGACTTTATTAAATTTTTATATAATTTATTATGTCAATTCATTTTATAATTCGTGATTTCAATTTTATAATTCTATAATTTTTATTATACTTCAAAACGTTTTTTTATAATTATCATACAATTTTATTTTGTTTTTAAATAACTGTCTCATATTCATTTTTATAGTTCTGGAATATTACAAGTAGATATCACACAGCAATATAGATTGTAAATTTATGTTCCATGTACGACCTTCAAAAATTTTTCACATTGCACATCGTCGTACATTATTTGATATTATAATTTTATGCAGCCATACAAAGAGAACTTTATTCAAGACTAGCAAATTTTCATTTAATTTATTATTTCAATTCATTTTTATGATTTTATAATTCTATCACTTTGATTATAATTTAAAACAATTTTTTACAATTATCAAACAATTTTATTTTGTATTTACGTAATTTTCTCACAATATTTATCATTTGAGAATATTACGAGTAGATATACACAGCAATACAAATTGTAAATTTATTTTGTCAAGTACACCCGTCGGCAATTTTTCAAATTACACAATGCTCAATAATACTTATAATACAATATAATCCGATATATTATCGTGTACGATTACTCGTTGCATCAATTGACAATAATCGTTTGATCAAAAACGTATGATGCGCGAAAATTCGTTGGCGATGTCAGATCGCCGGGTTTCGACGATCCCAAGCCGGTGGTCCGTTCGTCCGGCGTCTCCAATGTGTTGGAAGTCAGCCGGTATTTCTCCCCGGTGCACGCGTACGTCCCCCGGAGAGCCGAGATAGCCCAGTCCGGGGCGCGGGCCTCGCAGCTCTCTCAGTAACTCCAGAACCGTCCGTGCGCGACGTTGTCGTCTCGCGCACAACGCACTCGATAAGCACGCTCTCGTCGCGTTATATCCGAAGCCTCTCTCCCAACGGTACACACATACCCGAAGTATGTACGAATCGTGAAACCGCGATCAAATATTCCCGATAAGCCACAAGCAAAACAAAGAAAACAGTGAAACAAACTCGTGATGAAAATCACGTACTTTTTTTTCCCTCGAATTATTACCGAGTGAGTTACAGAAGTGTGCGGTGGAAAAAAAAGAACGTTGCTTGTGATCGCGTCTGCAGTGCTTTCAACTACGAATTTACAACACGAAACTAAAACGTAAATTATTTCCCGAACTAGATCGGTTTTCCATAATTTTCAAAGTGCACGCTTCCGGTTGTCGATTTTCCCAAGTATTTTTGGCACTCGTAAATTATTCGATTGATCTTCACTTCCGGTTTGCCGAGAGAGTCCCTTCCTCCAAAGTAGGGGCTCGTGGCTTCGGATCACGAGCGAGTAGGCTCTCATCCATAAATATACGCGACATTCTTCGACGATCCTGAGAATCTTGAGCAGCGAGACGAGTTCTCGCGCTGGATTCGTAATAGCTTCAAGAGACACACGGCATTCCTATCTCCGTTTCTTGTGCTTTTTGTCTTTACCCTTCGTGGGTAACTCACGCTTCTTTGCCTGCAATTCTCGTAGCACAGCTGAGTCAATCTTTGCTCCCGAATAATCAATCGCGTTCCCTCGACGCCCTCGTACGTTTTCGCCCGACGAGAGGAGAAAAAGACGTTATTTCTAGTGTTCCGAAAGACGTTCTTTGCGTTCCCCCGAAATGCCGCAGTTTCGGCAGACATTTTTATCGCTGGTTTGGGGCGAAGGGAAGAAAGTGTCGTACGATCCTGAGGAGGAGGAGGGGAAGGGGAAGGAGGAGAACAGCAAGGGGAAAAAAGTATTGGAAAACTTGGCACGTTTTGTTATCCGAGCAACACGAGCGAATTACGTAACTTTTCACGCCGGCCATAACGAGGGCTGCAAAGCTCACCACGGCGCGTCAATCGGCACTTTGGCTTTTGCAGACTGTGACCGGTTGATTCGATGTACCGGCCGAATTAATTCTCTCTGCCCCTCTATCCCCTCTCTTGCTTGCGTTGTATATAAATATAATACGTAGCAAGCGCGAGAGTGATGTTGAGCGCCCGAGAAGCGATGACTGGGAAGCCTCGGGAAAGACGGTCGACGACTCTCGGAATTCCTTCGCGTCCGCATAATAAGCCGACGCGATTCGCAGGTGTAACGCCCGATGAAAAGTTTCCTACAGATTCCCCACATAAATTCTAGCATCTTTGGGGGAAAAATGCAAATTATTGCAGATCTACAACTTTTTGTGGCGAACGATTCATTGAAATATACAATCGTTCGGCCAGCAAACTAAAGAAATACAAAGAATACAGAATGAAAACACCAGATTGAGCGTAGCTATTTATTTTTTAAGGGGCTACATCTACCCAAACAGTTTGCGAGTAAAATTATTACGACATCTGTGACCTCCAATTCTGACCACGTAGCCTTCATATTTGACCCAAAATAAGACTTTTCGAGAGTGGTATAAATCGAAATTCGACCCTTAAGGGGCTTAAACGAGGGTGTTAAAGTTTGTATGAGACAACATATTTTTTTGTCAGATTTACTTGAAACTTGACACAAATGCGCTGAAACACAAACAATTGAACATGTATTTCAGCAACTAAATTTAACCTTTAAGGGGGTTAAACGGGAGTGTTAACGCTTTTATGAGGCTACATATTTTTTTTACAGATTTCCTCAATACTTGGCATAAATGCACTAAAATAGAAACAATCAAACATGTATTTCAGCGATTTCCAAAATTGAACCTTTAAGGGGGTTAAACAAGAGTGTTAACGCTTGTACGAGAAAACATATTTTTTGACCAGGTTTGCTTGAAACTCGTAGACAGTCAAGTAGTACTTTTAACCCCTTAACTGTGTTTGTTTGAGTTGGAATAAATACACTAAACTAACCCAAACAGATACACGTTTAATTATTTGTATTGGAGTTTATTTATACCAAGTTGCAAGCAAATCTGACCGAAAAATATGTTGGCTCATATAAACTTTAACCCCCCCCCCGCTTCACCCCTTTAAGGGTCGAATTTCGATGTTTACCATTCCTGAAAAAAGTCTTATTTGTGGCCAAATGGATTCTTCTTCTGGGGAACAGTTGGTGACTAAGAAACGCATTTTTTTAACACAAGGGCGCATGCATGGCTGTTCCGCATATGGAAAACAGGCAAAACTCAGGGAATTTCTTTCCTCCTGAAATAATGAGGGAATTTACTTTTGCAAGAATCACGATCACTGAAACCGATTTAAAGAAAAAAAACTGAAGAGTATAAAAATAAATATATCAATGGTTTGTTAACATTATATTATTCATTATACACACAAAAAAGTTATATCGGTGCTACACATTGAAAATGTCAAGGATTAAAAACTAATTTACTCTACAGCTCTACACATTTGCATTCGCTTTTTTGATGCCCAACCACACAGTTATTATTGTAGTGTCCATATTTTCTTCTTATTTATTGGCACTGACATAAAAAATTGTGTTTATAATAAAGAACAGGTTCTATATTTGCTTTTAATATATTTTTTTAATTTGCAGTGTTAAATTTTCTTTCGAATTTCAGTTTTTTTTTGTTTTATTTTAACATTCAACATTTTAGTATATATCAAAAAAATTATGTTTTTCATTGGACCCCGATCTCCTTGGAATATTTGCAAAACCTGTGGGGAAAACTTGGTATAGTCAGGGAATTTCAGAGTGTATAATGCGTAACAACCATGTTTATACTTACATTGAGAGTTAAATAAAAAAACACCAAAAAATACAGAAAATCAAGCCGCAAGGTGGGGATGTAGAGTGGAATATGGTGGGGAATGTATTAAGAGGGAAGAGAACTTAGAAAAAAATACAGAAAAAGAACAAAAACATGGCCACCGGCAGGAAATGAAATTTTTTGGCGACGTTTGGTGGTGGGCACTTTCCAGCTCAAACGGTCCATTCGAAATCCAGAAACCTATCGGGTTATTCAAGTTAACAATAAACACGAGTAGTTGACGATCGTCCATTTCTTTTAATCCTTCTTTTTAACAACGTGGCGACGAATTGAAACTCGAGCATACAATATCTATGAAAAAATCGCATTTTTTACGTAACTATTAAAAAATGAAGATAGATTTTTAAAAAATTAGCTCGTCAACGACCTTCAAATGTTTCCAATCTTATCTCTTGTTCATTTGGAACCAATCCACCAAGCGGTTCTCGAAATATCACGTCCCCCAAGTTTGAAAGCAGTGTTTCGATCAAAACGCGTTTAAAATTTGAAGTACGGTGCTGCTACCGCTCAGCCAGCTCACTGTTAGAAGCTATAGTATAGCTCATTCAATTTTAGAAACATTTCAATAGAACTTTCAGGCAGTATACCTAAAAGGTGATACTTATCGAATAAAAGTATTTTTGGAAAATGCAATTTTTGGACTCACCTAGGTAGATGTAGCCCATTAAGGGGTAACACTATTGTAGAATTTTCAAAAATTTTATTTTTATCTCATTATTGAAGTTCAAAGAAATGCTTTGATCCATCTAGAATAAGGTGAAGAAAGTTTGGTACCTGTAAAAAAAATGTCCGCAAGCCCGTGTGCGAGACGTCGACCGTTTATCTCGGAAGACAATTTTTCAAAATGGCACGCAGCATAAGTTCAACAATTTTCATTCTTTTCACTCCAAATTTTAAGCATATCTTTGAAATAACATTCCGAAGAGAAATACGTACAGGATTTTCCATGAATTAATTATAACATGAGTTATTAACAAATGATTGTCCTTTATTCTGTCGCAAAGTGAGTTTTTACTTTAAATGCTTGCCAATTACACAAAAATTCATATTTTCAAAATCCCCTACGTATTTCTCTAGCTATACTCATGTAAGTAGATTTAAAAAAAAATTCCACATTCAAATTTGCGTCAGTTATACTGCGTCGGCATTTTTTATAATTTTTTAATATACATTTTTTTTCGTCCACTTGAAGATACGACTAATAACATCCTTGTATATAATTATCCTTTTGCTTTTCCACAAAAAAATATCGCGAAAAATCACTCAAATTGATTTTTCAATTTTTTGATTTATATATTAAATATTATTATACTTAAGGAGGTACGATGATTACTACGAATCCAACTTTCGGATTTGGCATTTTTCTATGATTTTGACGAATACTTTATGCGGATATTGCCGAAATTTGAGCTATTTTGACCGTTTAGTTTGTTCGCAATAAAACTGCAAAGCCGAGCACTTTGAGTTACCGAAGCACGTCGCCTTATGGAGACGGTCAACCGGAAATGCGGTGATCGTGGTTTTTCTGTTCACGTATCCAACTAAACCCGTTGGAAAACTGAAATTCGATAGATTAGATATAATAGATAGTGTAAAAAACACGACAATCAATCTTCACCGTGTAGTTAAAGCACTACATTACAAGAGAGTTTCAATTTCCGGTTGAAAATGGTCAGAACGACGAAATAGCACCGACAGACTTAGCAACGTCGCGAGTAACAGCTGATGCGTTTGACGAACATTACCCAGCATTGTTTTGAAATTAATTTAAATAGAAGCCTCCACAAAATATGCAAACAACAATTTATGGAGTTTTATCATTTATCACGTATCAATAATATATATAATTATATTATGCCTATCGTGTTAATTCCACTGAGGTAATTCAAGCCTATTTTTAATAGGCTTTCGGCTGTTTTTTCTCTTTTTCGTCCGTTTTTATGGTGGATATGTTAATATTATTATTACGAAGATTACTACCGAGTCATCGACATTCTAATTTTTCAGTTTTTATTTGTTCACGTGCAATAAATCCATCATTTACCACAACATTTCGTACACTATAATCGATAATACGAATAATCAACATAAGTAAACATCAATCAGAGCGGCTGTTGGTAAAATAAATTTAGGCTCTTTTTTGACCCTGTGCAAGTGATCGTACCTCCTTAAATATTTTTTTCTACATCGCGCTCCAATTCGAAATATTGAGGGAATCTCTCTCAGACGTTGTCCGCTGGAAGGCAGAAAGGACGCTGCTATTTTTATTGTTATTGCCAAGCTTGGATATCGTATCTTAGGATTGAAAAAAACGGCACAACGGTCAAATCTGCCAATAATGGGAATCGAAAAAATGACAAGCTTCGTGGAATGCTTAATCATTTATTCCCTGGTGGATTTTTCCATTCTCATCCGCATCGCCTTCGCTCTGTCGTTTTTTCCCTCTCTACGACTATTTTTCTACCCATTTCCGTGCGTCCACAGAACGCTGTCAAGAGTTGGACAGTCGATTAGTAGAATCTTACCTCGTCCGGTACATTCCACTGTTTGCAAACGCGTCTTCGCGTATTATCAGTTTGTCTGCTCGATAATTGTTCGCTCGCGGCTCAAGAACGTCCACGTAGCTTCAGTCAACGCTCAAAATACACAATTTTGCGCGAACTTGTCTCGTTGATACGATACGAGATATTGCCAAGATTCATATCGGCACGATAATATTGAATCGCGGAATGCCAAAAACCAAATTGAATCAAATTTAAAAACAAGAATATTTTTAAAAATCGTAAAATCCGATCTGAAATTCTTTTTTATCGTAATACCTTTTTTGTTGCAAGAATAATCGCGTTTTTTTCGCGTTTTTGATACGCACCGAGATACGCATTTCGTGCCGAACCTTCTCTCTCTCTCTCTCTCTCTCTCTCTCTCTCTCTCTCTCTCTCTCTCTCTCTCTCTCTCTCTCTCTCTCTCTCTCTCTCTCTCTCTCTCTCTCTCTCTCTCTCGCTCTCTCTCGGTCTCTCAGTTATCGTATTATAATTATTATCTCAGTTATAATATCATAATTATTATAAATATAATCTTGACCGACAGAGGTAGGCGCGCGGTCGGTGTGCGGGCTCGGCGGTCACTGAAGTTAAGCAGCATTGGAGGCTGCCAATACTTGGAGCGGTGACCGCTTGCCCGTGCACTGGTTTGCGCGTCAACCTTTGAGCGGGAGGCAGTTCGTCTGAGTTTCTGATGTTTAATACAACTAAAACTCAGCCAAATATAGCCGCCTGTATCGGCCCAGGTTTTCCGCAGTTTCCCTGGGCCCTCGTGCAAATGCGATACAGTAGTGCATTAGGAAAGAGTGGCTGCGGTCAACACTCTGCGGGGGAACTCTGGAAGGAATGTAGGGAGCTCTGGAAGGATTGTAAATGTCGGAAGGAATGGAAGGAATAAAAGGAGGGGATGGTAAAAAGGGGAAGGCCCCCGTACCTCTGAGGAATACATAATAATATAAATATAATCTTAACGGTACAGGAATTTTATTTTTCTGTAATTTAAGGATACTAGTATTTTTCGAATTGACTAACATTACATATGAATGGTGATATCATCATGCATTATTTGGTATCATCATCATTTTGTACATGATATTGAGGTTTGCATCGTTGGAACGCAACGAAAATGTTTTTCTTCGTATTGCCAAGCATTTCGGACTGACTTAGACTACCAAATTTGCTGAAATATTTTTGAAGATCCTTATTGTGGATCCATAACCTAAACCTGCAAAATGAGAGTTTAGATAGTGATACAAATGAAAAAAAGAAAACAATAACAAGGATTTCCGTTGCATTGCAACGATGCAAACTTCAACACCATTTTTGTACAGTTATACAAAGACACCTCCTTTACATTTTTGTAGAATTTGTTATTTATACATTTTTGTAATTCTATTATCTTCCCGCGATACGCGCGTGTAGTGGTGCCTGGCGGGAGCATCGCACCTACAGGCGCCACGCACGCGCGTAACGTTCACCGACCTACGTCGGCTCATCGGACGCACCTCATTGGCCCGCCTTTAAAAATTAATAATAATTCGGGGGTTGATCCGAGACGTACACATGCTTATATCAATAAACTCAGAATTTCACCCCCAAACTCCCCATTTCAGGGAACGCATTCAGTTCTGGGACACCCTGTATATTGAGCGAATGTTAAAGTATAGGACCGGCTGACTACTGGTTAGGGGCTGGGTACTGGTGCTTTTAGCCTATTTTGTTTAGAAAATTCAACGTACAGAGTCCGATGGGATCCATTAAGATTCGTATCGGATTCTGTTCGATGATGTGCGAATTTCCTTCAAGGATTCAAATTGGACTCGTACATTGCATTTCAATGAGGAATCCCGATTTAAATCCCATGCACCAGCGTGGCGTTTTCGTACAGCGATCCTATGTGATGACCCACTGCATCCCCAGCGGAAAGTAGGCACAACTATGGGAATCCGATTGACTACCTACAGCAATTGCTGTCCGGGTATCCAAGATATTTTCTTGGCCGTTCATATTGTATGCTTATACATATAAACTGACTGAATGACCGACTGACATATGGGCAACGCGCACAGCCCAAACCTCTAAGGATAAAGGGTGTCTCAAGAAGACCTGACATTTTAACTTATTAATAAAACGTATTATTTATTTGAAAAGTACGAATATTCTTATTGCAATATAAGGTACAAACATGGATGTTATATGTGTATCCATATTCGGTACATGGAGGTTACGTGTGTGTCCACACAATATCCGATAAATGGCCGTCTCATTCTACTACTACTGCTACTACTGCTACTGCTACTGCTACTACTACTACTACTACACTACTGTGTCACTTTGCAAATAAATAATGCGTTTTATTAATAAATTTAAATGTCAGATTATTTTAAGACACCCCTTAGAAACATAGAATTTGGAATATATGTTCCTTAGAAGGTGTGGAGGAGCACTAAGAAAGGATTTTTCGAAAATCAACTCTTAAGGAGATGAAATGGCGTGTAAAAGTTGAAAGTAACATCCTGCTTTTTGCAGCCCATATTCGCCAAATAAATATTAGGGTCTTGGAGTCTGCATTGTTGGAAAGCAACAAAATTTTTATTTTTCGTATCGTCCATTTGTTTGCACACTTAGGCTATGAAGATCACGGAAATATTTTTGAAGAGCCTTCTTAGGGATCCATAACTAGAAACTGCTAAAGAAGAGTTGAGATAGTAATAAAAATAAAGAATTCTCATTGCGTTCCAACGCTTCAAACTTCAATACCATGAAAAAGAACAAGGCGCGAGAAGAAAATGCTCTCGTTTCGCGGTCGTAAATTCACAGGAAAGGAATGAAAAAAAAGTGTGTAATATGACGTTAGACGATATAACATTGTATGTTTCGTTTGCAACGAGAAGGTGCGAATCGCGCAACGACCCAGTTGGCATGAATGAACGAACGGTGAGAAAGACCGAGAGAGAGAGGGAGAGAAAGACAGACGGAAATAGAGAGGTGTCTTGAAGAGTCGCCACGGTAGCGAAAATACAAGATTTTTCGATCTGCTCTTATGCTTAGAGAAACAAAGTCGAGAGGAGTCTCCTCTCCTTTGATATAACATATGTACGTCTATAGACTCCATAATACCAGAGACGCATCCTCCCACCTTGCGAGCATCTCTCGCTCCAATAAACTCTTTCACCCAATTATCAAGAGCCCCGTATCACTTCCGTAAACCAACGATTAACCGTTCGCACAAACGAAAATAAAAACAAGTAAAAATGACGCCGTTTTATTCAATCGTGCATCGAAGTTTGCATTGTCGCGAAAGCAAAGCACACTTTTTATTTTTTCATTTCTTCATCTTTGTCGTTGTCAGAGATCTGTTTTTGTAGATTCAGCTCTGGGAGCCCGATACCCTGAGAGAAATTATTCGTTTAAATCAACTAAACGCGGTGGCTTTTATGGATTCCTATTCCAGGCAACTTGATGTCCAATTAATTCTACCAAAAGATCGATTGCACTTCAAGAAATTGTTATATTTGGCCCTGCCATTATGAATCAATTTTTTATTGATCATTAATTGGAAAAAATAATTTTCGTTATTTATTTATCTGTTGAAAGAGCTGATTATTCATTCATTATTTATTTATTTATTTTCTATTATATTCAGCTGGCAGATGATTTATTTGTACATTCGTTATTGATTTGATTGCTTTCGATTTATTCGGCTGCTGAATGATTTATAGATCTATTTATTATTCATTTATTTACTTATTATTATATTCAGCTAGTAAATGATTTATTTATTCATTCATTATTTATTTATTTTCCATTTACTCGCCATTCTACAGTGACAAGGGCCAGTGTTTTTCGTACATACACCTGAATCAAAAATATTCTTCGACAGTATACATGAGGTTAACAGACTATAGCGTTGAAGATTGCATCGTTGGAATGCAACGATCTTTTTTCTCCTTTTTTCGTTTCCTTATCTTTCTTATTATCCAAAGCCTTTTTCGCCAACTAAGGTCACAAATCTCTAATAAATATACTTGAAAACGTTAGAATGATTTTCACGGCCTAAATCGGCCGAAACAGAATTGAACAACCACTTGACTTTCTTTGCATTCCAATGACGCCGTCAAACTTGAATAAAATACTATTAGAGGCAAACAGACATTTTTCTATTGGAAGCAGTATCAAGTTATATTTACAATTGCACTGCAGTGTATAAAAGAGTCTTTGTAACTTGGCTAAACTTTTGCTCGGTTCAAAAGTACATATTTCTTAAGAATCTGTCGTAATCGAAGGTTTTGGTCGGTTTAAAGTATTCCTTTCAGGCACCCAAATATTTAACAATTAACTGATCTTCATCTATAATCGATTAAAAACACATCCCAGTGTGCTGATAAAGTTTCCAGCCAAGTTACCGATTTTTTAACGACAAATTACGTCTCCAAAAATCGTCTCAGTTGTACGGCCCTTTATAGAGATGACACGCTGACCACATTTCTATCTAATGATTTATACACTTTACAACTGTTCATTCCTGATATAAACTGCTCTAGCGTGTAAAAAATTCTAAAGATTCCGTAACGACAATACAGAGGCTCACCGAACGATAATAAAAAATATTAATGATAAAACGTAGAAAAATGTGACTAGAAGAAGAATTTTCGAAGCCGCGATATTGTCAGAGGAAATGTAAATTGTATAAATCTATATTAAATCTGCGCGAAATGTTTTGATCCAGTTCAGCGTTGGGTATAATAATTGTTTTTGACTCATTTCTATTAAGCGCCACTGCAATTTACCAATGATTCAGAAGGGCCCTCCTTATGCCCCCACAAAATACGGCCCTCTGTAAAAGGAATGCCTTAAGTATGTCGTATAGATCAATATTGAGAAAAAGTCTTTCCAATCTTTTGAATGAACAGATTTAAAAAAAATGTCATTCGTTTCAATCTTTTTTTTCGGTGCCATGATTTCCACTTGGTAGGGAGTTGTGCTTAGGATGGCATACTTTTTCTTTTACGATCAATACTTAAATTCATGACGTCGTATAAATGTAAAGCCAAGCGTATATTCACAAAGATTTAGTATTATAATGAAATAGAATCAGTTTTAGGACATTAGTTACTCAAATAAAAAATAGAAAAACAATAAACCACATGTAGGTCGACGTGTGTAAGACGACATACTTTCGTCTAAGATGGCATATGTACGTCATCTTACACACGTCGACCGAATTATGCTCAGATACATTAATTTCTGGGTTAAAGGTTGGTTTATAGCGACCGAGATTCACTGGAATATTATTACAGTGGCGACGAGGTGGTGCCTGTGGCACGTTTAAATGTTTGGATGCTAAAAGCCAACCCATTCGAAGTTCATTGATAATGGCCAGGTATCCTATAACGATAGGCCGAAAAATCCGATTTTACATCCGGTTTTATACGCATCGGTAGCGAGATTCTGTGATTCGGTGGCGACAGTTTTCGTTATCGTTAGCTAGCGACAGCCAATAAGGGGCTTTCTTTCTTCTGTGATCGTGCACGCGATTAGCTGTCGCCAGTTAACGATAACGAAAACTGTCACTACTAAGTTACAGAATCTCGCTCCAGGGTAACATGACATAGTGGGTCATCCTATACCGCCTTCTTCCATGTCAACTTACCCACAAGCGAACGCAGATTTTGTTGGTTTGTTGTGGCAGAAGCTTTCGAGTTAGAGTAACCGTTCTGCAGTATTTGTGAAGTACTATGACCCTAGATTATGAACGAATTAGTTCAACCAAAAAAAAATCTTACCTGACGGGTATTTTCAGCACCAGATAATAACCCGGTTCTTTTTTATTTGCATTTCAAAATCACGAAAATATTTACTACGCAAGGCTCACATTCACTGACGGTTGTACTAGATTTCGCTACTAGTGACACTTATTGGCCGACCATAGAATGTCCTCGTCACTCGTAGAGCGGGAATATGTGAAAATATATTGAGGGTGTGTTGTCTAGTCTCCCTGTGTCATCTTAAACACAACTCACCTACAACAATCTTGAAATTGCACATTAGATTGGGATGTTGATTAAGCTCTCGCCTTTTTTCGTCAATATTAATGATTTATTTATTAGGACTTGGAATTGAATCGTAGCATTTTTTAAATATAAAACCATATTTATGTCAAGTAAAAATAAAATACATTAATGAAAGTATTGCCCATTGCTTTCTACTACTTTTGACCATCTTTTGGGCATGGTACAAATACGTTGTCGGAAGAACGCCACGTCTTTAGACAATCTTCGTAAGAAGTGAACTTCTGCTCAGACAGGCTATGAGCCATGGAACGAAACAAATGGTAATCAGAAGTAGCGATATCTGGAGAATACGGCGGGTGGGGTAGGACTTCCCATTTAAGTGTTTCCAAATATGTTTGTACCGGTTTTGCGACGTGCGGACGACCATTGTCGTGCAGCAAAATGACTTTGTCGTATCTTTCGGAGTATTCCTGCCGTTTTTCTTTCAATGCACGGCTCAAGCGCATCAATTGCAGTCGGTAGCGATCCCCAGTTATGGTTTCATTCGGTTACAGCAGTTCATAATAAATCAAACCCCTCTGATCCCACGAAATACAGAGCAGGAGCTTAGACCCATGGATAATTGGCTTTGCCACTGATGTTGATGGTTGGCCGGGCTTAACCCATAACTTTCTGCGCTTCGGATTGTCGTAATGGATCCATTTTTCATCACCAGTGCCAATCTGATGCAAAAAACCTTTTCTTTTCCCCCGTTGTAGCAGCAGTTCACATGTCAAAATACGGCTCTCAATGTCCCTTGGTTTCAATTCATATGGGACCCAATGTCCTTCCTTCTGGATTATGCCCAAAGTTCAAAGACGTTTTCCTACCGTTGATAAGTCAACTCCCAATGA
This sequence comes from Ophion costatus, assembly GCA_951751655.1. Taxonomy (NCBI): domain Eukaryota; kingdom Metazoa; phylum Arthropoda; class Insecta; order Hymenoptera; family Ichneumonidae; genus Ophion; species Ophion costatus. The sequence continues at coordinate 7,264,617 of OX632364.1, forward strand.
TGTAGATAATTCTTGAAGTGTTTAACATGAGTCTTCATTGAGCAATGCCTCCAACTCATTATCTTCAAATTTTTTCGGCTGGCTAGGTCACTCCGTGTCATCCAAGTCGAAATCACCAATTTTAAAACGTGCAAACCACTTCCGACACGTTTGCTCAGCTACAGCATGTTCACCATACACTGCCACTAAAATACGATGAGCTTCAGCAGCACTTTTTTTCATATTAAAGTAATGAAGTAAAACTCCCCGCAAAAACACTTTATTCGGCACAAATGTTGACATATTCAATGAATTATAAAGTGTTGTTATTTACGATTTAAAAGGAGGTTATGTACAGCAAATGACATTCAATGATAGTTGTTTCACGATGAATACATTACTGTCGATAACAACGAAATACTGTACTACCTACGCCATCTCTTGTAAAACGCTACGAATTAATTCCAACACCTGATAGAAAAAAATCATTTCTAATGCTTTCGAACTTTTCGAAACTGTAGTGTGACCAGCTCCTAACGATTCTGCAAGTTCAGCTAGCGTCTGACATGAGTCTTCATGAAGTAATGCCTCCAATTCAACGTATTGAAATTATTATTTTTTACGCGTCTAAACCGATATCCGCATGTTGTTTCCCACAGAGCATGGTCACCGTAAGTCTCAACAAGAATTCTGTGTTTCAGCTGCAGATTTAAAAAATAAATAAATCAATGCACCAAAAATCCCCGCAAATACTCCTCTTGGCACAAAATTTGACATGCTTAACATTATTAAAAAAAAAAAGTGTTAACACTTCGTCGAAATGACATACACTGAATTTCAAGTTAGCTTATATTCTTTATAGATGCGTTACCATCTTAAACGTCACGCACGCAGTTCTCGCAACGTCATCCGTTGGAAAACAGCGAGAACTTATTCAACATCCTAATACATTTTTGTTGTTCTCCGTACTCACTGTATGATACTCTCAATTCCAATAATTTCCAAAATGCGACAAATGAAAAAAATTAACTTCCATAGCATTCCAATCTTGGTAATCTTATTTTCGATCCTCGTTGTCCGTGATCTCAATTATTTTTCTTTCTTGAAAAATAAATTGTAAATTGAATCGTAAGGGACAAAAGTTTCGATGATCGTTATTCCATTTCTTTAGTCCTCAGCGTCAATGAAGTTCTACACCTCGTTGGCTCGGCTGCTTTTTTTTGCCCAAACCCAAACTCAAGTTCCCTCGTTTCTTTGTTCTTCGCAATTCCTAATGTCGGCTCGATCCAGACGACTGGCTCGTCCAGACGGACGGCTCCTCGTAACGTTTCTCGCGATAAATCATAATCGCGCAGAATAACGCCAATCGTAATTTATCGGTCCCGTTTTGTTGTTAAAGTCGTAACCGTTAATTCATACAATTTATCGAATTCACCGTTGCTCGTGCCCTCGTTGTGTTTAATCGCAGCGTGCGCATTCTATCGTGTGATATTTCCAGGCGGAGTAAATAAGAAATATACGAATATGCAATGCGAACGAGTTACATAAATTAGCTATGCACAAAATTGCGTATCGAGAGCGCTTGCCGCGAGCTGCATGCCTCTACTCCTTTATCGCGGTTTTCCTCGCTCTATTGAGTCTCGTATGACGTCGTCGAGTCGGTGGATTCGAAAATCGCATCCTCGTTGTTTGAATGAGAAACGTACAGGAATGATGGGGCTGAAATTTGCATCGGTGGAGTGCAATAAAAATTCTTTTAAAATAATTACTTCCGTTATCATTGAAAATATTTAATATTTTGCAGATTTAGGTTGTAGATAGCTAAATAAGAGTCCTCGAAAATGTTTGCGTGATTTTCTCTTAAAAGTTGAAAGCTTGAAAGCGTCGAAAGAAATTTGAGAATGTAAAAAAAAATCATCTTTGCACTCGAACTATGAAAACTTCAACGTGATGTTGTTTATCAAATAATAGATCCATTCGCAATTTGGTTTAAAGCAATTAAGTTTTAATTTGGCCTTACAATTATTATTATTATTATTATTATTATTATTATTATTATTATTTTACTTCATTAGAGATGAAAATCAGTTGATCGTTAAATATTTGGGTTCGTGGAAGGAATACGTCGAAGTTGCTGCGTCCCGACTGCGCTGCCCGAGTATTTGTAATTTCTATACCTCGGCTAATTTTATGAGTACCATTGAACGGTTTTCACAGACGCATTTAGAAAGGTCTGTAGAATAATAAAATTATAGGAAAAAAATTTTTCCAATTTCTAAACAACACTTTTGCCTTAAGGGGGAATGTACCTTTGTGAGGGAAAAATCAAGGGTCATTTTTGACAATTTATTTAAGAAAAATAAAATAATATTTTTATATTCGGTTTTTTATACATGTAAGTAGAAGTCTTAAAATAAAAGAATTTTTTTTTAAAATTATTTCGAAACAAAATGGCGTCGATGAAAGAAAACTCCTTTTTTGATAGTCCTCTACGGGCGTATTCGCACAGGTCATAATTTTCAAGCTAGAACAAAAAACGAAAAATATTTTAACAGTAGATATAAAAAAAACTAGTCCAGTGCGTAGGGGATTTTCAAAATATTGATTTGAAAAATGGCGGTAATATGAAGAAGAAAAAATCGTGAAGAATCGGTCGAATATCAAGCATAAAATTTTTAAATTTCAACTCATCGAAAAATCCTACGTGCTGGACTAGAAAATGTTGTCAAGAAGCTACAGTTAAAATTTCAAGTCAATCGATTGAAAACTCGAGGCGCTATGCGTACGCCCGTGTCTAAAAACATAGCTTCGAGAAAAACGCGTTTAAAGTTTTAAGGATGTTGAGTCCCAAATCGCAAATGATGATAAAATTCTGAAAATTTGGTATGTTTTTGTATGAAGTATTTCAGAGGTCGTGTAAAAATTTCACAACAATTAGGAAGCTCGTTATTGAACAATTAACATTCACAAATTAAATGTTATTTTATGGAAACTGATGTAACTTTGCAACAAGTTTTTTTTTTGACCTCTCAATTTTATAATATCTACAATATACTGAGAGCAGCGGAAATAAAACGAAGTTTATTGATCAATTTTTTTTTAATTTCTTTTAAAAATCGTTCTTAACAATATGTTAATTTTGTAATAACGAGCTTCCTAATCGTCGTGAAATTTTAATACGACCTCTTAAATACTTCATACAAAAACATACCAAATTTTCAGAATTTTCTTATCATTTTTTATTTCAACCCTTAAGGAGGTTGAAGTAATGATGATAGAATTCTAAAAATTTGGTATGTTTTTACATGAAGTATTCAGGAGGTCGTGTAAAAGATTCATGACGATTGAGAAGCTATTTATTGAACAATTAACATTAACTTGTTTCATAGAGACTCAACATCCTTAAGTACTGTAAAATCATGGAAATTTCGTGTTTACCTGTAATCGGCGATGCCTGGACCATACGATAAAACCTTTTGAATATCATTTTTGGATATTTAAGGGACCTTTTAAGTCGATAAAAAAAGGAAAAAAATTACAAAGGTATATTCCCCCTCAATTCGTGGTCCGGCACTTGACCGCGTTTGTATAGTCTGGTCGAATCGCCCATGATGGAGAAAAAGTAATATAGGGGGAAGAAAAGAGACAATATTGGCTGAGCGAGGCGCCGCCTCGTTGCTCTTCCTTTGACTTATCGATTTTCTTATTTTGTCGCGGTGGTCCTCACATTTACGGTCCTAATTTTAGATAATTGTCTGGACGAAGAAGAGAGAGGGGGAGGGTGGGACTTTCGGTATCTCGTATGTGGGGAAGACGGTCACGGATCGGCCAAACCACTCGAAATATTTATTTTCTGCTTCGTTCCTATCCGCTCAATTATTTCGTCACTGTGCCCCACCCACGAAAACGACACCATATACCTTTTTATATTTTTTTCCCTCCTACCTCGTTTTCGATCAATAAATTTCCTCGTCGTTTTTGCTCGGTCGTGTATTTTTTATTCGATCTTCTTTCCCTTTTCGCGTCTCTCCACGTCACTCTCATCGACTATTCCACGCATCGAGAGTACTTTCATCCACTTCCGGCATTACTTTATGCGGACATCCTCAATCCGGCGTCACCGGTTGTCGCGTGCCTCGTACTCTCTCCGCTGATCTGTTAGTAGCGAGGAAAGTCTCGTGAAGAAAAAATCACAAGAGCACAATTTATCCCGTGGCATTAATTTTAATACGGATACGACTCACTCTCGTCTCACTGTGAGAATAATTATTTCTTGCTAGTTCCATTCCCTATAATATCGCATAAGTATTTATCTATAACTGTAAATTAAGTTTTAATTAATTAATAATTGGTAAATTGCTTGTGTAGTTTTACAATTCATTTAGTTCCAGCCATTTATAAAATCAATTGAGTAAATTTGATAAATTTCTTTTAATAAAGTTATTAATTAAGTTTAATAAGCTTATTTGAATAAATTTATAATAATTAAATTTAATAAATTTAAATCAAAACTCACATTTATAAATGTATAAGTTTATAAATTAAATAAATAATTTCTGTATTAGATGATGCGAAATTAAATAATTAATTTCAGTTGCAAATTAAATCTGTTGATATCATTTTAACAAATAATTCAGTCGGAATATTTGGTACAAACATAAAAAACGAAATTTTCCGAAAAAAAAAACAATTTACACTTTTCTCCGTGGAGCACAACGACCCGAACTTTTTTTTCGCTATATTTATGGGATCCATGTCTTCAAGCCTGCGTTCACTCGACAATTCATCACTGTTACAATTATTATTGCTACAATTATTATAATTAAAATTGAGCGAGTCGAAACAATGCCGCCGATTCTACCCACAACGCCATAATTATTGCCTCGCCATCGCTGCACACGTTCGTCTCTCTTCCATCGCTCCTTTTTTCCCCTCTGACAATAAGACAATGCGCCACGTAACTCGCCCGCGCTGCTCGGATCCGTTCCTCGAGAAATTTCCATTCGATAACGACGTACGTCGTTAGCTGAATTTTTTCGGAAGAGCCCGATTCTCGCGTCCGATTGTAAAAATACGGAATCGAAGTTTACGTCGGTGGAGTGCAATGGAAATTATATTTCTTCTTTAATTGCCCAATCCTTTTGGCAGGCCTGGATACGAAAATTACACGAAAGGGTTTTTAGGAATTGGATCAAAGATCTGCAGCCCAAATGTCCTAAATAAAATTAGGATTATAATAATAATGTAATAAATATAAAATTATGACGGAAAAAAGTGAATAAGGAATGTTTGACAATGGCGCGAATTTCAACGCCTTTTGAAAATTGAGCAATTTGTGTGCAAATTAGTAACGATCACTAGAGAGATGAAAGTTGAAAGATACTTTTATCTTTATAAACATTTTTACTCATTTAATGTTTTATTTTTACCAAGAAAATGTAAAAATAAAAATGTTTATTTTTACCAATTCTTTACCAATTGATTTTTTTTTAATTTTCATCCAAATGTTCACTAATTAAATTTTTCATTTTTATCCAAATTTTAACCGATTACATTTTTCATTTTCATCCATATTTTTATCGATTTAATTTTGTATTTTTATCCAAATCTTTACCAATGAAAATTTTTATCTAAAAATGTTGTCACCAAAATTCAAACCAGACAGATCTACATCGAACGGCAATGGTCCACATTCCGAATCGTCCGCAAACCCTTCCGTTCATTTTTATCCAGTTCTTTGCTAATTCAATTTTTCATCTTTATCCAAATTTCAACCAATTAAAATGTTTATTTTGACCGAAGTCTTTACCGATTGATTTTTTTAAATTTTCATCCAAATGTTCACCAATTAAATTTTTCATTTTTATTCAACTTTGTACCAATGAAAATTTTTATCTAAAAATGTTTTCACCAAACTTCATACCAAACAGATCTACATCGAACGGCAATGGCCCACATTGTGAATTGTCCGCAAACCCTTCCTTTCATCATCTGTCGGAAATCTGAACGGCCTTTTCTGAAAAACAAATTGAAATGTATCATGAAGCGGCCAGGGGTTTAATGATACAAACTCGATGTTCATCGCAACACTCAAGTGGCACCTGTGCGAGATGCAAAAATCGTGGTCGTTGACCTTTTCCCAGCTGCGTTGCACTTTAACAATCCGATTCGCCGCGAGTTCACCTCTTTCTCAGCTCTCGATCTATCCAGGACTTTTCTTCGTCGTGTGTGTGTTTACGAGTCTTACGAACAATCGTGTGAAAGTTATCGAAAGGATTCGACCGAAAGTTCCCCGAGCTCGCTCGTACAAATTTACAGTTGCATAAGTCTTTTCGTAAACGCGGGCAAGTATTTCGCGTATCGACTCGATTTATCGATCGATTTCTCCGCCATTGTACCGATCGACAATTGGAAGCAATCCCTTTCGAATACTTTTCACATCATTGCCACAGCGATTGAAAACTAATTTTTTTTCAACGTGGTAAAATTGTCATAGCCCGAGAATTTCGATAAGTCTCGATTAAGCCCTTCGTTGGCAGGGAGAATTCGACAAAAAGTGCTGAAAATGGCACGAACATTTTTTTATTCTGAAAACTTGTGTTTTGCGATTTCTGAGGGTGCTGATTACGAATCTGAACTCAAAATTCGAATATGGCGAATGAAAATACAAATAATACAGATTGATTTAGATGAAACTAAATCAAGCTTCATATATTTCCACCTATCTATTGTATTATGCTCCATGTTATTAGAGTCAGCATGAAAAATTCCTTCATTTTGTGTTCAGTATCGCACTCAGCGTCCTCGAAAACCTCCGAGTACCAAGATTTACCCAAATCGAGCTGTTTTTTGCACTTTCGTCCGCCATACTAGATCCGCTATTAAACATTTTTGATTTTTGTGTTCAGATTCGTAATAAGTGACCTCGAAAATCCCTGAGTACCAATTTTTATCTAAAACGAGTAAAATTTTCAATTTCGGTCCTCCATTTTAGCGCTGCCATCTTGATTTTCAAATTTAAAGTTCAGATTCGTAATAAGTGACCTCGAAAATCCCTGAGTACCAATTTTCATCTAAATCGAGTAAAGTTTTTGATTTTTGTCCGCCATATTAGCGACGCCGTTTTGAATTTCCAAATTTTGACTTCAAATTCGGATTCAGCGAGCCCAAAAACCCCCGAGTGAGGCTCCGACTTAAAATCAGAGCAAGTTAAATAGGCAAGTAAAATAGCCGTCCCGCTCGGTAATAGTAATGCGCGAGCGTGCGCGGCTGAGCGGTCACCCATCCGAGTATTGGCCCACGCCAACGCGGCTCGACTCGGGAGATCGTTGGGGCCGCGCACCGATCACGCGTCCAGTCGCTGTATTGATCAACAATTACCCCACGTTATCACCCAATCTTCGAGCAGAACCGTGTCGACAGCGTCGCGACGCCGCACGCCTCGATCCGTCCAACGTTGCGGCGAACTTCGAAGAACGATCGTGCGACTGACAACTGGACTGTGAAGTGGAAAAAAGTATTTCGCGGGAGGAGAAGAGAGCATGGAAACGGCGAAGAAATAAACCAAGTAAAACTGGAGAAGAAGAGTCGCGTGTTAATCCGCGGAGGGTCTAGACTCCTTAGACTCCTCGCGATCAACGAAAGATCGAGTCTGAAAGTCGAGAAAGAAACGCGGCGTCTGACGGCGTATAAGAACCGGCCTCAGGAAAAAGGACATACACGAACCCCCGGAAAAAGAGAATAAAGATAAGTCAGGAATGCGAAAGGAGCAACAAGCGAGAGAAATAAGTGTGTCGTTATTGAAGCCTCGGTGACGTGCCCCGTAATTTTGTAAATCTCTCTACCAAAGGTGCTCTCCTGAAGACATTGCAGAAATAAAATAGTCACGAGTTCCTCACAATTGGACTAAAACGATCGGTATAAAGATCGGTAAAAAAAAATCGGTTGAAAAGATCGGTTAAAAAGATCGGTAAAAATCGGTTAAAAAGATCGGTAAAAATCGGTTGAAAAGATCGGTAAAAATCGGTTGAAAAGATCGGTAAAAATCGGTTGAAAAGATCGGTAAAAATCGGTTGAAAAGATCGGTAAAAATCGGTTGAAAATATCGGTAAAAATCGGTTGAAAATCGGCAACAAAAAAAGCAATGTAGACGCGGATTTTCAAGGGGACCAAACTCCATCACATTCCGAGCCAATGCCGAGCCATTCTCGATAAGCCTTCCATTGTTCCTCGCGAAGTGATCGCAGAGAAAGATAATAAAAATCGTTACTCGATTATGACATGAGCAGCACAAATGGCTTCAGGCTCGAAGCGCGAATCGAGGAATCGATCGACGAGATCGATCGTGCGACGCCGTCCAGGAACATCATCGAGACGGAGAAGAGCGAGGATTTGAAGAGATCGGAAAGATCGCGTGGTACGACGATCGCTCTTGGTCGTTCGACCTTCGATTCACTCGCTCTCGATGTCTCGTATTCGCCATCGGCCGTCACTTCCGGCATGCCGGAAGTCGCGTCCTCAAGTTGTAATCGCTCGAGTCCCTCGGTCACCCGCAAGCTCAGCAGCATCTGGGAAATTCCTGACTTCGAGGAGAGCTTCGATGAGCGAAGAGTCCTCGACGAGAACCCGAGCGACCCACGTGTCGTCGATTACGACGAGGAACTCTGGGAGGACGTGGGTGTCGTCGATTACATCGAGAAGAGACTCGGATGTTTCGACGAGAGCACGCCGGAGGAGAGAGAGGACGCGCTTCGCGAGGTACTCGCCGATACCGACATTCACGAGGGCGATGGCGATCTCTCGGACTTTTTGTTTCACGTTGCGAGAACGAAACACGGCAAGATCTACATAAGAGTCATCCGAACGCTCCTGCTCAATCGAGGTACGAAGAAGCCCTGATTTTTTTTATCTTACTACAGGCGTTTAAACTCTTTGTGCATTTTTTTTTCAAAAATTGCCAATGTTTTCTATACGCTGTCGGATTTCTACGGGCCTAGGCCTTTTACACTTTGTCTCACACTTCTGGAGACAAAGGGTGAAATGTTGATGGAGGCTAACCTTCATCGAATACGAACCCAAATGAAAGGCCGAACACGAGCTAAACCGAACCGAAACAAACGCTATTCCCGAGCCCCATTGATTTCTAATCTCATTACGAATCCGAACGAGACCTGGACTAAACCCAAACGAACGTCATTCCTGATCTCTATTGATTTCTAACCTCATTGGAAATCCGAACACGAGCTGGACTAAACCCAAGAAAACGTTATTTCTAGCCTCCATCGATTTTCTAACCTCAATGGAAAGTCACACTCGAGCTGGACTAAACTCAAACAAACGTCATTGCTAACCTCGATCAATTTCTAACCTCAATAGGAACAAAACAATCCGCAAGAGGCTCGGACCTCCCCCAATCGACTTATGTCATTCCGCTTCTTTTCTCGTTCAATTGTTTCATCAAGAAACGCTCCAAATATTTACGGTCTCATGGCACACGCAACATATTCCGTTTCACAATTCCCATACAAAAACAAAATTCTCAATTCAGTTTTTGAGGTCACGGTAGTGTCCCACATAACTTCATTACCAGCTCTCTCTCTCTCCTCTGTCTCTCACTGTACCCTAACCCTCGTGTTATCCTCGATCTCCCATAATTCAAAACTATTTTTACTCGCGTACGTAAAAAAAAACGAAATATTCGAATAGTGCACGGGTCAAAACGTGTTAAGCCGTAAAAGTGGAAGGTCAAACGCGACCTAGATCCGAGACTGGATGATCCATCATGCTGAAAATGATTTCCCGTGTCATAAGTCAATTTCACGAGATCGGATCTTCCTGTGGTGTGCCTGACTGTATACGCATTCACATCATGATATACCGTTTCACCTGTGTAATAGTCGACCGTTTGCGATACGATCGTGTTCTTACTCATTCTATTTCTCTCTCCGTCCCTTTCTAGTCCTTTCTCTACATTTTTCGTTTCTCCAACTCTCTCACTCTCTCCTCTCTGTCTCTTTCTTTCTCTCGGATCGCATTACCAGAGATAAATGGAAAACCAAGGCTGAATGTGTACACACTCGACGTATGCGGCGTGTTCCAACTCCCGTAAATAACTACGTGATCAAAGTACACGTATACTGTTATCCGGTTGAATGGCCAGCGTAAAGCCGTTACATACACGCTCCTATAATCATCGGGGTGGATTATCCTCGTGATTATCCACGCAGGATGCAACGGTAATGATCCGCAAGAGAGAAATAATACAAAAAACGGAAACGGGTCTATTAATTTAATTCGAGCGCCTTGGGAAAATATACGCATCGAGATAGCTAACACTGTCATCTGTAATTCCACACCAACGATCAGTTCCAATGTAGGCGTTTTATTTTGATGATTTTTTTTTTTCACGTAACTAGCCAAGCAACACGCGACGAACGTTGGCAATCGAAAAAAATGGAACTCGTTTCCGGTTCTCCGGGCGAAATAATGCCGCGAACGTTGATGATGTCTTGCAGAAGGGCGATCGACGTGGAATTGCTGTTGTTGACACTTTTTATTTGCGGTAGTTTTGCATACGTGCCTCCGGAACGTTGTGTCATTATGGATGAGGGCAAGCATGATGGCAAAATGGTACGGAGTGTTTTAGATTTTTGGGTGAGTGGTTTAAGTAAGAAATAATATTTTGGGAGAATTTTTAAGAGTGTTTTGTGTCGAATCTTTATTGTACATAATAAACGTTTTATGTAGATATTACTACATTTTACTCGAAAAGTAATTAATTGAATAATCAGTTCATACATCTTTTAATAAACCAATTTTAAAAAATAAAATAATGGAGGCCTACGTCACTTGCTTCAAAGGCGATTGTCACCTGACTTGTTTCACGGCGTACAACCTGGCGTCCGGTACATTGATCTGAAACATGTGAGCCAGGAAGTTTTATATTTCTAAGAACCATACGCTTCATGTGAACCTCAAAAATCCAAAGAAAAGTGAAAATTTAAAAAATAGTACGCGTTTGAAAAAATGTTTTATTTTTCACGAAATTTTTAGTACAGTTTTTCGTTATGAAAAAAAAGCTTTTAAAAATCATTTTTGAGGAAGTTTAGGTTCGCATAAACGACAGTTATGGTCTTTCAAAGTGTGCGAAATTCAAAAATGATCGGTCAGATAGTTTTTGAGTTATCTTGCACGAGGTCCGCGAAAAAGTAGCTTCCAGGAAAACCTGAACAAATTCAATCTGCGAAGACTTTGGAGGGCCGAAATTTGTTCACTAATGAGACAAGTAAATCTTGTTAATGGGACTTCAGTAACGAGACAAGACCTTTGTAAGAAAGGTCTTGTCTCATTAGCAAGGCGGGAGTCCTTCTAGGCAGCCGAAAGTAAGCGAATTTTCAAAATTTGTTCGCGTCAAAACGAGTTATCCTATATCATTAAAATTGTATGCACATATACTATCTTTTAATTTTTCAATTTTCGGTTCACACGCTCTATGCGAACCGAAAAAATAGTGAGAAAAGTTAAAATTCAAAAAATGGTACGTGTTTAAACATTCTGTTTCATGAAATTTTTACTATGGGATTTGTTGATCAATTTTTTTTTAAAATTCGCCAGTGGTGTGCCCCCTTAAGACACTTGAAAACATGTAGAATAAACGCAACTAAACGGAATTTTTACTCTATAAAATGGGAATTAATAACAATAATCTCAATTTTCACCTTTTCCCGAGCTCTAGACTCTCTGCGCCAATCGCGTCATATCGCCTCGAAAAAGTAAACAAACGAGAAACATTCACGTGTTTATATCCGCGTGAAATGTTCTCGGAGGCTCGTTCAACTGACGAGAAATATTTTCCCTATCCGTTCTTTCACCCATCTCGTTTACGGTTCCTCGTATCGCGATCCTCTTTGTTTTTCGCTTACAATGTGTCACGAGCTTCGGCCTCGTGACGCCAGGGCGCGTCCCGAGCGACTTTAGTCGTTCAACTGTTCGCCCGTCTTGACGGTCGCTACGACAGCGAGAGAAAAAATCGCGAACGAAGAAAACACCGCGTGTATAAAAGACTCGTAACGGGAGGTTTTTTTTTGTTCGTCCGATCGCACGTTTACGCCACTGAACGATACACAAGTGAGAAAGGAGGGATCACGTCGACGGTCACGTACTCTCGCGATACCGTAATGAATTTAGCAACGAAGGAAAATTCGTTGTCGTTGGGTGACAACAAACCGATCGCGCAAAGCGTCGAGTGCGTTACCAACGAATTGTACGGGGATGTGAAGAAAGATCCCTCGCGCGTACCGTTCGTACCGGAGGCACACGGCTTGCCAACCAACTTCCGTTTGACCAAGTACGGCGACGTGAAGTCACGAGGCACGAGGCCCACGCGGGAATTCAACGACACTTGCATGGCCATTTTTTGCGAGGATCCCGAGGTACCATTATTCTTCCACTCGCTATTCTTCGTTCGACACGAAGAATAACGTTTCTTTTGCCGATCGTGATTGCTTCGCAATTAATTGCACTTGGAAGAATTCTTTTTCGAATTAAACGCGACGGAAAAATCCCTCTGGCGAAATTACAGACGCGCTTCGGCGAATTTTTTTTTATCGCTGATTGTGTGAAGGTGACCGTGTCACATGCACGTGTGAAAGAACTCGGAGCAGAGAGCTAAAATGGAGAGGACGTTTGGGTCGGAAGTAATTAGAAAAATGACTCAAGTGCTGTCAAGTTGGACGGGATTCTTTTCGGACTTTGGTACACGCGTTTGGAATACAAATTTTAATGTAAATGTTAATTATTGCCACCATGGAACGGGACGGAAATTGTTACTTTAGTAATTCTTTAGATAAGTGACTTTTTCGAAAAATGGGTTTGTTTGAGTTTGTTTGGGTTTAGAGTCGTTTTTCGGATTTCATACTTTTTGGTAATTCTTTGCATAAGTGAATTTACCGAAAAATGAGTTCGTTTGGGTTGAACCAAAATTTTAATTGTTCGCAAAAAATGAGTTCGTTTGGGTTAATTCCAAATTTTAATTTTTTGCGAAAAATGGGTTTGGGTTGAACCCAAATTTTAATTTTTCGAAAAAATGAGTTTGACCGAAACAAACCCAAACAAACTAATTTTTCAGAAAAGTCACTTATCTAAAGAATTGCCTCGAGAATTACGAAAAATGAGTTTGTTTGAGTTTATTTCGGTTGAACCGAGACAAATTCATTTTTCGAAAAAGTCACTTATCTAACATATCACCGTTACTTTTACTGCGCTTGTCACTCCGTTATCTCCAGAGTCCGAGCGGTCACCCATCCGAGTATTGGCTCCTACCGGAGCTGCTTAAGGGGGATTTCTGTAGACAGCTGGAATTGAGCGAATATTTCGAGATTTTTTGCGTCGAAACTATTGATTCTCGACGATTTAAATTTGATGTACATTTTATTTTATATTTTTATTTTTTAATTGTTTTTTAATTTCAAAATGACGGCTATAAGACACTGGCTTCGGAGACGGTTGGCGCCTGAGTTGTTTCACGGCGTAAAACCCAGCGTCTGATGCAGTGATCTGAAACATCAGAGCCTAGAAGTTTTCGCTTTCCAAGACCCTCACGCTATATTTGAACCGAAAAAACCCAGAGAAAAGTGAAAATTTGAAAAATCACACGTCTTCGAAACAATGTTTTATTTTTCATGAAATTTTTAGTACAGGACTTGTTAATGAAAAAGTAGGTTTTGAAAATAATTTTCGAGGAACTATAGGTTCATATGGACGGTAATTATGTCATCTGAAAGTGTGCGAAATTTCAAAATGATCGATCGTATAGTTTTTGAGTTATCTTGTACGAGGTTCACGGAAACGTGATTTTCAGGAAAACACGTTTAAGGCGTTATTTACTTTTGGATGGTCGAAAGGGGAGGCTTCTTTTAGGATTTTTTTTGCAAATATTGATAAAGCAATCACCATGCGGTTTGAAGGATTTATTTTACACATCCATAGGTACACAAATCAATTTTTTTTTTTTCAAAAATATACAAAATTTCGGTTCAGTGGACGGTAGAAAGCGAACTTTTTTTTCAGGCCACGGGCGAAATCGTTGGAGACGCACACGAGCATCCGGAACAGAAAAAAAGAATTTTTTTTTTCGTAATCTACATGAACTTTGCCAGTGAAGTACACAGGATTTATATAAAATATTGATCTTTGCAAATTCGGCACCGTTTTGGAGAATTCTCATGTCTGACTAAAAACGGCTTTAACTTTTTAACGAAAACCGTAATTGTTAATCGATCGTAAAAACTGTGTGTACTTCGCTAGATCTAAATCTCCTCTAGATTTACTCACGAAGCTACTGGTGAAATGTGAAGTCAATCGCTTGAAAATTGTAGTAACTACGGGTCCTTCAGATTTGGAAAACATGGCGTCAAGGAAAATACGTTTAAAGTTCTAAAACCATTTTCCTTTAGAACATATTATTCTTGGCCTGTTTATACATAATTTAGGCCAATAAAAAGAGGCGACACTTTTTTTTCCAACGTACATAAGACTTCAAAGTTTCAAAACCCCAAAATTTTGTGACTAAATGAACTACCGATTGATCAGCGATTCCAGCGCCATAAAGCAGTCCCTCATCATCCTCGTAAAGTTCATTTTCGGCCATAAGCTCTTCTTCACGTTCCAAAGCATGGCTGTTACGCATATGGAAAACAGGGCCTATTGAAGTTTGCATCGTTGAGATGCAACGAAAATGATTGTTCTTCGTACTGCCCAATTTTTTTTTCGCCACATTTAGGCTATACAAATCACTGAAACATTTTTGAACGTCCTTTTTAAGGCTCCACAACCTAAACACGGGAAAAAAAGTTGGTATGGTAAAAAAGGGCACAAATAAAAAAATCAAGAATTTTCGTTGCATTCCAACGATGCAAACTTCAACACCGTGAAAACAGGGAAAAGTCAGAAAATTTCTTTCCTCCTGGAATAATCATTGTGTTGAAGTTTGCATCGTTGGAACGCAACGCACGTTCTTTTTCACATTCTACTTTTTATATTTTTATTTATACAGAAGATCTTCCTTCATAGATTTATATTGTAGATCGCCAAACAAATATCTTAAACGTTGGTTAAAAGATTTTTTTAGGTCTAGTTCACCAAAAGCAATTGAAGGAATTCAGAAATATCAATTTTCGTTGCGTTACAACGATGCAAACTTCAGCCTCACGAATAATCAGGGCAAAGTCACGGAATTTTGAAAATTCTCTGAAATTCTTCCAGAATTTATTTTTTGCAAGAATTACCAAAAACGAAACAGACTTGGAATAAAAACTGAAAAGTAGAAAAATAAATATTTTTGTATATTTTTAATAATTATATATTATTCATTGCATACTACAGAAAAGTCATTTAAGTGCCAAAAACTGAAAAGTTCAAAGACTGAAAACGAAATACAAAGCCACAAAATTATCGTTGTAGATAAGTGTTCATGTTTATTTTTCATTTATTATAATAGTAAAGACCAGGTTTTGTATCTGCTTCAATGTATTTTCCTTTTCCTTAGGGTTCAAATTATTTTTCGACTTTCAGTCCTTTCTTCAAAATTTGTTTTGATATTTAAGGATGTTGAGTCCCAAATCGCAAATGATGATAAAATTCTGAAAATTTGGTATGTTTTTGTATGAAGTATTTCGGAGGTGGTGTAAAAATTTCACGACAATTAGGAAGCTCGTTATTGAAAAATTAACATTCACAAATTAAATGTTGTTTTATGGAAACTGTTGTAACTTTGCAATAAGTTTTTTTTTGACCTCTCAATTTTATAATATCTACAATATACTGAAAGCAACGGAATCAAAACGAAGTTTATTGATAAATTTTTTTTAATTTCTTTTAAAAATTGTTCTTAACAAAATGTTAATTTTTTAATAACGCGCTTCCTAATCGTCGTGAAATTTTAACACGACCTCTTAAATATTTCATACAAAAACATACCAAATTTTCAGAATTTTCTCATCATTTTTTATTTCAACCCTTAAAATCGTTGAAGTAATGATGGTAGAACTCTGAAAATTTGGTATGTTTTTACATGAAGTATTCAGGAGGTCGTGTAAAAATTCCATGACGATTAAGAAGCTATTTATTGAACAATTAGCATTAACATGTTTCATAGGGACTCAACATCCTTAACATAATTTATTTGATCTTAAAAAAAGTGTGGTGGAAATCCTCGTAAAATCCGGCAATTTCCGAGTCAATGCGTGTACCAACCGTGCAAAGGGATCTCCCCCCAACCGCGAAAAGTTTTTTTGTTCCGTTCATACGATCCTGATATTTCCGAACATTCAGGTTGCACTGTTCAGAGGCGTGAAAGATTCTTCGAGTATTTTTCTCAGCGTAAACAAAAGATGCGTTTTTTTTCTTGCCACGATGCTAAACTTCGGCGAATTTGCCCAAGGCGATTACCAGCGATCGAGGCGATCTCTGTAAAGCGAAGTGAAATCGTTGAACGAAAACAAACAAAACGAAAGAAAAAAAGAGTCACGAAATTGGCACGATTTCAGGACGAATCGTCGGAAAATTCGACGAGACAATCGAATTTTCAGGACTTGCCGTTGATTCTGGACGAAAAGACGTTGTTCATGCGACTCGAGAGATTCGACCTCAACATGTTGGAGACGAGTAACACCCTGACGCCCCTGATAGACGATCCCTACGCGATGGGCAAGATCGCATGTCAGAGCGTGCTCAGCGGAATTTATGCCCTCGGGATCGTTGAAATTGCCGCAACGAGAATGACACTGGCGATACCCGCGCGCATGGAGACCGCCGAGAGCGAAATCGTCGCGCCTATGATGATACGGGGCTACAAGGATGCCGCGCGGGAATCTCGTACCAGCGTCGTGTGCGCCGATATAACGATCAATCCGTGGTGCCTCGTAGGAGGCACCGCGAGTGCCGTGTGCACTCGTTACGAATTCGTGCCGCCCGACGGTGCTGCCCTCGGTGACGTGATCGTCCTGACCAAGCCGCTCGGTACGTCGATCGCTCTGACCGCCTGTCAGTGGCTCGAACAGCCCGAGAGGCGAAAAAGACTGTTGCTGCTGATCGACGAGAACGCCGCCAAGAAGGCCCAACAACGGGCCATCGATTCTATGCTCAAAAGCAATCGCGAAGCCGCCGTTCTCATGAGAAAGGTTCATAATTTTTTACTTCATACATTACGTAGACTAACTCTATTGGCGGTATTGCGATATCTGTGGCCCCTAATTCTGACACGCAGTCTTCACATTTGGCCCAAAACAAAATACGTTTTTCAAGGGTGGTTAACATTGACACTCGACCCATAAGGGGGTGAAACGGGGATTTTGAAGTTTATGTGAGACACCATATTTGGTCAGATTTAATTATTTTGCATTTAATTATTTAATTATTTAATTATTTTGCCAAGAGAATAATATATATTACATATTTTCATTTATTTTCACGATTTTTTTTAAGGTATTGCATTTTTTCAACGCTGCGGCTAGCCATCCGGTTATCGAACAAATGAACTTAAACGAACAAACAATCCCAACCAACCCAATCCAATAAAACAAACCCAAACAAACAATCCGAACAAGCACACCCAAACAACCCAAACCAAACAAATCCAAACAACCACACCCAATCAAACAAACCCAAACAACCCAAACCAAACAAATCCAAACAGCCACACCAAAACGAACAAACCCAAACTGCCCGAACCAATGCAGACAACCACACCCAGACAAACAAACCTAAACAAACACTCAAACGAACAAAGCCAAACAAACCCAACCAACCCAACTTCTAGCCGGGTTGGCTAGAAGAACTAACCAGCTAGCCATCCGGTTATCAAACAAACGAACCTAAACGAACACACCCAAACAAAACAACCTCAAGGAAACACCCAAACAAACAATCCGAACAAACACACCCCAACAACCCAAATCCAAACAACCACACTCAATCAAACAAACCCAAACAAACACCTGAACAACCCAAACCAAACAAATCCAAACAACCGCACCCAATCAAACACCCCCACACGAACAAACAACCCAAACGACAAACCCAACCAATCAAACAAAACCAAACAACCCAAACTAAACAAATCCAGACAACCGCACTCAATCAAACAAACCCAAACAAACACCTGAACAACCCAAACCAAACAAATCCAAACAACCGCACCCAATCAAACACCCCCAAACGAACAAACAACCCAAACGACAAACCCAACCAATCAAACAAACCCAAACAACCCAAACTAAACAAATCCAAACAATCACACCAAAACGAACAAACCCAAACGGCGTAAGCCAATCCAAATCATCCACGCCCAGACAAGTAAACCCAAACAAACACGCTCAAACAAACAAAGCCAAACAAACCCCACCAACCCAAACCAACCAAAAAACCCAAACAGCCGAAACCAAACGAACTCAAACAACCGAAACCACACAAACCCAAGCAACCCAAGCCAAACAAATCCAAACAATCACACCAAAACGAACAAACGCAAACAAACAAACCCAAATAGCCCAAACCAATCCAAACAACCACACCCAAACGAATACACTCAAACAAACAAAGCCAAACAAACCCAACCAACCCAAACCGACCAAAAAACCCAAACAACCGAAACCAAACAAACCCAAACAAAATGATAAAGATTTTATTCGGACGTATACGTCTGAATTATTCGTCCGGATAGTTTGTTTAACAATTAAACACGTTCCATCCAGACGATTATATATATATATATATGTTATTCGTCCGGATACTACACGGAGAAAAATACGGCCTCAAATTCTAACACTCATTGCCAGAATTCTAATATTCAGTGCTAGAAAATATAGCAGTTTACTGCCAGTTCGGAAATTCTAAGACTTGTTGTTATAGAAGTGTAAAAATGATTCTCACACCGTATAATAAAAATGATGCGTGCATATTACATTTGAAACTATTCTCGCATAGGCGCGAGTCCTATACGCTGTATAGTAAAAATGATGCGTGCTTTGTATAATACCAACCTTTATTACACGCTATATTTTCATATGGATTTTACCATACGTATAGCATGAATCTTCGTGTATGTATAGATTTTACTCTATACGCATAGCATTAATCTTCGGCGTATAGCGAAAAATATTACGAAGTTGATTAGTAAAATGTGACTCTTTATACCGTACTTTTTGTAGAATACTGGAAACTAATTGTTCCAATTACGTGGGCAAAATATTTTTTGGATACTACGAAAAATCACAATATGCCGAATAAAATGTATTATTAGTATCAGTTTACGTGGCATATCGTAGGTTAAAATTTAAATTTCTTCATTATTACTATATCATAATTACAATTTTTATCATCCATTCAATACTTTTTGTTATTTAATGATATTTTTTTTAGAAACATAGTATTAAGGCGTTACCCCCACTTGTAGGGGGTAACGCCGTAAAAGGCCTTTTTCATGAATTTTTTCAAAGAAAACTACAAAACTTTTTTAATCGATCAATAAACTATCTTAAAGAACACATCTTGAAGAACTGTCAGTAATTTTTTTATTGAAAAATATTCCATTGTTTAGTGGCAATTTTAGTGGTCAATGAAATAATATTTTTATATACACCGTTTGCGGTGACCAACATTGCGGCGTAGTGGATCATCTGAAAAAAAAAATGCGGATGGATTTAGTCAAATATAAGTATAAACTAGTCTTCAATCGAAGGATTTTAAAAAATATTCATTTTTCACAAAATGGCGGACAGTCAAAGTTAATGGTTCGATTTTAACGAAAAAAAAACGGCCGTTTTTTGGCTATAAAACGGCCATTTTTTTCGGAAAAAAAAATCGAACGATTAAAGACTACATTTTTATGTATTAAATAAGCCTGCAAAATTTCAAGAAGATCGGTTCATTAGTGTTCGAGTAATCTTGGTCACCGACTTCAGAAATGCCATTTTGAGAAAAACGCGTTTAAAGTTTCAATTTCAGTTCTTCAATTCACGGATTCTTCTCTTTGAACGCTCATATCTCAGTCAATTTTGTTCGGATCGACTTGAAATTTTCGGGACATATTCTCAGATACTTATACTTCAAAAAAAAGCAATAAAAAAAAAACGATTTTTTCAAAATCGCAAGTGGGGGTAACCCCTTAATTCTAAACTTCGAGGCTACTGTTTTCTCCGTGTAGCTGACACGAATCCCAATAATATGTACGCCTGGTGGAAATACGGCGCGAAATGAGCCGCCATCCGAACAAACATCATACGCTTATTCGTCCGATAACCGGAAAGGGAGTCACTCCGTTTTTTAAATGGAAAATTCTATTTATAAATTTTATTTTCAACTGAACTTTTCATTACGTGAAATGAAAAAAATTATATTTTTCTACGCTTGAATATATCCATATATTTTCAATTATTTTCCCTGCGCAAGTGGCATAAAACTCGAGTACAAAACAATCTCATTTTCCCGAATTTCTGTTTTCGAAACAAAACTTTTCGTTCCGTCAAAAGTACAACTCTCACGCTGCCTGCGAAGTCACATCCCACGGAATACTGGGCCCGGCGAAGGCACTGGCGAAACGTCAGCGAAACCCGGTGAACTTTGTCATTCACAATTTGCCGGTTATCGCGAAGATGCACGGGGTTTCGCGGCTGACCGGCGACTCGACGAGGCTCCTGCGCGGCTCGATGCCCGAATACTCGGGTGGCTTGATGCTCGTCTTGCCGCGCGAACAGGCCGCCGCCTATTGCAAAGTTTACGACAGAATAGAGCACCGACAAGCCTGGATCATCGGTCTCGTCGAGGAGGGACAACGACAGGCGAGGGTCATCGAGAGACCGCGGGTCATCGAGGTTCCTGCCAAAGAGACCGATCTGTCGCTCTGGTAATCCTTCGACAACGAGCACGACCGCGCAATTTATAAGCCACGAGAGAAGAGAAAAAGGAAAATCGCGATACCCCGAGACACAAAGTGCCAAGGGGAGTCCGCGCTGCATAGAAACAGTCACAAATGTGCTCAGTGTGAAGGCGGAAAACGTACGCGTAATAGAAATAAAAAAAATGCACACTCGCAGGGCGGGTGCACTTTTTGTGAAATATTTTTTTCCGTTCGCATTTATTTCATTTCTGTTCACTGCGAAATTTGTACGGCCATGAAATTTGCACAGTCGGAACGCAGTGAAAATTAATTTAGATCAATTGATGGAGCTTTTTTTCTGCCGATTCGGACCATGAAAATCACGTAAACGTTTTTACGTATACTTATTGGAAATTCAGGTAATTCTTTAGACAAGTGACTTTTCCGGAAATTTTATTTTGCTACTTTCTCATTTATTGGGTTAGAGATGATGATATTCAGTCGGGGGACGCTGAAATTTTTCATTAGGAACATGTTTACGAGCAAAAAATCGTTAAAAGTAATTTCGAATTTCTCAAAAAAACCAAACAAAGCCAATATAGGCGTGCAAATGTTCAAAAATGCCTTATTTTATCTCGTGTTTCCGCGAACTTCAAGACCCCATTACTTTTTATGGGGAGAGGGGGTAAATTTCAGCTTCTCCCGACTGAATATCATCATTTATAGTAAATAATTTATTTTTATTTCTTTATTATTTTATTTGTTGTTATACTCATTTATTGTAAATGAGAAAACAGCAAAATGTTAGGCTCATTTTTTAGAAAAGTCACTTATCTGAAGAATTGCCGAAATTTATAATCTCGATCTGCAAAAAAAGGGTTTTGAATAGCAATAAGAATGAATAAATGAAGAATAAAATCGTTCCACTCGAACGATGTACACTTCAATGTGATGAATTTGCCTTTTATTTTGCCAAATTGGACAATTTAGCTTGTGCGGTTTTTTTTTTTTGTTGTAAACGAAATATTAACGAAGTCAGAGAATTGGATTTGTTTGGGTCTGGATTGAATTCTGCCGATTCAGATCGTAAAAATGACTTTAACGTTTTTACGTGTCCTTATTAGTGATTTACGATCTCTCAAAAAAAAAGTTCTGAATAATAATAAAATCGTTGCACTGCAACGATGCAATCAATATGACGAATTTGACTTTTTCATTGCATTGAACAATTGAGTTCCTGAGGTTTTCTGTTGTGCAAGAAATGATCAAAGGAACCGAATAGTTGGATAAATTGTCGTAAAAATGATCGTCGGAAGTCGAACGCGCTTTCGTATCGCCAGGGAATCGCCTTTGGGGTTCCCATATTGACGAGGGGTCTGCGAGAATTTGGGACCCGAAACACAGGTCGATTTTCAATATTTTTTTCTGATGAGCATTTTGGGACGAGGGCGTCGGGATTTTACACACAATTGAAACAGAGTCTTGCCAAGTTTGAATTTGTTTTTCAATCGATAAATATTGATAAACGATGAAGTTATTATTATTTGAACAAAGTGCCGCCGTTGCTGCATGGCAAGTCGGTGTACGTGGTTCTGGCAACCAGATTCATCTGAGATGGAACATAAAAAAATGTATTTTTAGTATAGTAATAAAACTTCCTTATGACGGGTACCTTTTCGAAATGCTGGAGAATGCCAAAATATGCGAGCTATAAAATGACGTTCGATTTTCGGCAAAAAACAACATCTTTAATCATTTGTCAATAGCAAATGGATAAACATTTCGAAAAATCGTCCAGTTACACGATAGAATAGGTTATAAACCATGCTCTTTGCACTTTGCATCGCGGGAATGCAGGGATAATGTTATTTAAAATATGGCGTTGAAGTTTGCATCATTGAAATGCAGCGATTTTCTAGTTTTTTTTTTCATTACATTTAATTTTTTGGAGATTCAAATCTAAGATTAAGAATTCTACAAGAATAAAAAGTTTACGTGATTTTCATGACCTAAATCATCTTAAAAATGTCAGCAATTGATTTAAAAAAAAACTAAAAATTAATTCCGTTGCATTCCAACGATGCAAACTTCAACATTATATCTAAAACCTTTTCCGCAGATTTTAGTTATACATTTTTCATAAAGATCCTCAAATATATTTCGTCATTTGCGGCGTCCAAATCCGCTAAAAAAACGACGCCAGTACGAAAAAAAACATTCGTTGCAATTTCAACGATCCGAATTTCAATACCATGTTTCATAAAGCATAATTTCCCGAAAAACGGAGAACAAAAGGGGTGAATAGCTCTTTCCACACAATTCGCCCTAGTCTGACCCTTCTCAAAAATCGACCCGACTCGGACAATTTTAGAATTTTCCAAAACTCGTGTTACGAATTGAAGTTGAGACCCTACGACGTAAAGCTGCAGAATATTAAAAGCGTCCTTGAACAATGTCAAGCGCACGCAGACCCTTCATCGTGATATTTTCAAATATGAACCAACGGATAACGAGAACCGAGAACGAGGCTCTGCTGCGACGGCGGGGCGGTCACGACGGAGTTACAAACATTGCCAGGGTCAGTGGAATCCCGAAGAGCAGTTGCGGAAAGAAAGTGGAGAAGATAAAAAGAAGTACAGAGTGACCGCGTGAAAGCTTTTGCCCCGAGCATCGGGCACCTCATCGAGCGCCCGGTCAAACCAGTCTCGTCGTCCGGACAAAGTGTCATAACAACGATAAATACGATATATTCGAGTGAAAATATCGCTCCCGAGGCGATTGCCTCTTTCTACCATCGATCTTTATCGCGCTCTCGGTCTTGGCAAAGAACGTTGAACGGCCCTTCGAGGCCAACGGAAAAATACATTTAAAAATAAAGAAAAACGAGACATAAACACGAGTTACATTAAAGATGTTGAGTCCCAAATCGCAAATGACAAAAAAAATTCTGAAAATTTGGTACATTTTTGTATGAACTATTTCAGAGGTCGTGTAAAAATTTCACGACAATTAGGAAGCTCGTTATTGAACAATTAACATTCACAAATTAAATGTTGTTTTATGGAAACTGATGTAACTTTGCAATAAGTTTTTTTTACCTCTCAATTTTATAATATCTACAATATACTGAAAGCAACGGAAACAAAACGAAGTTTATTGATAAATTTTTTTTTATTTCTTTTAAAAATTGTTCTTAACAAAATGTTAATTTTTTAATAACGAGCTTCCTAATCGTCGTGAAATTTTAACACGACCTCTTAAATACTTTATACAAAAACATACCAAATTTTCCGAATTTTCTTATCATTTCTTATTTCCCCCCTTAAGGAGGTTGAAGTAATGATGATAGAATTCGGAAAATTTGGTATGTTTTTACATGAAGTATTCAGGAGGTCGTGTAAAAATTTCATAACGATTAAGAAGCTATTTATTGAACAATTAACATTAACATGTTTCATAGGGACTCAACATCCTTAAGGACGTTGCGAAAGTACGAATGTTTTTGGTTCAATATAAGGTCCAAACACGGAGGTTATGTGTAGAACACAATATCCGATGAATGGCCGCCTCGTCTCTCTTTGCAAACGATTACACTTTTGACGAAATTTTTAATGACATTTTGGCATAATTGCGGACTAATTTCATTGCTGATGCGTCCAATTGCTTTCTCGAGCTCCGTAATGGTCTGTGGATCATTGACACACATTTGTCCTTTCAGAAAACCCCAAAGAAAGAAGTCCAATGGCGTGAAATCGCACGATCTTAGTGGCCAGTAGGGAACCCAACAGCCACTTTCTCCCGCTGGAGGGTAAATTGTATTATAACGTAAACAGAACATGACGTTTAGTGACAGTGGCTTTGGTTTCGCCCGTCTTTCTACGACTATTGTCGAATTTTTCCTTAAATAATCCAATTGTCGTGAAGACATTGCAAAGAATGCATCTGTGTTGTACAATTGGATGCAATTATTGTCCATTATGTTGTCCATTCGTATGGCTTCAGCACATGGCTGACGCCGCGAAAGGGTACCGCGCGCGTTGGCGGCTTCGTTTGTTTGCGTTATATTCACCTGGCGCCATCTGCCCTGAGCTTTGCGCAAGGTTCCCTATTCACATGGCCACACAACAAGATGGCGCAACCTGCGCCATCTTGTTGAAAGAATATGTCATGGAGCCTAGGTACCAGGAGGTTCAGCGGCAATGCAAAGGCGCTGAAAAAAGCGTCCCCAAAAATGTGTCGACGTGACGGCGCTGGGGTGCAGCGGCACCTGCATATATAGTAATATATTGGTCAACGAGGCGAAAGTGATCGAATGAGTTTCTAACCTCACGACAGACTAATCGCGACATCAAACGTCGAAATATCCGCCGATTCATAATTGCCTCATGACGGTTCGAAAATAAAACTCAAAAGCGAGAAAAGATCTCAAACTCAAGCTCAAAATGTGTTTTTGTTTTTGCAAATAGCTTCACGAGAGAACGGTTTTCTCGTAAAGTATAAGACCTGAAACAAAAACCAAAAAAATGATAATTTATATATTATTAGCTATGGGACTACCTAGAAATTTGTTTTCAAATTTTGAAAAAGATCGCGCACTTTGAAGGAAATAAATCGATTTTTTGCCAAAAAAACAGTAAATTGTTTATAAAAAAAGTCTCCATTTAACCAAAAAACGGCTACGTACTCCCATAGAGAATGTAATTGTGAAGTTGCTATCAAAATTTCAAATCGATGCACGCAAAGGTGTTCGAGTAATCCGTCTTCCGAGATTGAAAAAAGTGGTTTCGGGAAAAACGCGTTTAAAGTTGTACGAGTAACTCAGCGCGCGCTCCGAGGCACTGCGGCAAAATCGATAATTGAACCTTTAAGGATGTTGAGTCCCAAATCGCAAATGATAATAAAATTCTGAAAATTTGGTATGTTTTTGTATGAAGTATTTCAGAGGCCGTGAAATTTTTTACAAATTTTTACAAATTTACAATTCCAAATTTTTACAAAGTCACAAATTAAATGTTGTCTTATGGAATCTGATGTAACTTTGCAATAAGTTTTTTTTTGACCTCTCAATTTTGTAATATCGACAATATACTGAAAGCAACGGAAACAAAACGAAGTTGATTGATAAATTTTTTTTTATTTTAAAAATTGTTCTTAACAAAATGTTATTTTTTTAATAACGAGCTTCCTAATCGTCGTGAAATTTTAACACGACCTCTTAAATACTTCATACAAAAACATACCAAATTTTCAGAATTTTCTTATCATTTTTTATTTCAACCCCTAAGGAGGTTGAAGTAACGATGATAGAATTCTAAAAATTTCGTATGTTTTTACATGAGGTATTCAGGAGGTCGTGTAAAAAATTCATGACGATTAAGAAGCTATTTATTGAACAATTAACATTAACATGCTTCATAGGGACTCAACATCCTTAAATTAAAAAATTCGCTTCTGGACCAATTGCATATTGTTTTTATGACACCAAAGTATTTTTAGGCAAGAAAACGTCTTTCCAAAATCCCTGAGTGGTGTTGTCCCTTAACACGAATGAGGGTTAGGTACATCATCTGTGATCTGTCTTAGATCGCACCCATGTTTAGCGTATATCTATATACATATGGGTGCCGGAGAACCCCAGCGCCATCTATCCTCGTTCTCATTGTCGGGACGAGTTAAAAGGCCTCGCTGAACATCCTGGTATCTAGGCTCCATGGAATATGTCTTCCAAGTCCATGCCGGTTACGCCATTCATCGGATATTGTGTTCCACACATAACCTCCATGTTTGCACCTCATATCGCAATAAAAATATCCGTACTTTGCAAATAAATAATACGTTTCATTGATAAATCAAAATGTCAGGCCATTGTCAGACACTTTTTACGTACCCTCCGTGTTAAAGAAAAATGCTTTTCTTTTTCACCAACTGTTGCCCAGAATAGAAAATGACGGTACTCGGCCATTTTTTTCGGGCCTCTAGGTAGACGTAGCCCCTTAATGGACTCGTGATGTTCTGAATTTATGAATATGTGGGCACGAATCGGGTTCTCCCGATTGGAAAGTCGAGACAACCGGAGGCAAAATTCTTCCTTGCCGCGTACGAGTTTCACTTGTCCGGATGGCCGCTCGGAGTAGCTTATCGCTCCGCGTGCTCATGAGTCCTCGACGAGTGCGCCGTGCAAGAGTTCCATTCTCTTGACCTTGGCGAGACGCGAGAGCTTAAAATAAAGCGGGTACGAAAGTCCGACGGTGCACCGCGCCTCGCGGATCTCGGACTCGCATACTTGCTACAGGAGACAACGACGAAGAAGAGGAAAACGAAGAAACCAACTTGGCATACGGCTCAAAACGCCGCACTTGTTTCTTCATGGATAATTTCACCGTCGAATCGCTCTGCGTGCCACGAATTCATTATTCATAAAGATAACCTGCGCATGCAGTTTCGAACGAACGCGATGAATCTTCACGGAGCACAATGTTCTTTCTTTTTTCCCCCCTTAATTTTCTTCGTTTTTTTTTCATCTCCGCCGTGTGTTCCGCCTCTCGGCGAATTTTTTCCATTAATTTGCTCTCTCGCGGATTCACGACCGGAGAGAACTTTCGTCGGGGGCTAATTGCGAGGTGAGGGAAAACGGGACGCGATCCTTTCGCGCGGAAAAGAGTTGCGCGTAGAGTCCCGAGGATGCAGTTGGCTTCGATGAATATCGTTGAAGGTTGATTTTTCACAGTTTCCCTGCGCCCTCGTGCGCATGCAGCCGGCGCAGGGGGATCGAGCGTCAGGGGCAACCAGGCCCCTGGAAACCATGAGAAACTGGAAATGGTGGAGTGACAAGTGGGGTGGTCCACTGACGGAAAAATTCTATTAATATTAACTAACCGCGTCCATTTGATTTTTTAAATTTAAATTAACTACACGGAGAAAACCGGGGCCTCGAAGTTTAGAATTAATACTATGCTTCTAAAAAAATATCATTAAATATCAAAAAGTATTGAATGGAAGATAAAAATTGTCATTATGGTATAGTAATAATGAAGAAATTTAAATTTTAACCTACGACATGGCACGTAACCTGATACAAATAATACATTTTATTCGGCATATTGTGATTTTTTGTAGTATTCAAACAATATTTTGCCCACGTGAGTGGAACAATTAGTTTGCAGTATTCTACAAAAAGTACGGTATAAAGAGTCACATTTTACTAATCAACTTCGTAATATTTTTCGCTATACGCCGAAGATTTATGCTATGCGTATAGTGAAATCTATACATACACGAATATTCATGCTATACGTATGGTAAAATCCATATGAAAATATAGCGTGTAATAAAGGTTGGTATTTTACAAAGCACGCATTATTTTACCTCCATAAAGCTAGCAGAGCAAAGTCCCCGAAATGGATTTAATGGTTATCAAAATTTTGTGCTTTTTATGTGCTAATTTTGTGCTCCATTAAAAATTTTTGTGCGCTTATCGTTTAGCGGGAAATGAGAAATCAAAAGTGCTCTGTCTGCTTAACATCAAGCTAGCAGAGCACCTCCTGATATTTTGCTATATGTAAGAATGAAACTACGTGATATTTATGTGCTTTTTATGTGCTTTACGAATATCGAGCAGCCGAACCTCTATTTTTTTTTCGCCCGATAATGAGAAATCAAAAGTGCTCTGTCTGTTTAACGTCAAGCTAGCAGAGCACCTAATGAAATTTTGCCATATGTAAGAATCAAACCACGTGATATTTATGTGCTTCTTATGTGCTCTACGAATATCCAAGAGCCAAACCGCTAAAACGAAAATTTCTCCCAAAAACACCCCTCCAAGACCCAAGCTACCCGCATATACGAGTATTTACCTCCATAAAGCTATCAGAACAAAGTCCCTGAAATGGATTTAATGGTTGTCAAAATTTTGTGCTTTTTATGTGCTAATTTTGTGCTCCATTAAAAATTTTTGTACTCTTATCGTTTAGCGGGAAATGAGAAATCAAAAGTGCTCTGTCTGCTTAACATCAAGCTAGCAGAGCACCTAATGATATTTTGCCATATGGAAGAATTAAACTACGTTATATTTATGTGCTTTACGAATATCGAACAGCCAAACCTCTATTTTGTTTTTTTCGTCCGATAATGAGAAATCAAAAGTGCTCTGTCTGCTTAACATCAAGCTAGCAGAGCACCTAATGATATTTTGCCATATGTAAGAATGAAACCACGTGATATTTATGTGCTTTTTATGTGATTTACGAATATCGAACAGCCAAACAGCTATTTTGATTTTTGTTCGCCCGATTTAGATCCTCAAAATACCTTCCAATACGAGCATATACCATTTTTTGTGTATTCTGGAAAGTAAATATACCATATTTATGTGCTCTACGAATACCCAAGAGCCAAGCGGCTGGAACGGAAATTACTCCCAAAACCACGCCTCCAAGACCCAAGCTACCCGCAAATACAAGTATTGGCTATATTTCGATATCGCGAAATCAAAATAGTCCACATTTATCTGCTTTTTATGTGCTCTACGAATATCCAAGAGCCAAACCGCTGGAACGAAAATTTCTCCCAAAACCACCCCTCCAAGACCCAAGCTACCCGCACATACGAGTATTGGCTATATTTCGATATCGCAAAATCAAAGTAGTCCACATTTATGTGCTTGAAAATGCCATTAAAATCACAAAATCTCGTGAAAATCACGAACTTTCATGAAAATCACAAAAACTCGTGAAAATCACGAAATTTCATGAAAATCACCAAGTGTCATGAAAATAAAAAATTGTCATGAAAATCGCAAGATATCACGAAAATCTCAAAATTTCATGAAAATCACCAAGTGTCACGAAAATCTCAAAATGTCAGGAAAATCTCATAATTTCATGAAAATAAAAAATTGGGTCTGTTTGGACTTGGTTGGGTTCGTTTGGGTTCGTTTGGGTTCGTTTGGCTTTGGTTGGGTTTGGTTGGGGTTGGGTTTGGTTTAGTTGGGTCTAGTTGGGTCTAGCTGGGTTTATTTGAGTTATGTGGGTTTATTTGGGTTTGTTTGGGTTTAGTTTGGGTTTGGGTTATCGCAAAATATCACGAAAATCTCAAAATTTCATGAAAATCACCAAGTGTCACGAAAATCTCAAAATGTCAGGAAAATCTCATAATTTCATGAAAATAAAAAATTGGGTCTGTTTGGACTTGGTTGGGTTCGTTTGGGTTTGGCTGGGGTTTAGTTGGGCTGTTTGGGTTTAGTTGGGTTTAGTTGGGTTTAGTTGGGTCTAGTTGGGTCTATTTGGGTTTATTTGGGTTTAGTTGGGGTTGGTTGGGTTTGGGTTTGAGTTTAGTTGGGTTGGTTGGTTGGGTTTGGGTTTAGTTGGGGTTAGTTGGGTTTAGTTGGGTTTTAGTTGGGTTTATTTGGGGTTTTTGGGGCTATTTGGGGTTATTTGGGATTTCTTGGGTTTAGTTGGGCTTGTTTGGGTTTAGTTGGGTTTATTTGGGTCTGTTTACGTTTAGTTGGGCTTAGTTGGGGTTAGTTGGGGTTATTTGGGTTTGTTTGGGTTTAGGTGGGTCTAGTTGGGTCTAGTTGGGTCTAGTTGGGTCTAGTTGGGTCTAGTTGGGTCTAGTTGGGTCTAGTTGGGTCTAGTTGGGTCTAGTTGGGTCTAGTTGGGTCTAGTTGGGTCTAGTCGGGTCTAGTTGGGGTTGTTTGGGTTTATTTGGGTTTGCTTCGGTGTAGGCGGGTTAAGTTGGGTTTAGTTGGGTTTGTTTGGTTTGGTTTGGGTTTAGTTGGGTTGGTCGGGTCTAGTTGGGTCTAGTTGGGTCTAGTTGGGTTTAGTTGGCTTTACCTGGGTCTAGTTGGGTTTATTTGGGGTTATTTGGGATTGCCGGGGTTTAGTTGGGTTTATTTGGGTCTAGTTGGGGTTATTTGGGGCTGTTTGGGTTTATTTGGGTTTGTTTACGTTTAGTTGGGCTTAGTTGGGTTTAGTTGGGTTTGTTTGGATTTATTTGGGTCTAGTTGGGTCTAGTTGGGTCTAGTTGGGTCTAGTTGGGTCTAGTTGAGTCTAGTTGGGTCTAGTTGGGTCTAGTTGGGTCTAGTTGAGTCTAGTTGGGTCTAGTTGGGTCTAGTTGGGTTTATTTGGGTTTATTTGGGTTTGCTTGGGTTTAGGTGGGTTTATTTGGGTTTATTTGGGCTTGGTTGGGTTTATTTGGGTTTATTTGGGTTTATTTACGTTTAGTTGGGCTTAGTTGGGTTTAGTTGGGTTTGTTTGGATTTATTTGGGTCTAGTTGGGTCTGTTTGGGTCTAGTTGGGTCTAGTTGGGTCTAGTTGGGTCTAGTTGGGTCTAGTTGGGTCTAGTTGGGTCTAGTTGGGTCTAGTTGAGTCTAGTTGGGTCTAGTTGGGTTTGCTTGGGTTTAGTTGGGTTTGGTTGGGCTTGGTTGGGTTTATTTGGGTTCAGTTGGGTTTGCTTGGGTCTAGTTGGGTCTAGTTGGGTCTAGTTGGGTCTAGTTGGGTCTAGTTGGGTTTGTTTGGGTTTGTTTGGGTCTAGTTGGGTCTAGTTGGGTCTAGTTGGGTCTAGTTGGGTCTAGTTGGGGTTATTTTGGGCTATTTGGGTTTAGTTGGGTTGCTTGGGTTTAGTTGGGTTTGCTTGGGTTTGTTTGGGTTTGTTTGGGTTTGGTTGGGTCTGCTAGGGTTTGATTGGGTTTGGTTGGGTTTAGTTGGGTTTAGTTGGGTTTATTTGGGTTCAGTTGGGTCTAGTTGGGCCTAGTTGGGTTTGGGGTTTGTTTGGGTTTAGTTGGGTTTAGTTGGGTCTAGCTGGGTCTAGCTGGGTCTAGCTGGGTCTAGTTGGGTTTATTTGGGTTTAGTTGGGTTTAGGCGGGTCTAGGTGGATCTAGTTGGGTTTAGTTGGGGTTATTTTGGGCTATTTGGGTTTGCTAGGGTTTATTTGGGTTTATTTGGGTTCAGTTGGGTTATTTTGGGCTTAGTTGGGTTTAGTTGGATTTATTTTGGGTTGTTTGGGTTTAGTTGGGTTTGTTTGTTTGGGTTTAGTCGGGTTTATTTGGTTTTAGTTGGGTTTGTTTAGGTTGAGTTGGGTTTGTGTGGGTTTAGTTTGGGGTTGGGTTAGTTATCGCAAAATATCACGAAAATCTCAAAATTTCATGAAAATCACCAAGTGTCACGAAAATCTCAAAATGTCAGGAAAATCTCATAATTTCATGAAAATAGAAAATTGGGTTTGTTTGGACTTGGTTGGGTTCGTTTGGGTTGGTTGGGTTTGGTTGGGGTTGGGTTTGGTTTGTTTGGGTTCAGTTGGGGTCAGTTGTGTGCAGTTGGGGTTGTTTGGGTTTGTTTAAGGGTTCTTGGGTTTAGTTGGGTTTGTTTGGGGTGTTTGGGTTTGTTTGGGTCTAGTTGGGGTTAGTTGGGTGTATTTGGGTTTGCTTGGGTTTAAGTGGGTTTGTTTGGGTTTAGTTGGGTTCAGTTGGGGTTATTTGGGTTTAGCTGGGGTTGTTTGGGGCTATTTCGGTTTATTTGGGCTTAGCTGGGTTTGTTTGGGTTTAGTCGGGTTTGGTCGGATTTAGTTGGGTTTGTTTGGGTTTGATTGGGGTTGTTTGGGTTATGGCCCAAACAAGACCAAGTAAACCCAAACAAGACCAAATAAGCCCAGGCACGGCCAAACAAGCCCAAACAACCCCAATTTTTTATTTTCATGAAATTATCAGATTTTCGTGATATTTTGCGATTTTCGTGACAATTTTTTATTTTCATGACACTTGGTGATTTTTCTGAAATTTCGTGATTTTCAGGAGATTTTGTGATTTTCATGGCATTTTGTGGTACTTTATGCTCCGAGAACCGGTAGGAGCACCGATGTTATCTTTGTTAAATAAATAATGCTTTGCTTCCGTCGTTGTCGCAAGATCGTCAGACTTCTCGACTAAATCTGACCGATTGCGTAGAAAATGTTAACCTGCAATTCGCAAACGTAGGTCGTTTTCGTCCCGCCCAAGATAATTTTTTTCACTTACAGTTTATTGAAAAAAAAAAAAATCAAAAATAAGGAAACAAACAACCCTATTTTCCCTGTAGGATCTTGGATATTCGTAGAGCACATAAAAAGCACATAAATGTGGACTACTTAGATTTTGCGATATCGAAATATAGCTAATACTCGTATTTGTGGGTAGCTTGGGTCTTGGAGGGGTGGTTTTGGGAGTAATTTTCGTTCCAGCGGTTTGGCTGTTGTATATTCGTAGAGCACATAAAAGGCACATAAATATGGTATATTTCCTTTTCAGACTACAAAAAATGGTATATGCTCTCATTGGAGGGTTTTTTGAGGATCTAAATCGGGCGAAAAAAATATCAAAATAGAGGTTTGGCTGTTCGATATTCGTAAAGCACATATAAAACACATAAATATCACGTGGTTTCATTCTTACATATGGCAAAATATCATTAGGTGCTCTGCTAGCTTGATGTTAAGCAGACAGAGCACTGTTGATTTCTCATTATCGGGCGAAAGAAACAAAATAGAGGTTTGGCTGTTCGGTATTCGTAAAGCACATAAAAAGCACATAAATATCACGTAGTTTGATTCTTACATATGGCAAAATATCATTAGGTACTCTGCTAGCTTGATCTTAAGCAGACAGAGCACTTTGGATTTCTCATTTCCCGCTAAACGATATGAGCACAAAAATTTTTAATGGAGCACAAAATTAGCACATAATAAGCACAAAATTTTGATAACCATTAAATCCATTTCGAGGACTTTGCTCTGCTAGCTTTATGGAGGTCATTATTTTTACTATACAGCATATAGGACTCGCGCCTATGCGAGAATAGGTTCAAATGTAATATGCACGCATCATTTTTACTACACGGTGTGAGAATCATTTTTACACTTCTATAACAGCAAGTCTTAGAATTCCGAACTGGCAGTAAACTGCTTTACTTTTCTAGCACTGAATATTAGATTTCTGGCAACCAGTGTTAGAATTTGAGGCCGTATTTTTCTCCGTGTAGTTTTTCGTGAAATCAAATTTTTCCTATTGCATTCCATTATTGGAATTATTTATTTTCAATATATATTTATTTATTCATATCAAAATCTATTCAATATCGTCCAATAATTAGATATTTTATTTAATCCTAATAAATCTGTGATTCGGTTTCAACTGTTCAAAAAACAATTTAGTTGCATCCGCTAAGTGTATCTATTTGATTTTTAGAAAACTTAAATTACATAGAAATTTTGTGGAGTCAACCATTTTTCTATTTGGTTGAACTAATGGTCTGTCTTTATTGCAACACACATATTAATGGGGAGTGGGGGTAGGGAGGGTGGAGAGAGTAGAATTATATACAGGGTGAGGCACATAAAGTGTTACAGAGCAATAGCACTTAAACTATTAGTCATATGCAAAAATGTTTCAGACAAAAGTTTCAGTCTTCGAGAAGGCCGTCAGTCATCATTTTTGTTATCAATAAATGGATAAACAAAACCAAAAATCATCCAGACATATGACAGAAAATGCTATAAACTATGCTGTGTCTAAATTTAAAGAACTAGGCTTAGAGAACTGAGGATGTTTAAACACGTTCTTTTAGTATAATAATTAAACTTTTGTATGACCGGATTTGTTAATGTTTTGAAAATTTCAAAAATGGCAAGCGGAAAAAGCAAAGTTCGGTTTTCGACAGAAAACAACTTTAATCATTTTTGTTATTAATTAATGGATAAACCAAACCAAAAATCATCCAGACATCCGACGAAAAATGCTATAAACTATGCTCTGTCAAAATTTGAAGAACTAGGCTCAGGGAACTGAGAATTTACAAAAACGTTCTTCCAGTATAACAAATAAAACCTTCGTATGACCGCATACTATGTTACAATTTTGAAATTCACGAAAACGGCAAGCTGTAAGGGCAAAGTACGTTTTTCGACAGAAAACAACTCCATTTGTTATTCACAAATTGATAAACAAATCGAAAAATCATCCCGACATACGATAGAAAATGTTATAAACTATGCTCTGTCCGAATTTCAAGTGATCCGGCTTAATTTTGACATACGCCATCCCGGTCGAGAAAAACGTAAAAAAAAGTCTAAACGGGTCGTAATAGCCCCGCGTGCTCTTCGTAGGTTCAACTTCGAATCGTCTATCAGAATCCATCGCGTGCCCAACAAGTTACGCAGTTCGAGCGCTACGGCCGCGTTCTCGACCTTTTGCCTCTTTTATCGCCAACCCGCGCGACGCAGTGCGCCCTCGTACAGATGTTTATCGCTTGAGAACGAAACAGCAACTCGAATCTCGATGGTGTTCGCGCCACGGCTGCGCGCGCCTGTTCCATTGCCTCGTTCCTCGACGTTCGAGGTGGCTCCGATCCGCGTTCCTCGTTACTAGACCGAGAAACGCGAACATGGCGGATTGATCCGTTCTCCTCCTCCTCCTCCTCCTCCTCCTCCTCCTCTCGTGGCTTCGTCGTTGGTGCTCCTGCACCGGAGATTCAGTTTCGCGCGGTACGTGCCTCGTATCCATCGGGTGAATCAATGCGACAGCGAAGAATCAACTCGTTGTTTCGCGACGAAGACGTGAAAAAGAAAATTTTCTGGTGCTCCGTGGTTGTGACATGTCCGCGCGAATGTCACGTGACGACGAGTGTACTGTTGCGAGTGGAAAACCGACAAACGTAACGTTCTGCGTTGGAAATGTTTTTTCAGAAGTTGGCAACGATCACGAGGCTCTTTATTGAGTAGGAAAAACGCTTTTGCACCGCCATGCCACCCTGCTGCTCGCCTGCGTCATAGGGACCGGCATTCTCGTTCTTCGAGGGTTTTCAACCCCCTCGCGATCGCATCACCTCGCATACAATTCTTATCGTTTCCTTCGCTTCTCCCGTTTATTTACGAAACAAACGCGCTCAACGAGACGTCGTTGAGACACGAGCCACTGGCTGGACAACGCGATTGATGGTAAATCACGTGTTTTTTCCCCCTCCGTCCCTCGTTTAATGGATTATTGTTATTATCGTTATTATCGGTCGTGTGTCGCATTGGAGCTCCACCTCGAAATCAGCCGGATTTTTGGTTTCGCTATTTTTGTCATTGAGCAATGGTGCGAGAATTAATTTTGTGAAGAGGGTTGTCCAAAAACCCAAACAAACTCAAAAAGCTCAAAGGATCGCCGTTCGCAGAGTACGAATCCAAACAAACCCAAACACGTTACCGCTATTACTGCACCGTTGATGTGCACGGATGGCTTGGGTTAAGATTACGGAACAATTAATGCGTTTGGGTTAAGACTACCGTGCGATAAATGCGTTTGGGTTTGTTTGGGTTTAATAAAAGTGTTTGGATTAATACTACCTACTATAAATGTGTTTGTTTGGGTTACACTATCGTGCTATAAATGCGTTTGAGTTTGTTTGTGTTAATACTATCGCAAGATTATGTGTTTGGGTTAACACTGTCGTGAGATAATGTGTTTGGGTTTGTTTGGGTTATTATAACTGTACGGCAAACGCGTTTGGGTTTGTTTGTTTGGGTTAGTACCTCTGTACAACAAATGTATTTGGGTTTGTTTGGGTTGCTTCATACCGGTCAATCAAAGTGTTTGGGTTTGATTGGGTTACTACCACTATACGCTAAAAGTGTTGAGGTTAGTACTGCCGTACGATAAATGTTTTTGGTTTGTTAGGGTTAGTGCTACCGTACAATAATTACGTTTGGGTTCGGTTGGGATACCACCACTGTACAATGAATACGTTAGGGCTCGTTTGGGTTGCTTCTACTGTAGAATGAAAGTGTTCGAGTTTTATTGAGTTGCTACTATTGTACACTAAAAGTGTTTGGGTTTGTTTGGGTTGATCCTACCCGACGATAAATGTGCTTGGGTTTCTTTGGGTTACCGCTACTGTACAATAAAAGTGTTCGGGATTGTTTGGGTTATCACTGCTATTGTAGAATAAAAGTTTCATTTGAGTTTTTAATCGCGAAGTATTTTTTTTTCACATACGTACGATAAATTTGATCACACCGCGTTCTTAAATATCAAAAAAGAACAATAAAAAAGATACGATTATCTTTCACGAGAAGACGTGGTCGTGTTTTTTCAAATGACATGCTTCTCGGAAATTCAATTTCCGAATACATATTCCGCGGAATGACTCATGCGAAATGTACAAAGTGTGCGTCGGCAGTGCGAACATCACACACCCCGCGTCGTGCAATCTTCGGTTGTCGTATGTCTCTCTCAGTCACTGCCGTTCCCGATTGCACCTCGTGCGATTTTTTCTTCCTTCATCGCCCAATCGTCGTCACGTGTCGTCAGCTCCATACTCCCGCTTGTCATTACGAACGTTGGTGTCCTCAATTATTCCGTTTTTATGCTGCTGTGAGAGCGAACGTAAAAATCGCATCGAACGAACGAATGAATAGCCGATTGCACGAATCGCGTACTCGAAACGGCACAACGAGACGAATGATCACAGTGGTGCCGAAACTCCGCGAGCTTTGAATTTTTTTCGTCACGCTCGCCCTCGATCGTCTCGCGGAAAAGCATCACATACGCAGCCATTCTTACACGCAACCGTGAACGAGTAATGCGAAAAGCGAATTACGTAAAAAAAAAAAGTGCAAGAAACGAGTGATCGCGAGACATTGGGAAGGACATTTACGAAGGCAGTCGGAGAATGACCTTGCACAATTCTTCACGTGTAATAAACGCGGTGTTCGCGTCTACGTAAACATATCCGAAACGAATGAGTCTCCCATCTTCCTTCTCTCGCGCACCTTGCGGTTCTTTCAGTTGCGCCGCTAAATATTTCGTTTCATTCGGTTCGTTAAGGGGGGCCCTTTTGGCAGCCGAGAAAAAGCGATTTCTCAAGTTTTTTTGTGTCGAAAGCATTTATTCCGCACAATTAAAATTCTACGTATATTACATCTTTAGATTTTCCTTTTTCCTTTAATTTGGAAAAATGTCGCCTGTACTATACTCGCTTCAGAGACGGTCGCCGCTCGAGTTGTTCCACGGCGTGCAACCTAGCGTCCGGTCCATTGATCTGAAACGGCAGAGCCTAGAAGTTTTAGATTTCTGAGACCCACACGCTCCGTGTGAACTTAAAAAATCCAGAGAAAAGTCAAAATTCGAAGAATGGTGGGGGTTTGAAAAAATGTTCTATTCTTCACGAAATTTTCCACTACAGTATTTGTTAACGAAAAAGTAGTTTTGTACATAATTTTCAAAGATCTTTAGGTTTATATAGATGGTAATTGTGTTATCTACAAGTGTGCGGAATTTCAAAACAACCGATACGTCAGTTTTTGAGTTATCTTGTACGAGGTTCACGAAAAAAAAAATTGGGTTTCAAGAAAACTCGTTTGAAGTTTCAAGAGTCAAAAGAATTGCGACTAATTGACCTACCGATTAAGGGGGGAATTCCTTTTAGACACCCGAAAATTAGTCATTTTTCATGTATTTTTTTAAAGGTGATGCAATCATCGCATCATTTTGACATTTTTACATTATCTTATTACAGCTTTCGAGTGTTCAGTTTTTTTCTTTTTTAAATAAAACAAAATGGCAGCGTTATTCTTTTAGGCGTCTTTCGAAAAACTGCGCATGTTATATCTCAAAAAGTTATTGTTCGATCCGGCCGAAATTTTGGGACATTTCTCACTATAATAACATTATTGGAAGGATAAACCTATAAAGAATATAAAAAAGTATAAAATTTAAAACCAAGTAGGCTTTATAATCAAATTTTCATATTTTTGACCATTTTGTCGACAATATTTACCGCAAAAAAGTTCGTTAACTTGACTTGAAATTTTACCAGTATACAGTAGAGCGTCGATTATCCGAAACATTAGTCTTTCGAAACGGCAATTATGGGAATGGCGATTTGGGTTTATCCGAAACGTCAATTATCCGAATGGCGATTTGGTTTATCCAAAATATCAATTATCTAAATAATAATTTTGTTCATTCGAATGCTCAGTTATTCGAACGATTATGCCCTACATATTATTGCCCTATGTATAGTTCCATTGCGAAGCAGAAGAACATTATCGACTTTTTAACAAATAAATAAATAACAACTCAAAGATGTACGAATGTTGATTATTTCTAAATACATATTTAACTCCCTTCTATATCATTAAATGATACAATGGTTACTTTCACTTCACAAAAAATGTACCTGTATTATCAATATATTAACGTTCGTTGTATTTTCAAATATATATATATATATATATTCTATCATATTGAGAGAATCAACGTTTTTTTGCCCACGGAATATTGCTGTTCGGTTATCCGAGTTTTCGATTATTCGAAAGAGGCAATTGATTCGACTAATCGACGCTCTACTGTTCGGGATGTATTTTTACTTGATTATAGACGAAAATCAGTTAATTGTTATTCGGGTTCGTGGAAGGATGAACACTCTTGAATACTTCTACTTTAAGGGTACACCATGAAGATTGCAAACAAATTTAAACGAAAATTTCATTTTTCGTTATAAACACACCCACCTCCCAAAAATGCAGGCATTGACTAAAAATGGCTCGAGTTTCGAGCGACCCACGATAACCGAATCGGGTTAAAACAATTATTTCGCTTCAATATTCATGTACTCGTGACGTGCTTGCAATGTACTTAGATTTATACATACATGCATACATTACATAGATACATACATATATATATATATATATATATCATATATCATATATATGATATATATATATATATATATATATATATATATATATATATATATATATATATATATTTGTGTATGTATGTATCTATGTAATGTATGCATGTATGTATAAATCTAAGTACATTGCAAGCACGTCACGAGTACATGAATATTGAAGCGAAATAATTTTTTAGTCAATGCCTGCATTTTTAGTCAATGCCTGCATTTTTGGGAGGTGGGTGTGTTTATAACGAAAAATAAAATGTTCGTTTAAATTTGTTTTAAAATATATATATATATATATATGAGGTACTCCACGTGAATCCGGTGGAGGTTTCCCTGGACCCCCGCAAATTCGATTTATTTTTTCTTATCTGTTTCCATTGACTCGGAAAGACACGCTAAATTTTTTTTACATTTTTCGAAACAAACCTTGGTCAAAAAAAAATTTGTTTCCGAAAAAAAACGCCCCGATTAAAAAATTCGAAAAAAATCCCAAAAATGCGTGATTATATGTAAAAAATATCACGCCATCATCCGCAGTGGAAGTATGATTTTTTCTGTACTGAAGACGACTTCAATTAAAATTAATACCAGAACTTTTTGACTGCTACTGTTCAAGGTCCATGATGGTGATTTGGTTATGCAAAAGTGGTAAAAAATAATTCATTGTGGGCATCAACATATTTAAGTATCCGCCCGAAGTAAGCGGTTCTTGAATTTTTCGGATTTTTTAACGTTGATCGCTCAAAAAGCACAGAAAAAATCATACTTCCACTGCGGGTGATAGCTTGAAACTTTTTACATGTAATCACGCATTTTTCGGAATTTTTTCGGAAATTTGAATCAGGGCGGTTTTTTCGGAATTTTTTTTTTGCGTAAGGGTGTTTCGAAAAATGTAAAAAAATCAGGGTGTCTTTTAGAGTCAATGGAATCACATAAAAAAAAATAATCGAATTGGCGGGGGTTAGGGAAAAAGTCCACCGAATCCACGTGGAATACCTCATATCTATATATATATATATATAAACATACACATATTTTTGCTTTCGTTACTCTCCTGGGAATAGTTGCGCTTCGAGTTCGAATCGTACAATTCCGGTATAGTTGTGAGGAGAAAAATTGTGCCCTTGAACGTGTTGGTAGTGCGGGTTTGGGTTCGTACACGTATATATATATATATCTTCATACACATAATTTTTTGCTCACGAGTTCACCTTGACATCAGTCGAGTTTTCTTTCATCTACCGAACGGTCCACGAATTCATTCACTACGTCGAAAAACCACCTTAAGGCCTCATTTTTTTCTTATTACCCTGTTAATATTATTATTAATATCATTTCTGATGTTATTTTTATTTGTGTCGTGATTATTTTTATTGTTACTGTTCTTGTTTCTATTACTTTTTAATATTGACATGTTTATTATTATGCTATTCTGTTCTTAAGCATTATCATTATTATTATCATGAAACAACGAAATTATTATTCGACAATTGCACAATAACAATTATCGGAATAATCTTCCAATTATTATTTTTATCGTGAATATTATTGTATCGTTCTTCTATTTTCTCGTTTTTTTAAACTCACTCCAATATCATAGCCAACACATACTGAAGTACGAATAGTGGCGCATTTACCTCCTTTTTTAACACTTCGTCTCTAATCGTTTTTCCGGTACCTTCCGTCTGTAAGCCTGGGTATTTCAAGACCTGCCTTTTTTCACCCACTTAATACATTGGAAAAAATTGAAAAAATTAATCCTAGTGTTCGAAGAATTTAATATGTGAATCATAAAATTATAGGAAAATAAGGTAAATATTTGGAAGGGGGGCTCCTGCTAGAATCGGGCTAATTTTCTTCAAGGGTTCAAACAAACCCAAACAAGCCAAAACATCCCCAAACAACCTCAAACAACCCCAAACATCCCCAGACAACCACAAACAAACCCAAACAAAAATTAGCCTGATTCTAGCAGGAGTCCCACTTCCGAATATTTACCGAAAATAAATTCGTTCATATATTTTTTTGTTAAATAAATGAAGCAACTCTGTAGGAAAGTAGTTTGAGCTCAGACACGAAATACCCAGGTTTACAGACGAAGTGTTAATAACACGTTTAGTACGCACACGAGATTTTTCTGGGTCGCGAAATTATCTTTGAATTAAGAATATTAAAAAAATCGCAAGCCACAAAAAAAACAATGA
The DNA here is from genome assembly GCA_951751655.1 of Ophion costatus. Lineage (NCBI taxonomy): Eukaryota > Metazoa > Arthropoda > Insecta > Hymenoptera > Ichneumonidae > Ophion > Ophion costatus. The sequence continues at coordinate 7,306,370 of OX632364.1, forward strand.
GAATCGAGCGCGAACGAAATGTTGCGCGGCAATATGATGCAATCCGCGATTCTCTTCCACGATATACTGACCTCTCACCCCCATATCTCTTAGTGGTGATTTTCTTGGTTTTGCTTTTTGAGGTTTTTGTTTCGTTAGTGACTTTCCTGGTGAATAAAACATTCTTACAAGAATCGAGGGTATTTTCGTAAGAAATTTTGAGGTTTTACGAGCTCCGACGCGATCCTAGCTACTTGGGTAATTCGATTGTCCTTCATTTCCTATATTGCACGGCGAGATGGACAGTCGAGGGTCGTTGCCGATTCCATTGCATCGAGACTTTCGGTGGCTTCGCTTTCCATCTTCTTAAACCGCTCGTCAAACTATCATTATAATCGTTCTCATTATTATTTTACTCTATTCCTTTATTTATTATAATTACATATAAAATTATATATTTTTTTGTAATTTGATTTTATTGTATCTAAATTTTGCTATAATTCTATATAAAATATAAAGTTGTGTTCTTTATTCCAATTTGTTATTTTATTTTATTGTATTTAAATTTTGCTATAATTCTATATAAAATATAAAGTAATGTTCTTTATTCCAAAGTATGGTGGGCTACACCTTTCACAATGCCAACTATTCATAACAGTGCCTACATGAAGTTATATTTATTATACATTTTCATAATAATCTAACAATATTAATAATAATATCGTTAGCAATTGTAAATATTGATAATAATATTGTTATCATTGCTACCATTATTATCATTATTACGACGGTGTCATTATTGATATTATTCCTAATTATTTATTATAATTATTATATTATGATTATCATTATTACTAGGGCGTCATTATTAATATTATTCCTAATTATTTATTATAATTATCATATTATATTATTATTATTGTTATTGCTGTTGTTATTATTAATTATTAATATTATTCCAATCGTTACTATTTGTTTTATTATTACTATCCTTACTGTTATTAGTGTTATTATTATTATTGTCATTTTTATCGCTGTTATTATTTTTGTTACTCTTATTATTATCATTCGTCAAAACAATGACGCAAGTCCAGTTCGACGGAAAGCTCAACATAAGACTGCAAAATTCTTGAGCTTTACGCTATCTTATGCAACGGCGTTTGGCTACACGTGGTAATCGATATGAAAGCCTGGAAACACCTGCATCGCCGACTTTCGCGGTCTCTCGGTCTGCGTATCATAATGCCCCGTCACATCATCCCCTCGCGTTAGTCTCGCCTCAATGAAGTCTCTGACCGTACCCATACGCAAATAGCTCGCTGCGGTACCGTTAACGCTCATGTTATTATCTGCAGCTCGTGAAGGCAAGAGAGATTTTTCTCCACAGGTCGAGAAGTCGTTGAAGTTCGCATCGTTGGAAAGCAACGATTTTTTGTTACATTCTTTATCGCTATATTGTTATCATTAACCAAAGCCTTCATTTTTCCAACTCGGAGTCGTAAATTTCGAACAAGGATGCGGAAAAACCAATTTTCGTTGTCCAAATCGGCGGAAGCAAGATTCGGGCGATCGGAAAGAATTAATTTTCGTTTAGTTCCAACGATGCAAACTTCGACACGATGCACTTGCGGCGTTCGTAGAGAAGAATTAATGACGAGTCGTTGGGTTTTATTCGGCAGGTTGGAAATTCGGATAAAAATCAATAAAATTATACGGTATGTTTTTGAATTATTTATGTTTTGGAGTTTCTCAATTTACCGCTTTCTCGTATCGTGCGAGAGGGAGAAAGAGGAAGATGAGGGAACCGGGTTTTCCTTACTGCCGATCGTCACGCAGTCCATTTCCCAATAACACCCGGGGCATGTAAACAGTCTTGGAATGAATCTGGTCAGGAATCCATACGGGCGGTACAGTCGCGACCAAAAGACACCTTCGTACGAACGCTCTGCACAGAGCTTGCCGCCTCGAAGGGCTGTCGATTTTTCCAAATTTTCAACGTTTTTTTTTTCAAACCGATCAAGTGCGACGAAACGCAAAAAAAAAAAGAAAATATTGATGCAGACTTTGGAATTATTGGTGAGATTTTTTTGGGGTTTGTTTGGGTTGAGTCTCCCGTACGGTGAAAACGTTTGGGTTTGTTCGGGTTAAAATTACCGTACGATAAATGTATTTGGGTTAAGCGGCTATACCAGTGTGAACGCTGAAAATTCGGATGATTTTCGGGCAATTTTTGGTATAAAAGTACTCAATCAAATGTTTCGGAAAATTAAGAATATATTTGGCTATATTTGAGATGTATTATATAATTTTTTCATAGAAAAATATTGAGATCCAAGCGACTCATGCGCTGCCTTTTCGGAGGCGCCGAAAAAAAAGTTCCTCCACTGCCAACATGACTCCGGCCGATTGCATAGCTGAAACCGAAAAAGGAAATAATGTCATTAAACTGGAAGGTATTTCCTATACAATGACGTAGGATTTTCGGAAAATATCAAAATCTAACAAAATGGCGTAGTTATGAAAAAAAGTCTGTTTTCATGCCTATAAAATGGTCGTTTTTTTCAAATGCCAAATCGTCAATTTTCATCCAATCACAAATATCCTACGTCATTGTAGAGTAAATATATTCAAGAGTACTTACTTCAAGTTTCAAGTCAATCGGATAATTGCTCTTTGCGTTACGTCAGCAAATTTGAAAAATCCCATTTTCAAATTTGCTACTAGACTACTTGCCTACTAGAGATACGGCCTTGAAATGTTTAGAGGACATTCTCGAAAGCATAAACTGCCAAGTAAGGCAAAAAAATAGATTTTTCGAAAGTGCCACACTGGTATAGCCCCTTAAGACTACCATACGATGAACGCGTTTGGGTTTGTTTGGGTTTATTTGGGTTTGTTATGGTCAGAATACCGAACGATAAATCCGTTTGGGTTTTTTTGGGTTAAGATTATCGAACGATAAATGTATTTGGGTTTGTTTTGTTAACGCGTTACCCCCACTTGTAGCGCAAAAAAAGGCCTTTTTCATGAATTTTTTTAAAGAAAACTACAAAACTTTTTCAATCGATCAATGTACCATCTTAAAGAAGACATCTTGAAGAACTTTCAGTAATTTTTTTATTGAAAAATATTACATTGTTTAGTGGCAAATGGCCGTCGATGAAATAATGTTTTTATATACACGGTTTGCGGTGACCAACATTGCGGCGAAGTGGATCATCTGAAAAAAAAAATGCGGATGGATTTAGTCAAATATAAGTATAAACTAGTCTTTAATCGAAGGATTTCAAAAAATATTCATTTTTCACAAAATGGCGGACAGTCAAAGTTAATGGTTCGATTTTAACGAAAAAAAACGTCCGTTTTTGGCTACAAAACGGCCATTTTTTTTCGAAAAAAAAAATCGAACGATTAAAGACTACATTTTTATGTATTAAATAAGCCTGCAAAATTTCAAGAAGATCGGTTCATTAGTGTTCGAGTAATCTTGGTCACCGACTTCAGAAATGCCGTTTTGAGAAAAAAGCGTTTAAAGTTTCAATTTCAGTTCTTCAATTCACGGATTCTTCTCTCTCAACGCTCATATCTCAGTAAATTTTGTTCGGATCGACTTGAAATTTTCAGGACATATTCTCAGATACTTATACATCAAAAAATGCAATAAAAAAAATCGATTTTTTCAAAATCGCAAGTGGGGGTAACCTCTTAATGGTATCGCGAGACAACGTGTTCGGTGTTGTCCGGGCCGATTATTTTTTGGAGCGACTGTAACCTACCGGCCAGGTCCATGTCCCGACCGAGAGTTGTCGCGTCCTCAGTAGTTTTTCGGATGAGCCACCCTCGAGACGCTCTCGTCGTGCTATGCGGCAAATATATAGTAAACAAACACGAGATCGCGCCGATCTTTCATCAGCATCGTTATCCATCGTTGATTGTCGTCTTTCGCGATAATCGAATAGCGACTACGAGAATGTGAGCTCCATCGACGTTTCCGTTAGACGATCGTGGCTGCCTGGGTTCGTTAGCCGTGCGCGTTTGTTTGGGTTTGTTAGACGAGGATTTTTATTTGGGTTCGTTATCGGGCAGCTCGTTATCAAATTTGACGGTGGAAACAAAAAAATCCGACGACTCTTTCGGCACACGATCGTACATCGTTTGACTCGCGAATGTGAGAAATGGACCTGGTTCGTTATAAGAATCGTGATGCTGGCAGTTTTTGGCCACGCGCACGGTCCGGAAGTTCGGACCTCTCCGGCATTATCCTGGAGAAGGCGGATACGCGGACGACGGGGCTCCGCGCTGACGCGGAGGACGACGAGACGCCAACCGTCGAAAGAAACGAAAAGTCCACGGAAGATTTTGATGGGACAACGCCGACTTCCGGTGAGGCGGATAAATTGCGAACTCGCGTGAGCGACGCTTCCATAAACGAGCAAGGATCGTCGTTGAGGGACGAGGACGATGATCCTTACGAGTACGACGAGGACATACCGAGGAGACCGCCCCGTCTCTTCGACCTGGAGAACATCGACGTCGAGGAGATCCGTCGAGTAACCAACTCGGAAGTTTCGCAGGGGGATTCGGCGACCGGATGCTCGTCAGCTCACGAGGATATTCTCGTCGCTTCGGGTGCCTCGACAGCCTCGGGAATCACACCATGCTGGGGTTGCAAGGGATGCAACCTCGGCACGCCATTTTTCATCCTTGGCTCGCCAGCCGATCAACCGTCCGCTTGCATATCTTGTCAGTAAACTAACGAACGGCTCTTCGTACAATGAAACTATGAGAGGAACTTGACGAAACGTCACTTTGACGGACAACCCTGGTGTAGAGACAAACCCGACGCTTATGAGACTGAATGGTGATACTGAAGTTTGCATCGTTTGCACGCAACGATAGTTTCGTAGTGGATTCGTTTTTTTCTTTTTTTTTTTTTTTTTGACAATTTAGCCATTTAAAATCGCTATAACGTTTTTTAGAATGTTTATTGGAGATTTTTGGGCTAAATAGGCATGATAAGATTTGGCAGGACAACTCTATTCTTTATTTCTCTATTCTCAGATTTCTCTCTTCGTAAATATCTCTATTCTGTAGCAGGTTTAAGGATGTTGAGTCCCTATGAAACATGTTAATGTTAATTGTTCAATAAATAGCTTCTTAATCTTCATGAAATTTTTACACGACCTCCTGAATACTTCATGCAAAAACATACCAAATTTTCAGAATTCTATCATCATTACTTCAACCTCCTTAAGGCTTGAAATAAAAAATGATAAGAAAATTCTGAAAATTTGGAACGTTTTTGTATGAAGTATTTAAGAGGTCGTGTTAAAATTTCACGACGATTAGGAAGCTCGTTGTTAAAAAATTAACATTTTGTTAAGAACAATTTTTAAAAGAAATTTAAAAAAATGTATCAATAAACTTCGTTTCGTTTCCGTTGCTTTCAGTATATTGTAGATATTATAAAATTGAGAGGTCAAAAATAAAACTTATTGCAAAGTTACATCAGTTTCCATAAAACAACATTTAATTTGTTAATGTTAATTGTTCAATAACGAGCTTCCTAATTGTCGTGAAATTTTTACACGTCCTCTGAAATACTTCATACAAAAACATACCAAATTTTCAGAATTTTATCATCATTTGCGATTTGGGACTCAACATCCTTAATCAGAAACATCTTTATTCCAAAATATCTCAGGTCTAAAACATTTCTCTGCCGAAACATCTTTATTCGTAAAGATCACAATGCCACAATAATTCAGTTCTGAAATATGACTGCTCTTAAATATCTCCATTTCCCAATTTTTCGTATCCGAAAGTTTTCTATTCTTAAATATCTGTTTTCTTAAAAAATCTCACGTGACATCCACAACATCTGTATTCCGACAATTTCATCTCACAATATCTCTCTTCCGAAACCTCTCCGTTCCATTCGTAATATTGCATTTACTATATTGGCCTAGATTGGCCTAGATGAACAGAGATGTTTCGGAAGAGAGATATTGTGAGATGAAATTGTCGGAGTACAGATGTTTCGGATGTCACATGAGATTTTTAAGAATAGAGATATTTATGAATGGAAGAATCCCGGATACGAAAGATTGTGGACTGGAGATATTCGAGAGCAGTAATATTTCAGAGCTGAATTGTTGTGGCATTGTGATCTTTACGGATAGATGTGTTTCGGAAGAGAAATGTTTTAGACATGAGATATTTTGGAATAGAGATGTTCCTGATCAAACCTGCTCCAGAATAGATATATTTAAAAAGGGGAGATGTCTAAGAATAGAGAAATAAAGAATAGAGTTATTGTCCTGCCAAACATTTTGGATTATATTGCAAATGCGGAAATGAAAAAATAAAAATAAAATATTCGTTCCATCCCAACGATGCAAACTTCAACATCGTAGCGAATGTACATTTTTTCGAAACTGGGGAAAATGAAACATGGTCAAGCGTAAATTAGAGTAGGGTTCCGTAGCTCTTTGGGTACGGGCGCAACTGTAATGTCGAATCGAGGCAATTATGACTAATCGTCTGCATAAGCTTGATTATCTTGGAACTTGCATGGGAACGCAACAAAAATTCATCCTTTTCAATAGATAAACTTTTTTTCTCGCTTTTTTCCTCATGGCAAAAAGAAACATGTCGAATTGAAATGCGTTTTTCTAATCTTCCAAAAATATATCTTGCATAGGATTGGAAAATAATATGCTACGAAGTAATCCCTGAATATGGCGTTGGAATGCAACGAAAGTTCTTTTCAATTTTTTTTTATTCCCCCATTTTTATTACAATCTACAACTTTTTTTAAGACTAAGATCCTGGATCTCTTATCAGGACAACGAAAAACGGTTTGACTGATTATCGTGCCCGAGAACGGCGAAAAAAACGTGGGAAATGGAAGAAAGATTAAATTTCACTGCGTTCCAACGATGCGAAATTCAATAACGTATTGAAGTTTGCATCGTTGGAATGCAACGAAATTCATCTATTTTTAATCATTGAATTTTTTATACTGTGAAAATTACTCATACGTTTTTGCGTATTCTTGTTAGAGATTTACGCCCTCAATTTGCAAGAAAAGAAGGCTCTGAATAAGAACATAAATGAAGAATAGAAAAACGAACGAAAAGATCGTTGCATTCCAACGATGCAAACTTCAACGTCATAAACTTCAACATCATCAGTGAATGCTATTTCGAGGAATTATTTAAGATTTTCATCCCGAGGGTTAGAAGAATAGGGAGTAGGTGGGGGCTGCTGTGACAGACTGACGAACATGACGAAATGATAAGGGTGGCTACGGAACCCTAAAGACAGTGGCTACAAAACCCTAAAGACGGAGAGAGCTTTTTAATACGAGCACAGCAACGCGTTGCAATCGTCCGCACTGTACACACCTCGGCACGTATATTCACCACCTAATTATCGGCTCCTCTCTTTAACCTTTTGATCATCAAAACCTTAGCCAAAAAATTATTATACGACCAAAAGTGACAGTACTGTCCTTTTTTTTTCTTATCGTCCACGCAGGGTGCGCGGTGATGAAAAATGAAATGGGTCAAATGTTTTAAGGGTGTTTCCCAACAGTGAATCGAGCTCGGATGATGCAAAGAACATTTTTTATTATCCAAAATGGCGTTTTCAAAGGGTTGAAGCTGATTGAGGTTTTATTAAAAATTTTACGTCGCAGCTTTTTCCTCACTGCTTCGATTTTTCGTTGCGATAATCACAGCAATGTGACGCTTTCTAGCTGAGATCTACTTCGGTATTTTCCGAAGAGTCGTTTCATCGATGATCGTCAAAGGGCGCTGATTTTTCATAGACATGGAAAGTAAAAGTTCAAATGCAAATTTTCGAAAGCTCTATTACATTTTTTTTAGAGAATAAAGAAATTTAGAGAGTTTAACACTATTCTTTTAATGAAGAATCGCGAATTGAGCTATAATTTTTTTGGCTATAAGCGCAGTGTGATAAATTGCTCAGATATCAATGTTCTTTTCTCTCGAAAGCGATGCAACAGAACGTATGGAAATTTCGAAGTTGAATTTTGACTGGTCTCGTTTCCGTTTTTACCAAATCAGTATCCTTTAGAATCAGTAAAAACTTTGTAAGGGGGGGGAGCCTTCCTTAAGGGGGGGAAAACCTTCCTTAAGGGGGGAGATATTCTAGGCAGCCGAAAATAAGCGAATTTTCAAGATTTTATTACGAAACTTGTTACTAATTCTTCACAATAAAAATTTCATGTACATATTATTATGACATCTTTTGATTTTCCAATCTTTTTGTCTAAAAAAATGGCGGCCGTACGACACTTGCTTTAGAAGCGTTTGGTGCATTGGATCTGAAACATCAGAGCCACGAAGTTTGAGATTTCTACGACCGAAACGCTCTATGTGAATCTGAAAAATCCAAAGAAAAATGAATATCCGAATAATGGTACGAGTTTGAAAAAATGTTTCATTTTTCATGAAATTTTCATTTGAGTATTTCGTTAATGAAAAAATAGTTTAAAATAATAATTTTCGTCAAAGCTTAGTTTCACTTTGAGCGTGTGGGTCTTAGAGATCTATAACTGCTAGGCTTCGATGTTTGAGATCAACGTACCAGACGCTAAGCTGTCCGCCGTGCCATTCATAAATTCATAAATATTCTTAAGTTTCTTTCGAAATTTAAAAAATCTGATAATATGGACACAACATTTTTATTATAGAAAATATATAGTTTCGACACTAAAAAAGTCTCGTAAATTCGCTTATTTTCGGTTGTCCAAAGGGATCGCCCCCCTCAAATTTACTTTCGGCCGTTTTCTCGTTATCGAAATTTGCACCCTTGGAATGCGATGAAAATTTTTGTATGCTCTCACCCGATTTTCTTCACAAGCTCCAAACTTCAAAAATAGCCTAACTACAAATAATCTACATGACATTGATGTTTGCATCATTGGAATGCATCGAAAATCAGTTCAAACGTTTCTATGTATTCTTTATAGAAATTGACGACCTTAATTCGCCAAAAATGGTTTCGGGTAATGAGAAAAATGAAGACATTGAACAAAATTCGATATCGCTGCATTCGAACGATGCAAACTTCGTCATGGGTCTACAAACTTTGCAAAAAACGATTATGAATAATAACAAAAACGAAAACCGGAAAAAGAAACAATTTAAAAACGAATGTTGTTTTCCAACGATACGAACTCCAACAATTGTTCCTCCAATTTTCTCGGCACGCATGAAAATTATGAAAATTGTGACAATCGAAAACTGAAATGAAAATTGAAAACTGAAATAAAACTTGCTATTCGAAATAAAAAGTGAAAATTGAAAATTGAAACTTAAAATAAAAACTGAGAATTGAAAATTGAAATGAAAATGAAAAGTTGAAAATTGAAAATTGAAAATTGAAATGAAAATGAAAAGTTGAAAATTGAAAATTGAAAATTGAAATGAAATTGGAAAAATGAAATGAAAATTCAAATAAAAATTGGAAATTGAAATGAAAATTGAAAATTTAAATGAAAATTGAAAATTTGAAATTTAAATGAAAATTGAAAATTCAAACGAAAATTGAAAATTTAAATGAAAATTGAAAAATTTCTATTGACATATTGAAAATGATGAAAAAAATTACCATCTCACTTTAAGGCGTTCGAAAGACCAGTTGACGAATTTTTCCAACTGTCTTACCTTTCCCCTCAATAATTGCCGAGAAATTTCATTATCGCGAGCGTCAAAGCTCCGCGACTTCCGTTCGTCGACTCGGTCGCTTTTTTTGGTCCTCGACATTGGCCAACGGACGCGCGTCGCACGTGCTTTGCGCTTTGTTGCCCTATCCGGCCGGTGAATTATCAACACACGCGCGAGGAATACGATGCATGCGGCTGCGCACTCACGCCAAACGAAAGCCGGGCCGATCGATAGGGATGGCCGGCGTCGAGAGAAAAAGAGAGAAAGGGAGCGCACGAGTATCCGCGGAACACCCGGACGAATCGCGTCTCCAAGAATCTCTCGTTTATTCCTCGCAGTATGCACGAATCCTACGCGTGCATTTCGCGTCTTCGGCTGTCTTGTCTCGTCGTGGACGATCATATTTATTCAGCGCGACGCGTGTTTCGACGCTGGGATAAAAAAATTCATCGTTAAAAAAAAAACCACGAAAACCACGTGCACCACCCGGTGAAATTTTCGCAAATTTTTCGCCGGGATAACAGTGTCTTTTTGTTCTTCAATTTTTAAGTATTTCAGTTTTATTTAATATAACTAATAATAATTTTCAATTATATCGCTTATTATTAGTTTAAATTATTTTTATTTATTTTGAGAGACTTTGTTGTCGACATTTATATCGGCGGAATAAAATTTCGTACGGTGCGAGCGATTTGTTTCCGTCTTTGAGAGCAAACACTCCGAGGCTTTTACGTTGCGAGATGAAACGAGGAAAAAATTCAACGAGAAGAGCAAAGGGTCTCGTATTTTCTGAGATACCGTCATTCAGTGTCGAGGCGCTTTAAATAGCTTGCAAAGAGCGCGTTGTACTGACGCAGGTCCAAAGGTCAGGGAAGCTGAGGAAGCTCTCCTCTCCCGCCGATCTCTCTCTCTCTCTCTCTCTCTCTCTCTCTCTCTCTCTCTCTCTCTCCCCCTCTCTCTCCCCCTCTCTCTCTTGTCCATGCCGAACGACAAATGTTATCCCATACTCCAAGTGCTTTCACTCAGCTGAGTCGCGAGGCTAACCCACCGGCTGCGTCCGAAGTTCCGGTCAACGCGAACAAATCGCCAGGAAACCAGACGACCGGTATAATATTTAAAAAAAAACACACACGAAGTGTTGCGTAAATGCTTTGTACACGGAAGCCTCTTTGAAGTATTTTTTTTATCGCGACACAAACATCCAGCTGCATTTTTTTCCGCAGCGTGTAAGATAATTTTTTTTGTTATCGGTAAAGAATTTTCGAACATTGAACGTAAAGGTCAACATTTTTGCTTGAAAAAAACACGTCAACGATTTTTATCGAAGAGTGTATAGTTCTCGAGATATTTGAAGGCCTTATGTACCTTTGGATACTCAGAAAACAACTTTCTTGTGAGATTTTTTTTTGCAAATTTTGATAAAGCTCTTACACATGAAGTTTGAACGATTTCTTTTACATATTGTAGGTATTGAAATGATTTTTTTTTTCGAAAAATAATTTTTTCTTTCGAAAAATAAAATTTTTCTTTTTTTCAAAAAATAAATTTTTTTTTTTTGAAAAATAAATTTTTTTTTTCGAAAGATAAATTTTTTTTTTCGAATAATAATTTTTTTTTTTTTTTTCATAAAATAAAACGTCCACTCTGCGACCGGTGGAAAGAGAAGGTCTTTTTAGGCCCTACACGGGCGGACTCGTTTGAGACGCACATGAGCACTAAGAACAAGAAATATTTTTTCTCGTAATCCACGTGAATTTTCCCAACAAATTACACACGATTATTTCAAAATATTGATCTTTGCAAATTTGGCACCATTGTGAAAAAAAGTTGCATTTTCGAGTAAAAAAACGGCCTTAAAAAATCGTGCGTACTTCGCTGGAGAATCTATCTAAGAAGCTACAGGTGAAATTTGAAGTCAATCGAATGAAAATCATATGAGCTACGAGCCAGCCCCATTTTGAAAAAATGCTTTACTGAAAAACGCTTTTAAAGTTGGAAAACCATTTTTCTTCGAACCATATAATTCTTGGGATGTTCATCCATATCAACCATACCACTCTTACGATATCTATACACCATTCGAGCCAATGAAAAATACGGTACATTTTTTGCATCAAGGGTATACAAGGCCTCATGTTGAAAATCGATCTGGGTTTATTTGGGTTTTGCTTGAAAGGCTGGAAAATTGCGCACTCCCGCGGTTGAAAATTACTACGAGAAAGTAGTGTCCGCATTTGCAGTAGAATTGACAATAGTGCGTTTGGAAGAAACATTTTTTTTTCCGCGACCCGCTTCGATCGTTCGTAAGTTGAAACAGTACACCAATTTATTTCAATTTTATGTTTCACCTGGTACCAATTTATCAATTTCCAAGTTTCAGCATCTCAAGACAACAGTTACATCGAACGAAAATACTTTTTTTTTACGTTCGATATAAAGAAAAAAGGAGGAAACGGAGCAATTAATTTTAAGCACGTACAATCATTCTTGCTTCTTACATTATACATGTTTTTATTATAGTGCAGCATTTATACGCGATTTATAAATAATTTGTTCAAACACTTCCAGCCTCTTTGCATCTGTGTGTCGTTTATCAATATTGCAAAAATAGTGTGCTGTTCGCAAATTGCTTCGAGTATCGCGAACTTCTCTGTCACCGTACTCGCGAACTAATTTTCTTTATCTGTCGTTCTGTGTGTTACAGTTCTATGTAGCAACCGAGTGAGCCAAATGACCAAGACCTATAATGATATAGAGGCAGTGACAAGGCTTCTGGAGGAGGTAAGAGTTCACCAAAGATTGTTCCGAAACGACAAAACCCAATCTTCGGCTACGAGTGTCGAGCTTGCTCTTTGCACGAGCTGATAAATTGACTCGACCATTGGCTTTGAAATAAGAGTCCATATTTTGCATTATTTCTTGATTGCGGAGGGTCGAAACTCTTAGCAATGAACGCTGAAGAAAGCTGATCCTTCGAATTTATGTGCCCAACAGAAATCCAACTCGAAAGCTTCGAAGTCATGACGTGGAAGTTTGCGTCGTTGGAACGCAACGAAAATACTCCATTTCTCATTGCACATTTTTTCTGATAGCTTAAAAGTTACGGCTAACGTTTTTTAGGATCCTCATTGGAGACTTGCAACCTAAATCTATCGAGAAAAAAATTCGATTGCAGGGAAAATGAAGACAAAAGGGAGTAAAAAAGTATTTCCATTGCGACGCAACGATGCAAACTTCAACAGCGTTAAAAGTTTCGCAACATCGTTTCCGGCTACGAAAAAAAATATTGAAAGGGGGCGCCCATAAATTACGTAACGCAATTGTTGGGTCGAGGTCTGCGTTACGTAACGATTTTAGAACTGTTAGAAATAGAAAAATTTCTGCATGTTCAAGTTTTTAAAATTTTAAACTCATCGTTCAGCATAGATGAAGTACAAGCTCTTATTATTTTGAGAAATATAATGAAGATGCAAAAACCGTCATATCGCCCGCGACTTGATACTTCAATGTAAGCATCAATATTCTAGAAAAAAAACATAAATTTATATCAAGAAAAACGGAACGAAAACTTTGATCGCGATTTTCTCGAAACTACTTTTTTGACCGTGTCTCAGTGAGTACTCAAACACTTATCAATCGATTTTCAATTTTTAAAAAACATTTTTTAATCGCAGTGACCGATTATACGTAGTCAATTTTTTTAATTTTGATCATTACTATTTTTAAAGATTGCTTGAGTACAAAAAAGGGCCTTGAAGATAGAAAAAAATGTCCAAATTGTCGGCATTTTGAAAAAAGAAAACCAAAATAAAAAAACTGCTACGCATAACGATAGCTACATTTGTATAGATATCGATAAATTGTTGACTTTTTATTTACAGATTATAAGATCATAATACCTTCCATAAAGATATCGGTGGGACAATGAAGAGAATTTTTTTTCGTCGCCAATTCAGGGTTAATTTTTTTTAATCATCAAAATTGGTATAAAACTAGATGAATATATACTTCATAAAATGAGTATAAACCCAATTCTTTCATTATTAGCTATTTCTTTGAGAAAAAAACGCAATTATCGACGACGAAGCACCCGTTACGTAACGAAATAGGGGGGTCTCAGGCCAGGCGTTACGGTTCTGTTACATGGGGGGGGGGGGGGGGGGGGGCTGGGGACAAAAATTGGGAAATTTTGCATTGCGTAATTTATGGACGCCCCCAAATCGGACAGTCTCTTGTGGAAAATCGTAAATTTAACCGCAGCTTAAGGAGTTTCGTCACAATTGACGAACTGTTACCATTTGATTCAAAGCTATACGGTAAATTCTTTGTTATATACGGAGTGCACCCTCCAAACTTTAAACCAATTGATTACACAGTTTCCATAAAATTTTGCAATTGAAAAAAAAAATACTTTTCAACGTGGGGAGATGCCTATGATGAGTGACATAAGAAGTACATTATGACACTGATGATGAAATTGTGACGCTGTACTGAGTGATTCGACCGTTTTTCATAACATTTTAAACATTTTTAACCGCATTTTTTTTCAATTGCAAGTCTTACAGAAACGACGTAAGCGATCGATTTGATATTTGGAGGGTGCATTCAGCATACGCCAAATAATTTACCGTACAAATTTGAATAGAATGATAACATTTCATCAATGCAGGAGCAGTGGGAGAACTTTTTGTTTGGAGACTCAGGAGACGGCGCAAAAGACGCTAAAAATTGAATATTTTCACGCAAAAAAATTACTGTATATACATAATTTATACACAAATATATCCTCGAAATTTAAAAACATTCGATGCAATTTCTTTTCTTTCAATAACTTTCCGCTGCCCCTTAAATTGTCGCGATTCTAATTTTTTTTTTTCTCGAAAAGGATAGAGCCGATACTTACGAAAACTTCGAAGTTTAACTTTCGCCATTTTATACAAGTTCAAGTATCGCGATTAAAAAAAAATTGAAATCCATTAAGGATATTGAGTCCCAAATCGCAAATGATGATAAAATGCTGAAAATTTGGTATGTTTTTGTATGAAGTATTTCAGAGGTCGTGTAAAAATTTCACGACGATTAGGAAGCTCGTTATTGAACAATTAACATTCACAAATTAAATGTTGTTTTATGGAAACTGATGTAACTTTGCAATAAGTTTTTTTTTTGACCTCTCAATTTTATAATACCTGCAATATACTGAAAGCAACGGAAACAAAACGAAGTTTATTGATAATTTTTTTTTTATTTCTTTTAAAAATTGTTCTTAACAAAATGTTAATTTTTTAATAACGAGCTTCCTAATCGTCGTGAAATTTTAACACGACCTCTTAAATACTTCATACAAAAACATACCAAATTTTCCGAATTTTCTTATCATTTTTTATTTCAACCCTTAAGGAGGTTGAAGTAATGATGATAGAATTCGGAAAATTTGGTATGTTTTTACATGAAGTATTCAGGAGGTCGTGTAAAAATTTCATGACGATAAAGAAGCTATTTATTGAACAATTAACGTTAACATGTTTCATAGGGACTCAACATCCTTAATCGCCGAAACGCTCGAGCATCAAGCTTTTTTTTGTTTAGCATGGCTACTTTCATTTATTAAGTTCCCAGTAGACGTTCAATTATTCCTGACCGAACGAAGATGATTTTTCTCATGGTAAAATCGATCGCGACGTTGACGTACGGTCGTTCGATATCAACCGAGCCCAATGAAACGGCACGTTCAGCGAAATTCTAACGACCTTTTTCGTTTCCGTTATTCTTTTCCCGGTGATCTCCAATGCGCTGGTGCAACAGAAAGAGAAGGACTTGGAATTGACAGCGCGGATCGGTAAAGAGCTGCTGACGCACAATCAGAAGCTCGAGAGCAACGTGAACTCGCTCGAGGCGAAGCTGAAGTCGGCCAACGAGAAGATAACACAGCTTAGTCATGAATTGATAAAGAAGACCGAGTTGGTGCAGATATTGACGAACGATGTGGACGAGTCGGGCTCGGAAGCCGGCACGCCGACCGGCCTACGAGCCATCAACCTCGACATGATGCAACGGAGGATAACCTCCCTCGAGGATGAGAACAAGCAGCTTAGAACGGAATTTACGAATCTCGTGCACGAGACCGACGACTGCGAGGAACAGGAAGCAAGATTGGTCAAAGACATTGCGGCGCAATTAGGTAAGAAGCTTCATCGTCAAATTGGTAAGACCCGAGCCTCTCCTCCATCGTTGATTTTCCAACCGAAGGAAAAGTCTCCCGTGAAAGAATTCAGCCAGGGCTTTGACTAGGCACCCGACCAGGTCCCTTGGAGGCCGGACACACTTTGTCGACCAGGGCCTAAAGAGGCTTACGAATCAGGGCCCGACTGGTTGCCTCGACAGAACCCGATGGAAGCCATCAACCAACCCTCTTACTGCCCTATAATTATCAGCTTTATTAGTGGATACGTATCAAGCGAGATTGGTCAGAAGTATCTCGAAAATGGAGAAGTTATTGTAAAACATTTTGTTTTTAATCATTCCACATTTATCGCTACGATAAATAGTGTTTTATCGATACCTAGTGTTTTATCGATACCTTAAACTTTAAATATATCACATCTATGGAAGTGAGTCTAAAAACTAGAAATTCTTAGAAATAACTTTGCCAATATATGGTATGCCCTGTAACAACCACTGTCCTGATGAATCTCGTCTGGGCCCTTTATCATTTTCCTCGCTACGACCTTTTTTTGAATGAATTATCCGACCCCGTTATTTTCCTGTCGGGGCCTAGTCCGATTGTGTTGTGGAAAGCCCTAGTAGGCAATCCATATTCAAACCGTCATGGGCCCCGAATTTTTTTATGGCTGCCCTAATTTCTCTCGCGGGCTACTTTGCAACGTCTCAATTTTCATTTTCGCAACTTTTCAGCAAACGCAAACATGGAAGTTGACGGTATAGCGGACGAGCTTGGACGTCAGAAGGACGAGAATCGTCTGCAGCACGAGCAGATTGTCAGTCTGT
The DNA here is from genome assembly GCA_951751655.1 of Ophion costatus. Lineage (NCBI taxonomy): Eukaryota > Metazoa > Arthropoda > Insecta > Hymenoptera > Ichneumonidae > Ophion > Ophion costatus. The sequence goes on from OX632364.1 coordinate 7,323,055, forward strand.
CGGCGAAGCTCGCCGAGACCGAGCTCAGACTCGCCCAATTGATGACCGAGCACGACGAGGTCAGCGCCACCCTCGCTATCACGAAGGAAAATCAAAATACACTTGCCAGCGAGCTTGCCGAATTTAAGGATCGCTACGCCGAAGTTCTCAATCTCCTCACCGAGACCCAGGAGCAATTGCGGAAACAACGGAAACGCAGTATGCCGACGGTCAGGGGTGGTTCGTTCTTTCCCTCGCTAGGAGCAGCCCCGCAGCCCGACTCTATTGCCTCCGAACTCGAATCCTCGCTCTATTCGGAACTGAGCCTCGACTCGGGAATAGTAAACGACAGGATGTGAGTCGATTTCCATTTTGGAGCCTTCAAGCGCGTTTTTATTGGGGCCGAAAAAAAAGTGTCGAACGGATGATTCCACGATTCGTTTAATTCGATGATTTTTCCTTGCGCAGTCCCTCGTACAAGAAAGTCTTCGAGACGGTTCGCAGCGCTTCTAGAACTTCTTACGGCGGACCCGATGCCAATCAGTTTCCTCGTATCGGCTCAATGACGACCTCGACCCTGTCCAACTCCTCCATGTATCCCCGCATGAGTTGCGGCCCTCAACGATCGCACATGACTACCGGCTTTCCGAGCCTCGACTCCACCGGCCACAGCGATAGCGAAGGATCCCTTCTCACGGACTCTGAGGAATATCCGTGAGTGGCCCGTTTCGATGATTTTGAGGAATCGTCACAGTGCCTTAGGCCACAGTGACGAGTATAAAATCATGTGCGAATTCAACCATTTCTTTTCGTATGAAAAAGTGATTCACTCGCAAAATTAATTACACATCTATTTAGCTCGTAAATTTTATTCACTCGTAAATTTATTACAATTACTCGTTATTGTAAATTACTTACAATTACAATTAATTACTCGTAAATTAAAATTTATTCACTCGTAAATTAATTACACATCACATATCAAGCTGTTAGAAAATACTTTTATTTTTTCTTCGATCTACAAAATGGCCGACTACTAATATTTTCTTTTACCTTTTTTTAGGCGCTCCGCGGCGTGACATTTAGCATCCGCAATTTTTTACCTAGAGAGAAAAACAAAAATTCTCGTGAATCTGCATTTGAATACCTAGAGAAGTACGCGCGGAATCAAGAAAATATTGTTTTATTCAAAAGTTGTAGGTATTTGAACTCGAGAAATGAATTTTCAGTGAAAAATTTCGTTATAAATGCTCAGGAAATGAAAAGTTTTCGATTAATCAGAAAATCCGTACGTACTTCTCTGCGAAATGCAATTAGGAACATAACTTTTAAATTTGAAGTAAATCGAGTGAAAATTGTTGAAGTTATTTGTCACGCGAATTGGATGAAAGCTGTTTCGCGAAGTTTCGAGTAGTCGGCCATTTTGTACATCGAAAAAATAAAATTCTAACAGCTTGATATTCATACTAAAAAGATGTTTAATTAATTTTATGAGTGAATGACTTTTTCATACGAAAAAAAATTGTTAAATTCGCACATGATTTTATACCCGTTGGTGTGGCCTAAGGCCTTAAGGCAGGATCCTGCTTCAGGAGGCCTAAAACAAGCGTTTCTTGAGGAATTTTTTAGGGCAGAAAAAAATAAGCAAGTCTAGCGAACTTTTGAGAATATTTTAATGCATATTTGAACATGATAAACAAATTTTTTCTGGAGAAAAATATTGAAACGGAGCCTATTTTTATGAACATTTGTTCAGCACTTTGCAAGTGCAGTCTCCAATCGGCGTGCAAGATGGTGCTCGTAATTTTCGTTTGAAACGGAAAACCAAAGATAATTTTAATTTTCATATATCTTTCTTCTAGGTGAACTACGAAAAATCCAAAAAATTGTGAAATTTAAAATTTGTCTCAAGTTTGAAAAAAATGTGCTTTGTTCACAAAAAAAATCATTTCAACTTGCTAGAAAAGTTATTTAGAATTTTTTTTATGAATCTTTTCAGTTCATAAAGAAGAGAATACAAAACTAAAGCTAACAAGCCTTGGTTCGTTTTGATTGGTCGTCTAGTTTTCTTGCAATCATGCACGCCGGTTTAGAAAAATCGTAAAAACGAAAACTCAAGAAAACGCGCGCTCCAGCTGCCCGAGCGATTTGACGCAAAATATTTCGTGAGCTAATAAAGGTGTGATCGCAGCACACGGAAAGAAAACAAAAATTGCCGTAGTGCGGACGAGTCGAATTTTCTTCGCCAGCTTCTCGAATAATCGGACCTTACTGCCGACATGGTATTGATCGCTTCCGTTTTTCTCTTTTCCGCGTGCAGTGGACCTCAGCCAACGGGAGTTCCCGGGGCTCCGGGAGCGGCGGATCTCGAGGCGGCTCTTCGCCGTTTGACTCCAGCCGAAGTGATTGCCCGGCGTGCTTGCCTCAGTACCGGAACAGGTTACAATTTCGATTACGACAGTGGTATAATTCACTCGCCGCCGAATTTCTTGCCTTTCGGTTGTCGGACCCCCGACAGCATAATGTCGACCGGGAGCAGCGGCAACGTGAGCGGTTTCAGCGGCAGCAACAGCTGGCGACTGCCGGAGAAGCTCCAGATCGTGAAGCCGATGGAGGGTTCGCAGACTCTGCATCATTGGTCGCAGCTGGCCACGCCGACGCTGGGTGGTCTTTTGGAGGAGCGGCCAGGCGTGAAGACACGCGGTGGTCGGGGCCTGGAGGATCTCGGCCTGCAGACGTTCACCCTGGCCGATCTCGAGGAAGACGAGGAATACGCGAATCCGGGAAAGTTGTTTCAGGACACGGGCTCGGTGTATACCTTCACAAACAGCACGGTCATGCATCCTGAAGATCCTACGAGCGTGACGGCGAGTTTGATGGGCTCGCGAGCTCCTACGGCGCCGAGCAGCGCGATCAATTCCGGAATGAGCACACCGCGTACGCTCAGCCGGCGTAATTCAACGTCGACGTTCTCCACGACACTCGGCCTCGCCAAGATGCTCAACGAGCGCGGCATCAAAGCCGTCACCCCGTCCTGCGTCGGGACACCGAGCAGCGAGAGAAACTTCACGCCGACAGCGACTCCGTACAACAGCCCGGACGGTAGCCCACCCGAGTCGAGATCCGACTCGCCCGGGCCCTACGAAAATTCCTCGTTGTCCTTCGGTCTCTTCAGCACCGGCGCCGAACTCTTGAAACGCACTTTCAGCGGCGAAGCCTCCCCGGCGCCACCACCCTCGTCGATATCTTCCACGTCGCAAAGGAAAAAACGCGGTAAAACGGCACTCTCGAGGTCCGACAAGAAGGCACTCTCGTCCATACGTTTGGTCGAGAAACTCGAGAGAATCGGCATCGAGACTATCATGGCTACGACCTCGAACTCCGGCCTCTCACCCCTCGCACTCCAAGGCGGCCTCTACTCGAGACGCTCGAACGAGAGTCCCATGCAACAACTGACCTTCCTCAAGAGCTCAATGTCCACGGAAAAACTAGGCGGCGGCTCCTCGTCGAACTCGTCATGCTCGTCAAGTTGCGGCAGCAGCGCCGCTGGCAGCTCCTCGTCGCGCGGCTCTTCCACCTCGAAATCCTCCAGGGAACGCTCAAACGAGACCGACAAGAAGAACGTCGCGTTTTCCGAACGTCCGAACTCCGGAGGCCTCAGCGCTAGGCTAGCGCAAATGGCGCAGTCCCGACAGAGACGCAACGCCGCCACCGGCGGAACCACCAGACCGGATCTCGGACAAGTCAAGACAGCCGTGAATACGACGGTTCCCGTCACCAAGGAATCCGCTGCTCAATCGGCACTCGGCACCATTAGCTCGCTTCTCTTTGGTCGCAAAGGCGGTTTGCTCTAAGTCCAGCCGCTCGTAGCGATCGGACACGCGATACCTCGAGACTCGAAAAAAAACGTATTATTTGCTCATTTTTGTTCGTCGTTGGGCAATCTTCGACGCGAAAACGGGAAAGCCGCTTTTGTTACGGAGTCAAAAAACAAAGATAGGCCATTTGTGAAAAATAGCTTTCGTACTTTTCGTTGACAATTGCCGGTTCTCACCAGCTCGGGACACTCAGGTCCAACGCATAATTGGCAAATATCAGTTCAGATTTTTGTACCGCAATGCAAGTTATTGTTTCAGCCGCGTTGCCGAATGACGAGTCATTTTTCACATTTTTTCGCACAACGTAATGAGAAATGATCAAAATAAGTTGGGATAACAAATTGTACCGCTTTGCAGAAGCAACGAAAGTGCCGATCTCCGTTTTACGCGCCGGGGCTCAACGACGAAACAATTTGAATTATTTATTTCTCATGTTTTAACAGAGCTGGAAGAAGGAGAGAGAGAAAAAACATCGCGCAACGACAATTTCGCGAAATGACTCGCTCCGCTGGTTTGAAAATTTGAACGACTACCGAGTCGTTCGAATTATTCCTATTGTACATACGTACGAGACGATTATTTTAACGCGGGTATTTTTTTATATGTTCGAAAATGATTTCTCCAATCTCTCGTTTTTCTTTTCTTCTTAATTTCACGAGCAATTGGTAATTTGTGCGTGCAGCTTTTATTTGCCATCTGCGCGAGTGAAATACGCCTCGTGGACTCTCGAGGAAGAGTCAATCGACGGCAGCTTACCGTGTATTCTCTTTGATGAGAAGACCAATTCCGTTTGTCGCAGTACGCAGATGCGAGGCTTTCGCCTTGTTCGTAAGTCCGTCGAAGCATTCGCGTTATTTGATTTTTCGAGATGTTCGCAACCGCGTGCGAACTTATGAATCTTCTTTACTTTTGTTTTCCTCCCGGCCTGGTGCACTTGTCGTTTGTGTATGATTATTTTTTAACGGAAAAAACTCGATCGAAATTAACGGTATCGCGGGCGTTCGTCGTATCTTGTCGTATAGACTACACACGAAGCTACGCACGCCAGGACGAAACTAGTCACGTTATAGACGAAATATATATATATATATATATATATATATATATATACATATATATTTACAAAGAGAGATGAAATAAGAATACAATTAAAAGCAAAAATACAAACACGAAATAAACGAAATGCTTCGAAGGAACTGCGACGAAGAATGAAGAGGCAAAAAAAACGTGTTGGAAAGCATTGCAGGGTTATACTACTCCGGGAATTGGCAAAAATAATCCTCCAAATTCTTATGTCCAGCTGTGATGCAAGTTTTTATTCAACTTCAATTTCCGAAACGTAAGGCTACGTTTTTAATGGAAAAGAAATGAATTTGTCGCAATGGAAATTTGTTTTAATTGCAGATACGAAAATTATGCCAATTCCTAAAACTTAATATACGATTGTACAGTGTGCAGAGATGTGCGAGAGAAAGAGAGAGAGAGAGAGAGGGAGGGAGAGAGAGTGAGAAAAGTTATCGGATGAGTTTGAAGGACTGTAAATATTTATCACAGCTAGTGAGTATAGACTTAAAAAAAAAGGATTTGTTAATTAATATTTAATTCACAAATCTATGCTCTGAAAAAAAAGCAAAATGAGAAGCAAATGTGTTTGCCTGTCTGTCCGTGCGCGACACGAATCTTGCGTTGACTCGTTACATAACAGCACAAAGAACAAAAATTAAGCGAAAACAAGTTGAAAAAAACGTCGTAGTGAACGATTCCGGTCGGAAGTGAGGGTAGAAGTTAGAGGTGCTTGGTGCTAAAGTAACTTATTCGTTCGTTAGTCGAATAATTTTTGTTTCTCTCGTTCATGGCTTAAGGGAATGGCTCCGAGCTCCTTGTCGGTTTGTCGGCGAAAGCAAAGCTTCATCGAAAATCTCAAACGAACGGACGTTTCGAAAAGTCATCGATCAAAATACCTGAGATTAGAAGAAAAAAAACTGCGTGGCGATGCATTTAAAGAAATGAACAAGACAGCTGTGCTGTATATTGTGCCGAATCGCCACGAGCTTTTGAACGACCTTTCACCTGTGACTTACGAATGCAATACTTTTTTTTCGTACGCCAACCGCAAAAGGAAGTCACGGAGTTGCCAACTTACGTGCGCGGAGCCTCGTTCTTAACGAAAAAGAAAAGGAAAAAAAAATCATTTTTGAGTACGCTACTGTCAGTCTTTCATTTACGAAGATTGTTGCATTTAGCGAATCAATTTATCACCCTCTATTAATCCTGTATATATTCGTAAACGCTTCGACACGATTATCGTCGCTTTTCCATACCCTTCGTTGATCATTTGTTCGTTCGGAAAACCATGAAAGAGAAACATCACCGTGTTCTGTTGTCTTTTATTTATTTACGGTATACACGAGGAGCGTCGTAAGCAAAGATACGCAGAAGGGAAAAAATTGAGCAGGCAGGACTCTTTCGAACGGGGAATTATTTTTAATCATTTCCAATATTCCAATATGCCCCCCCCCCCGTCGCATTTTTATTTGTCGAGCTACAATTTTCTCCTCGTCAGCCTTTCTTTCATCTCAGTATTTATAAGGATGATGGACAAATTGATTGTAAAAAAGAAACGCTGTTCTTTTAGCCGTTGCAGTGTTCTGCCAACCTCAAGTGACCGCGTCTCACGCTTCAGTCCACTCTAGCGAATTTACACTGTAACAAGACAAACGTCAAAAATTGTATTTTAAGCTTCGAGAAGTAGAACGAGAGGAAAAGCCAGGGAAGATGCAGGGAGAGACGAGCGTGCGTGCGAGTGTGTTCAATCACGGTGCAGACGTGTATATAGGACGTACAAATTAATAAATTAAGGTGCAGAATTCTTTTTTTTTTGCTCCGCCCCCGTCGACTCTGACCCTCTTTGCGTCTGCAATTCGTCGCTCTCGAGATACACGTCGAATCTATATGTACATTGTCTTATTATAAATTGTCCGAAAGCGCCTATGAAACTATGGACACGAGTGAATTTTCTTTAGAGTGAGAATGCTCGGTGAATCGACTTTGAACGCAGTTAGTAATAGCAAGGGTGCCGGGATAGAGAATATCGAATGCGATTAGAGAATCAAACAATGGTATTGGACATCCTGATAAAATTAACCGAACCTTTCGGAGTGTCGATATGTTCGTGAATAAAAAGTTTTAAACGTACTTGGCTCGAATATTAATACACACGCATTGACGTATGTTTACAAAAAGAGAAAGAATCCTATGGAGGGTCATGAATCGCAATTTCTAGCTTCACAAATTTGTTCGCAAGATTTTCGTAACAAAACGATGGCGGGATTTGAGGGCGACTAGCAGTATAGAGCCCGGAAAGGACGTTGGGTTTTGACAATTTTTTTATGAATACCTAGTTAATACAATGAAAATTCCATTTAGTTGCCTTCATCCTACGTATCCTGAAGTAACTTCCCAAATTTTTTCGAGGGATCTTGTAACATAATGGCGGTGAGCATTAAGGGAGACTAGTAGTATGGAGGACAGATAAGAACGTAGTTTTGGAGCATTTTTAATGAATGCCCAGTTGGTAGAATGAAAATACCATTTAGTCGCCTTTATTCTACATATCTTCCAGTAACTTCACTAATTCTTTTGCGATGTTTCGTAACAAAATGGAGACGCTGAAGATGGATGGAGCGAGTCACCTTTGTCTCATAGCAGTGCCGGATTTATACTCTTCCTAAGTATAGGCGGCTACTTCACTTTGTGCACCCCCTCCTATCCTAAACACTAGTATATACCTAGACCTTTTTAGGTGCATCTAAGATCTGCCGCCCCCTAAAGTTTGCCGCCCCAAGGCAACTGAATGAGCCTATACGACCTATTGGTAAATCCAGAAGGGTGGGGCGGGGGGAATGTCGAACGATCGATATGCAGATGGGCCAAAATGTCGAATTCGAAAACGACGAATGTTTGAATATAGATATATCAAACTTACTTAACTAGATTCTGTGAAGTCGAAAGGAACAATTACGAATACGAACATCTCGGAAGTTGATATATTGCGAAAAACAAAAATCAGATTTAATAAAATATCGAAAAACATAATATCGATGGGCCTGTATGCATAACACCAAATAATTCGAGACGACAATTCTCCGAATTAAAAAAAAAATGGCGATGGTTCACAATGCAGAAAATCATTAAGAGGGAATGATACCTTATCGCGGTCGGTATGGTAGAACGATTATAGATTCCCACGAATCTCTGAAACGGCTCTTCAAATCCCGTCGGAACTTTGCCAAACGACGTCAAATAGATAGATGAATGGCTCTCTTCGTCTCAAATTTTCTGATTTTGAGAAAAAGAATGTAGATTGGCTTATGATAACCTAATTTACATTTTTTTTTCAAATTCGGAAAATTTGAGGAGAAGACAGCCGTTCGTCTATCTATTTGACGTCGTTTGGCAAAGTTTCGACGGGATCTGAAGAGCCGTTTCAGAGATTCGTGGGAATCTATAATCGTTCTACCATACCGACCGCGATAAAGTATCATTCCCTCTTAAATCGAACGGCCAAAAAGTCGAGTGGTTGAAATCGCGGAGGGTCAAAATGTAGAACGGCCCGGATGGCGAATCGAGCAATACGTTACTTGCGCCTCAGAATGAAGCTGCGAGATGGCGCTGTCGGTCAATCGGCTAAAATATCGTAAGGCAGTCATCCCACGTGACGGGCCCCACCACGTTCGCCATTTTGGCCGTTCGACATTTCGGGCCATCGACATTTTGCGTTTCGATATATTGCTTTTCGCCATAGACGGTATTACGCATATTAGGCACTCGCTATTTTCTGTTTCGGAGATATGGGTGTTCTACATTTTTCGATTCTGTATTTTTATGTTCCGAATTGCAGAATATCTGAATATTCGTTTTCGAATAAATTAGCTCTCCAATAAATAATGGTTCGATTTATAGTCATTCGATTTTTTTATCAGCCGAAAGATAAAATTTCGAATAATTTAACCTTCGTTATTTTGAGAGTTCATAATTCTGCCGTTTCGAAATCTTTGGCGTTCTATATTTGGTCACTCGACATTTTTACCCCCACCCAATTGGTTTGAGGTCTAGATACTATCCATTTTCGCAGTACGCCAGAAAACGAATAATATCGATGTACGATCAAGTGGTGAAGTCTGAAACGGAAACAGCTTTCGGTAAAAAAAAAATTCGCCAATAACAATTTTTTTCGGAATATGTTTTCTACGTATAAAAAATCCTCTACGACTTCGATACAAAGTGTTAAAAGGTTCGAAAAACAATGTCAAGCTGGTCGGTGAAGCATTCGCGATGTAATTTTGCCGACCGCAGGACGCTATCACACAAAAGTGCCTCGCTTCATCCAGCTTCAGCGACGGCATTTCATACCATATCTTTTGAAAAAATTTGTAAAGATACTTGAAGATACGTAACATAACCGCTAATTTTGGATAAACTTTCAAAAAGCGGAAACCGAATTCCGATCGGAAATTGGGCATACGCCTTCCTTTTAATATTTTAAGAGATCCCCTAAAAGGATTTTTGGCGACGCGCCATAGTTTTCGAGATATTGATTTCTGAAAATTATTTTTTTACCGCGCTTCTACTATATGTATAGCGGACAGGCCGGTTGTGATTATACCTATATAGAATAGTGGGGCCGTCGAAACTGTTGTCATGGAGGCTACATAGAGGAGCCCGAACTGTGTATTGAGGTGGCGGCCTCATGCAGACGCTCGACGCTGGTTTGTGGCGTCATATCGGGTCACGTGACCCTATTTCGAATTTCCCCCGCGGCCCCAAACTGTAGCGACAAGTCGCCGCATCGAACAGCAGCGTCAAGATGGCTGCTTACAAAAAATCGATTTCCTAACCTAACTAAATGAGGTTAGGGTGTTTCAAAGATACACTCTGTATGATATAAATGAAAAAAATATCGTATCAAATCTATATTGTTATTATTGACTAATTAATTAAATAATTTGAGATGCTTACTTCGTGAGACTCCATAGTCTAAACAAAATTTTTTTCCAAAAATTGCACCCGAAATATCACTTGTCACTTATTGTTTGTAAATTTGGACGCTCTCCTGTAGCAGCGACAAAGCTCAAATAGTTTCAGCTTTGTCGCTACTTGTCACGTGACCCGATATGACGCCACAAACCAGCGTCGAGCGTCTGCATGAGGCCGCACCCTTAGGGAAGTGACCACAAAATCGACGAACGGAAGGGTTCACGAAAGCGCCACTTCGTGGCGCTGATTGTTGGGAGCGACAGCTTGAAATTATGTAGGGGCGTACATAAATTACACTAAAGTATCAAGTCGCGGGCGATATGACGGTTTTTAATCTTCATTATATTTTTAAAAATTATGAGAGCTTGCACATCATTTATTCTGAACGATGAGTTAAAAATTTTTTTAACTTGAACATGCAGAAATTTTGCTATTTCTGGCAGTTCTAAAATCGTGACGTAACGCAAACCTCCACCCCTCCCCTCCCCCATTGCGTGGAGCACGTGACGCACTAGTGTCGGCACATTTCATTTTTTGTTTTTCCACAGTCCATTTCTTTACAGGCGTAATAGATTTCTGAGGTTCATGTACTAACGTTACATTGTTTAAGGATTTTTTGCTACTTTAGTTTCTGGTTTTTTGCCATTATTCAATTTTTGGGGTTTTGTATGATTTTTGAAGATTTTTTATTTTTTTTTACATTGTACCTCCTTATATACTTGGTAACCGTCCGCTGCAACGGTGGAAGGAGGGTTTCTACCGCCCGACCTTGACGAAGATCCACACAAAGCGGAGAGCGCGATAACATATATAGGTATACTCAGAGCTGAGCCCGCCAGCTGTAGATATAGTAAGAGCGAGGTAGAAAAATTACTTTAAAGAAATCGACATGTCGAAAACTATGTCGCGTCGCCAAAAATCCTTTTAGGGGACCTCTGGGAATATTAAAATGAAGGCGCATGCCGGATTTCATATCGAAATTCGGTTTTTGCTTTTTGGAAGTTTGGAGAATTTTCATTCTGTCAATTGGGTATACATACAAAACTGTCGAATTTCACCTTATTCCCGGGCTCTAGACTGGAGGGCTTCTTTAAGAGCAACAAACTGAAGATTCTTCACGTCGAGTTGCCGATTTTTAACACAATTCCCTATCCATTAATTTATTTCTCATTGTAATAACGAGATCTAGGCGATTCACGACAACTCAAACTTCGTTCGACCAGGCGTACCATTTTCAACCATTTTCAATGGCACAAAATTGCCACATTTTCCCCACCTTCTGTTAGTTGAATATTAGGGGCTCGAGGCCCAATCCGCCCAATTTTTAATCCGCGCGTACAGTTTATCGCCGGGACTTATCGTACTGACGAGTTGTCGTGCACCGAGCACTTTGACGTCGCTGCGCAAATATCCTTCAGTTTTTCCGCAGTCTACGAGCTCCCGCGCGGCGTCCATCATTTTCGATGTTGGCTCCGCGTCTATGAGTAAAGGAGAAAGATCGCGATTGAGATACGGATGGTGTGGAGTGCCGGGTGGCGTCAACTTTCCAGCACTCACCCTGATAGGTTCCGATGAAGGCGATGCCCACGGATTTTTTGTTCCAACCGTAGGTATGAGCGCCCTCTTTGGTCCAGCCAACACCCTCGTAGACGTTACCATCGCCGCCGATGAGGAATCTTTTTTATCCGTGGAACAAAATCGCGGAAAATTCGTTACATTTTTGTACGCGCACGTGGGCTTGTGACAATAAGACTAGAATTTTAGTGCCGGCTAGCATGAGCGCAAGCAAGTTGAATATAATGCCTGCAAACAATTTACATGTCTTTAAAAAGACCAAGTATTTCAAGGGATCATCACAGTGCAACTCTTCCATACGATCGATTTTTTTTGCATTATCCAATGACAAAGACGGTTACAAACATGGACCTTGCATCGCCGATTGACCGTAAGTAGACCATTTATATGAAAATTCCGCACTCGAAACTTCCAACACGTTTTTCTCGAAATGTCGTTTTTCAAAACGATGTATACTCTCAGAGGACGAGTTTTCAAGCTATTCGTCACAAATTTTGACACGACATTCTTCACGCCATTTTTTATCTTGCTATGAAAACTGTTTTTTTTTAATTTTAAATCTTCATATTTTTTTCAACGAAAAACTGTTCAAAAAGATGCTGAATTTGATACGTTTTTTCAAAACGCCGCCATTTTGTTAATTTTAATTTTTTTTAAACCTCTATAGCGTGATATAGCGCATTTGATATTGATTGATAATCTCTCTGCAAATTTTGTTTCACATAATATGTATGGCCACGGCCGTGTACACCGTGAGGACTCCTTTTTTTCGCAGACATTTTCAACCGTTAAAAAATGTAAAAAATAAAAATAAACGTTGAAAAATTTATTTTTTGTCTTCATGAGTGCTGTGATTCGACATAAGAACAATCAGACTGAATAGTGCATTTTATTCATCAAAAAAAAAAAATCGCGTAATTGAGATATTTTTCGACCTGTTCCACTGTGATGACCCCTTGAAGATGAAGGGTGAAGAATACTGATCTTTTTATACGTAGATGCATCAAATAAAAATGCAAGATCAAAGTTTAGGAAAGTTCTACTACATCGTTTTCGACGAAGAAATTAATTAAAATTTATCTTTATAAATTCATCTTTACAATTAAGTAAAATCGATTTATCTTTGAAAATGAATCTTTATAAATAATCAAAAACTGGCTATATTCATAAACGAATCTATAATTAATTTAAATCTGTCTACCTTTATAAATTAAGCTTCATAATTAATTCAATTCTATCTACGTTTACATATTATTCTTTATAATTAATTAAGATCCATCTATCTTTGTGAGTGAATCTTTATCATTAATTACAATCGGTCTGCCTTTTAAAAATTATTATCCATATTTATCAAAATCCATCTATGCTTGTGAATTCATTTTTATTATTACTTAAGCTCCATCTTACTCCATAAACTAATCTTCGTAAGTAATTCAAATCTGTCTTTATAAATTCATCTTTATAACTGATAAAAATCTATCGATATTCATAAACGAATTTTCATAATGAATGAAAATCCATGCACCTCGATAAATGAATCTTTATCATTAATTAAAATCGACCTATGTCTACAAATTAATCTTTATAGTTATTTAAAATCGATCTATCTTTATAAATTTATATTTGTAATTAATTAAGATCTACCTTTAAAAACGGTTATATTGTCCAGATTTTAATATCCGTATTTTTCGAAAACGATGTAGTGAAATTTACCGGCGCTGCAGACTCGAAATTCCACGGGACTTATCTACGTTCCAAAACAAAATTCAGTCCAACATTTATCGAAGCAACCCTCGAATGCGAGAAATTTCTTTCGCCGCAATTTTTTATCCCCGTGTTTACCAAATTACGCAAGCGAAGAAAAATCTTACGAGAATCCTATGTCGTGCCAGCCTAATTGATCCATATGATGGGACTGAATATTTTTCACTCTGTCCGAACAAGATTCCAACGTTGAACAATCCGGCGTGACTGTATGATGAATCGTCACGTATGGCAGCGGAACGACCAGATAGGCGAACCCTTTCGACTGCTGTCCACCCCAACCCGATCGGTTTATTATGTTCGGACAAGCTGCATTACTTTCTAGATTTACAACAAAAAAAAAATCGCACGAATTACCGATGCCAATTTCACGATCGTTGTGTCGTTGTTTTTCGAATTTCCTCACCAGCAAATGCACCAAATATGGCGACACACGTGAAAAAAAAACGACGAGAATGCATGTTTCAATAATTCAACGTGAAACGCATAAGTCGCAAAAAACGTGAAATGCTTCACGAGGATCAGCAAGCGACTCCACGATTCAGCGATTGAGAGAAAATTATTATATCACCCTCAAAGATAGCCTTTGGACCTGAGGTTTATTATTATCGTCAGTATTTATCTTTGGTGATCGATAACGATTGCCACATAAATCGCACTTCGAGTAATCGTCGCACGGTTTCGTAGACCTTCCATTTCAATGGTACGTCAAACGGGAAAAAAAAACATTAATAAATGAGTGAGATCGGAATTATCGCATACGCGTTACGAATCAACGATTCTCGACACTACTTCGACGTTCGTACTGGAACTCTTTTGACGATCAAATTATTTCCTCGAAAATAAATGAATCATAAATATATGTAGAACGAACTTTTGAAAATTGAGGGGTTAGGCTGCTGTGACGACCCCAAAAAAAGGGTTATTTGAAGAAAGAGCATAATTTCGAAGGAATAAGTAAGATGATTGAAGAATCGTTTGGAAATCTATTTGTATGTACATTAACAAAGATGTGTACCGAATTTCATTAAACAACATTAATAATTGAAGAGGTTATTAAAAAATCTCGTGAAGGAACGAGCTTCCTAATCGTCGTGAAATTTTAACACGACCTCTTAAATACTTCATACAAAAACATACCAAATTTTCAGAACTTTCTTATCATTTTTTATTTCAACCCTTAAGAAGGTTGAAGCAATGATGATAGAAATCTGAAAAGTTGGTATGTTTTTACCTGAAGTATTCAGAAGGTCGTGTAAAAATTTCATGACGATTAAGAAGCTATTTATTGAACAATTAACATTAACATGTTTCATAGAGACTCAAAAACGTTAAGGCCTTATACGCAATTTCGCCGATTTTCGAAGGTACTTTTCTAGACGCGGTTAAAAAAAATGAGGCATATATTGACAACATTTTTTTTACATATAATTTACGCACGTGGTTAAGTATATGTAAAAAAAATCAAAAATATTAACAAATAGCGGAGATATAACATAATAAAGCAATGTATTTTTTTTTGCGCGCGCGTTGATGGTGAAAGTTCTCGACATCGATGTGGGTGTCTGAAAAAAAATGAATATTTATAATTGCATAATGAACGTATCTTCAATGTGAACCAACAATATATTTTTTTTTTATTATTATAATAAAAATTCGAACCTTAACATTTTTTTACTCAATTTTCTGTCGGTATTCTATTTTTCATATTTTTTTGTGTCATCGAAATTTTTGTTTCTGTGGTTCACACGATAGGTGATGATACTAAGAATATGTTGTAAAAATTTCAAAGCGATCTGAACCTTCGTTCAAGAGTTACAACTTTCACAAGGTTGAAAAAAGTGAATCGTGGAAAAACGACTTTGAAGTTGGTGGTCGGGCGCGCCGCACAGTATCTATTATAAATGCAATGTTACTTAACTTTAACAATTTTTGGAATTTTTCAATTCTGTGAAGCTTAAAATATTCCTAACCGTTCAGGCCAATGGAATCAAACATTTAAAAAAATGAAAAATTGTGAAATTTTTGGCGTATTAAAGTTTTGCTAGACGACCTTGAAGTTTTGCTAGCAGCTCTATCGTTTTAATGATAAGTTTACCGTTATTCTGCGATTCCTGCACCATATGTTGCCTCAAGCGGCGAACGAGTATTCGTAATTTTCACAGTACCCTAACTCCTTAATGAAACGTTTCCTGAGAATCGCGCCGAAATCAATCGCACACCTATGGCGGCTCCTAATCGAATTAACAAGTTATCAGCAGCTGATGCTCTACAAGCTCACGCGTGTGCTCCGCGCCGTGTCGCTCGAGGTTATTGTTTTTTGATATTAAAAAAAAAGATGTTCACTGTTTTACGTGCAATTCTGAACGTATTCCCGAGATCCCTTTGTCATTGCTATTTCTCTAAATCGTCATAAAATTTCGTGATCCTAAACGAGCACTTTTTTTTAGGTTAAACATTGCGATAGACGTTCTCGCGGACGTTTCCCATTCCAGGATCAAGTTCGCCCTAACCGTAAAGTTGAAGACCTGACACGTTTGTAAAATGGAAACTGTGAGGGGCTGCGGATGTAAAGGCATCAGAACGTGTTTGATATGCGAAAATGAATACGATATTGCCAAGCCGAACACGATCGATGAGCTCAAGGTAATTAACGTTTGCGGCCTTGCTTTTTTAACGCAAAGCAATGAAAAAAGGGTTCTAACTGAAACGCGTGCACCAGAAAGCGCCATGCTACGTTTACTGTCCGGAATGCGACACAGCATGGCCAGGATGGGACATGAATGAACTTGGAACACATCCCGATCATTTGGGCGACCCTATCGCTTATCCCGGTGTATATATAAAGGTACAGATAAAACAGTACAACTTATCCGACACCGAGTACCGTCTAAGATTATCTTGCGTTTTTGAATGAACTAATATCGTCTATATTTCCAGAATGATTTTTTGACAATTGACGAAGCCGATACGCTTCTGAAGGATCTTGACGCTCTGACGTGGGAGTCATCTCAAAGTGGGCGGAGAAAACAGGTGAGGTTTTTCATAAAAATGGAAAGAAAGTCTTTGCAGGGGGATATACTACAGTGGTGTTTGCAAAAGCGTCGACAACATTGGGAATTCTTTTCGAGAAAACTATCTATGCGGTACACTGATGTATAAAAAGTATAATAAATCGCATATGTGCTTCTCTTAGAATTTCCAATTGTAATTTTGTATGCCATTATACAAGTATAATAGAATATGTTGAAAAGAAAAAAAATTGTTATAACTCTTCTTCTTTTTATCATGCATATTTTCTTTAAATATTCGGTGACCCTCTGTTGTTATTGTCTTTGCGGAAACTTTAGAATGTTTAACGAGCGTGAGCAATGCATAGGAGGTATCTAGAATTATTTGGTGTATAAATTGTTTAATAGAAATGTGGCCAGTGTGTCATCTCCATAAACTGTCGAATAATTACGACGATTTTTAGAGTCGTAGTTGTTTGTTAAAGGTTCGGTAACATTGCTTAAAATTTGATCAGTATACTGAGATGTATTCTTACTTCATTGTATACGAAAATCAGTTAATTGGTCAATATTCGGGTATGTAAAAGGGATCTTAATCCCTTAGCAGTCAGGCAAAAATGAGATTTTCGGTCCACTGTTGTGTTGAAAAAAAAATTTCATAGATTTATCCTATAATTGAAAATTATCCTATAATAAAATGGTTTGATTCCGACGAAAATGATTTGAAGTTTGACCACATGAGAACATTTCGATGTATATCAAACAGGGAAAACAGTTATCGGTGCTACTACTCAGACTTGAGTTAGAGAGCTCAAAGTTCACATGAATTTTATTTATGCTTAATTCCTTTTGTTTGTAGGAGTAAGAGTTAAACTCCTTTGACACACCTCAATATACGACATAGAAAAAGATGACAAACTATAGCATAAATTAGCTCCATTTTTCAGAATTACGGACCAAAGTGCAACTTCAAGAAGCGCCGTCTTCGTCCCGGAAGTTTCGATGGATTTCCCTGCAAGACAAAATTCCTCCAGGAACGTTTGGCGGAGCACGAAATATTGCAAGATTTTCAAACGATCGAACAGTGCAGTCTCGAGTATACGCGAGAGCGCGGAGCTTCGATCGACCCGCACATCGACGACTGTTGGATATGGGGCGAGAGAATCGTCACCGTTAACGTGATCGGTGATTCGGTGCTGACGATGACGAGATACAACGGTACACCGAAGCGCTACAATCTCGAAGATGTTCCCACGTATCCTCGGGTCGTCGAGCCTGCGAAATTGCGACGAGAACTTGCGGAAGCCCCCGACGACTGTGTCGTTAGGTTGCCAATGCCCGCGAGGTCCCTCATGGTCGTCTATGGATCGGCAAGGTAAAAACTCGACGGAAAAATGCAGCCAGCTATGATAGCTGGAATATTTATGAATAATGAAATCCATTCTGGCAGATACGATTGGGAGCACGCCGTTTTACGCGAGGACATAGACTCTCGAAGGGTTTGCGTGGCCTACAGAGAATTCACCCCTCCCTATCTCACGCAAGGAGACAAAAACCACGAAGCCAAGGAAATATTGGAGAAAGCGCAGAATTTCTGGTGACACTGAATAGAACTTTCATCCTGTTGAGCATCAGACGGGAGATGATGCAGAGATGAAAGATCTACCCGAGTGCAGGTACCTTTTGAATAAAACAGAATGATAGGTAAATTTGTTATGTTTCTTCGTACGAGCCTGGGCCATGCATCATGGACCACCGCGCAATCACCATCAATGGATGCGAACCATCCACGCGATGTCCACACTTGGTTCTCGTGCGCCACTATCGACGTTGGATTTTCATTGTTGAAAGGCAACGATATTTTTCCATTTTTTATTTCTTTATTTTTATCGTTATCTGGCAAATTAAGGTTGTTAATTTCTGATAAGAAGGCGTTAAAACATTTGAGCTGTTTGCACTATCTACATCGGTCAAAAAAACTGTCAGAACGTTGAATAAGTTCTCGCTGTTTTTCCTCAAATGGCGTTTTCAGAACTGCTTGCGTGTAGTTTAAGATGGTAACGCAACTACAAAGAGGCGATATAAGCAAGCTTGAAATTCAGTGTATTCCATTTCGCCGACGTTTAAACGACCTTTCTTTTCATAGCGTTGAACAAGTCAAATTTTTTGCCAAAAAGAGTATTTGCCGGGAATTTTACTGCACTACTTTATTCAAAACAAAATCTGCAGCTGAAGCACATAGAATTCTTGTTCAGATTAACGGCGAACATGCTCTGTCAGAAACAACACGCAGAGTTTGGTTTAGACGCTTAAAAAATAATGATTTTGATGTATTGAATTGCAGGCTTTACTCTAAGAAATCTCACGTCAGACGCTAGTTGAACTTGCAGAATCATTAGGAGTCGATCACACAACAGTTTCGAAACGTTTGAAAGCATTAGGAATAATTTTTTTAAATAAGGCATTAATTTTCACGAAAATACAGCGAGAACCTATTCGACATCTCAAATAAGTAATTAAGGCCTTAGGCCACAGTAACGGGTATAAAATCATGTGCGAATTTAACATTTTTTTTCGTATGAAAAAGTGAGTCACTCATAAAATTGATTACACATTCAGGAGATTCAAGGCGACTGGGAGAAAATCGACAAGTCTACGTACTGCTCAGAGTACAAACATAGAAAAAGGAAATTACTGAGAAGCGAAGAAGTTCAGTGCAGGAACCAAGGAGATGTGGGCAAGGATAAGGTGTGGGAATGTAGGGAAAAAAGTTAACAAGGGATTAGAGGATAAGAATTGCCGAATTTGTGGAAAAGAGGAAGAGAGCCTGGACCACATATGCGGCTGGCAGGAAATAAAGGCAAAAATCAAGGTAGAAGTGGTACAAGGCCTGGAAAAGGTGACGGAATTTAAATGGGGGGAAGAGGTGAAACAAAAAATTGAGGAACTAGTCAATAAGGACCCAGTAAAGGAACTCTGCGTGTTTATAAGAGAATTCGAAAAAATGATAGAAGCGCTGCATAAGGGAAAGCGGCGATAAGGCAAACAAAAAGAAGCAATAAAAAAACAGAATGTAGATAGGTATTTTTAAACATATTTAGGCTAGAGAGGAATTAGTCATGTAAGATTAGTTTTAAGGCGATATTGATAAGGACATCAAATGTACTTCTGTGTAAAAACCCCTTAAGGGGTATACCTGGAATAAATACTAATTACACATCTATTTAGTATAAATATCAAGCTGTTAGAAAATATATATATATATTTTTTTCGATGTACAAAATGGCCGACTACTCGCAGCTTCTCGAAACAGCTTTTTTCCAATTCGCATGACAAATAACTTCAACAATTTTCACTCGATTTACTACAAACTTAAAAGTTATGTTCCTGATTGGATTTTTGCAGAGAGTACGTACGGAATTTCTGATTAATCGAAAACTTTTCATTTATGTGCAGTTTATGAGCAGTTATAACGAAATTTTTCACGGAAAATTCCTTTCTTAAGTTCAAACACCTACAACTTTTGAATAAAACAATATTTTTTAAATTTCGTACATACTTCTCTAGGTATTCTAATGTAGATTGACGAGAACTTTTGTTTTTGTTCTAAGTAAAAAAATTGTGGATGCTAAATGTCACGCCGCGGAGCGCCTAAAAAACGATAACAAATGAAAATAATAGTAGTCGGCCATTTTGTACACCGAAAAAAATATATATATTTTCTAACAGCTCGATATTCGTACTAAATAGATGTGCAATTCATTTTATGAGTGAATCACTTTTTCATACGAAAAAAAATTGTTCAATTCGCACATGATTTTATACCCGTTACAGTGGCCTAAGGCCTTAAGGGCGGGGTAAAGTATTAAAAATTTTTTTTTCATTTTTTTAAAATTTTTTAAATGAATGCATAAAATGTCAAGAATATTGTGTTAAAATTTCAAGTCGATCGGAGTAAAATTGACGAAGTTGTGAGTATTTGAGCGTCTATTGCTCCATGCCGGGTTTTATACCTGGGCGGCAATGAAGGTTCTTTCGCTTTGTTGGCCTTTATGGAAGAGATGCAAATCAGTACAGGGCCAAGTTCTCACGAATAGGCCCGACAAGTTGACGATTTGCGAATTAGTAGAGCAGAGGAGCAAGCGGCGCACGACAGTAAAGAAGAAAGAGTTTTGCGTAGACAAACGCAAAAAGATGCTCTCGATCATCTTGATGGAAGCCTTTTGCTCTACGGACCTGGCATCGACGACTTTGAGTGAGTATAAGAAAATTATCGAGTTTTATTTTGAATTTCTAAAAATTCAAAGATAATTGAAAAATCTGAAAAAATTCATACGTATTCAGAAAAATGAACGAATCACGAAAAAAAATTGGGTTGCGGGGAAATTTGTTGACTAATTTTTTTTTTTCATCATTTTGTTAATAACATTTTGGAATTATTATTATGCAAAATTAATCTTTTGAGTACCTTTAATATGCATGAATTTTCTCAGATTTTTATGCAATCGAGAAGTGTTCTCAAACTTATGTGCAATGAGCGCTAAACGACCAAACTCTTCTGCGTTTTTCAAACCGCTTTTCTGAGACTTGTCATATTTGAAGTCCGTGTGCACGATAACTCAAAATCTACTGGACCAATCGCTTTGAAATTTTGCACAGTACTTTTTCACATAATTCAGCATGTATTGTCGAGAGCTTTTTTGTTTTTTTTAAATAATTACTAATTTTTCAACAACAAATTAACCGATTTTTTTAGCGAAAATCGGGTTTTTGGCTCCCAACTGCTACGAAAAATCGAAAAAAAAAAATCCTCCCGTCATTACCTCGAGAAACATCTCCTTTAACAAATGCATTTTGATTTTTTTGTTTCAGATGATTCTGTTGCGAGTTATGGTGCACACCGCAAACCAACTTGTTTTCGAGGCGCCTCCGGGTTTTAATTTTCACTCGATCAATTTTGAATCTTTTGCAATGCAAATTTAGGAGAATGTTGTTCAAATGTTACTTTATTATGTGTAAATTTTTCAATAAACGATCACTATTCGTTACGCCAAAAAAAAATCTTAAAAACATGCCTTTTTTTCGCCGAATTAACTTTACCCCGCCCTTAAAGAGAATGCATCTTCGTTGCGCTCTGTCCGTTGACGTGCGGTCGAAAAACCGACGATAAAGGCATCGTAGGACAACGCGCCCGTACCCACGAACTTGTCCGCTACACGAAGGCGCATCGTGATTGGCCATTGCGATGGGCCTACGCTTTACGAACTCAACCCTCTTACTTTGACCGTACACTTTTTACTCCACTATTTCCAGTTCCTCAGAGACCTGAGTGTTGCCCACAGCCACTCGTTTCCTATTGCACGAAGGTACAGGGAAACTGCGAAAAACCGGTGCCGACACAGGCCGCTATCTTTTCACCGAGTTTCCAGTCATTATTGGAAATTCGGTAAAACTGACTGCCACTCGGTAGTATGCGTTAAAGCCAGTGCACAGCCCAGCGGTCACCCATCCAATCCCGGGCCAGCCCTGCATGACCCGGGAGATCGTCGAAGCCGCATACCTATCGCCCGCGTCCAGTACCGGTCGGCCAAAACAACGAACTGTACCAATCCGATCAACCGGATTAACAGACTTGGAAAACCGTCGCGCCTTGTTAAAATGAACTTTATTCTTTATGGTGCCGTCGCGTGAAAAATTTCCTGGACAAGTTACGGATCCGTTCAGCAGAACATTGAAATGGACATTTGTAGGATAGATCGGGCTTCGTTCAACAGAAGTCGACGCTCGCTCACACTTATCGTAGAATGTATGGAAATATTTTGTCAGCTCGGCAGTAACGAAGCAAACGATTGTTGTCTCGCCCGTCACGCTGCCCGTTGATCATCAAGCAACCGGCGTTTTGGACGCGAATTCCGGCTGCATGTAGATGACGGGGAACGTCGTCTGGGGATCGGTTTTACCCAATGGCTGATAACCGCTCACTAAGCTCTCTCTCAGCTCCCACCTTTGCCTCTCTCGGTTCGTCTTCTGTTGCCTGATCGCTCGGCCAAGGGTGCACGCGAACATTATTCCAGTTAGCTGTTCGTTCAATCAAAAACAAAGCTCCGGTAGAATCAAATAAGAGTGAAGTGGATTGTCGATTTGGGAAGAAAGCAGTTTTTCTTCTTTCTCGTTCGCAGAGAATCATTTTGAAGGAAAAGTTGCTGCAAATATAGAATTATTGAAACGATCAAACGAAGCATCGTACCTGAATGAGCGCTATCGCCATGGCAGCCGTACCGAGATTCAACGCACTGCGATGGATCAGCATAGAAAGCCTCTCTCCGCAACCAGCCAGGTGCGGAATTTCGCACTCTACATGGCCCGAATTCGCCAGCTGTATAGTCCACGAACAGCAGGAGTACGGATATGGATCAGGCTCGCCATGATACAAATTGGCCCAATCGGCCGGGCCAAAGAGTCCGCAACAACGAAGCTGAAAAAAGAAAATACTATGTTTGTCAATACTGACGATGGCGATTGGCGTGCTATTCTTCAGATATTTGTCCACGACGAATCAATGTTTCCAATCAAAGCAAGTCATAGGATATCTTTGAGTCTACGAATTATAAGCAACAAAGTCGTACTTTGGTAACGCCAATGGCGAGTGTAATTTCTGCAGACGTCGTTTCGTAATCGCAACAATTTTACAACCAAAGCTTTGAAAGGAAGTTTACACTGAAAATTGTGATTGTCCATCCTGCAGCGAGGCTTTGACTATAAGTATTGGAACCTTCAGATGGCTGCAGCAAAGCCAGTACAATAATCCTTGGAACCTTCGGATGGCTTCAGGCCAGCCGCGATCACAATGAGTCCAAACGGGCAAAACGACCAAGAAAAAATGCCGATAAAGTTTAAACGACTTTCGCAGGATTTGACGACTTTAGGTGAGAATGCTATTCCGCCGAGATTGATGAGTGTACGAAAAGCAGCACGAAGATAAAACTGCAAGAACCGTGAATCTCTATACCGGAAAAAAATTGTTTATGCGGGTTTGAAACTTGACGCGGGCAAAGACGTGACGAGCCGCCACGATTTTGACGAAAAACGTTTAACATTCCAAGATTCATTCCGTAGTACTCGCGCATCTCACATTGGATTGCAGGAAGTCGACAGCCTCCGTCGCTTCGGAATTCGAGCCGTACGTGCGCATCATCCACTGCATTCTCGGAGCGATGTATTCCACAACGCTGCCCTGAAGTGCGTAAGCTGTTATCGCGGCGGCTACTTCGAGTACCAGGACGATCGAGAGAGAGACTGCGAACTGAGAACAATTGACATTAGAGACAATTTTCCAACCGTTGAGGGGTTAGGCTACTGTGAAAATGACCAACACTCGTCCGTCGCTTCAGCCAACTCAAATTGAAGCGGCAGCTCCGACATATGGTACAGATACCGCAGATTGAAGGTAAACTTGTTTTTACGATTGAACTGCCAGTCAAACTTTTAACGCGTTTTTTTTCCTCCAAACCATGTTTTTCAAAACGGTGTACAAGATCTTTCGACATCCAATGGACGGATTGAGTTGAAATTTGGTACACTTATTCAGTGTAATAGTAGTTCAGTCGTAACTGACGTTTCTCTTTTGATCTTTTTTAAATTAGTTATTAACAATATCATTTTTTCGAAAGACCGAGATAATTCAATTTTTTTAATGATTGATACGCGATAACAAAGAAACCTCGGTCAAGTCCTAGCCAATATTATGTATTTAAGGGGATCTTCTCGCTTCAGACACTAAAAAAAGGCTATTTTCATGAATTTTTTTGATAGATTTATATTATAGATGTTGATATGAAAGTTGTTACACTTAATGAATGGACTTTCGAAACATTCTTTTTTAAACTCATTTATTTAAGTCACCGTTTATAGACGAAAATGGTAGTTAAAAAAATGCCCTAAAAAAATTGTACGGCTGCGTTGTTGATGAAATCTCGGAGATGGATCGTACGAAACAAAAAAATCGAACGGTTTTAGATTCGGTATGTTAATGACCATAGCGCCTACCATACGATTTTTCATATATGCAAAAATAACAAAATGGATATTTTTTGAAAAAACAAACGTTTTTTTCACCCTTTGTGGCAAAAAAATAGTAAATTTCAAAATGAAAAATCCTTAATATGCGCTATAGCTATAGTTGTAAATAATTAATCGAGTTTTATTTGCATAACTTGCTTTACAAGTTTTTCACTTCGTTAACTATTGATATATTTTAATTAAATTTGGTACACAACTTTGTTAATGTACATGCAAATAAATATTCAAACGAATTTTCAAGCATCTCACTTATTCCTTTAAAATGAATTTTTCCACATAGCCCTGATTTTCGGGTCGTCACAGTAGCCTTAACCCTTAATTTGCAATACAATTGTTGAATTAGTTAGCTGTCATATTATTTATTGTATTACAATGTTTATTGTATTATATTGTTTATTATTGTTAAAATGCAATTCAATTATTTCAATATGGACATTGCATTTTTACCATTCGAAAATAATTTTTAGACATATCGTGATATTCGTAAGAACTGTCAACTGTGGAAAAACTGAAAGATACTCAAAAAATGTAAACATACGCCGAAGGAAAGTTTTTCTCCGAATATCGTGTAGCCTAATCCCTTAATAAACGTGATTATCTGATCAGGACGAATACGATCGTACAATAACTAAGAAAAAAAAACTCCGAACATTCCCATACTATTATTATTCGCTGGTACTTCGATCAGATGAAAAAAATTATTGAAAAATTATATAAAATTGCAAATCGACAGTGTTATTCTCTTTGCAGGAAAATTATTTTTCGTTTTGTCGGTGTCGTCAGCATACTTACTACAAGGACCATGCACGTGCTCTCGCTGATGGCTCCGCAGCATCCGAAAAATGCTATCACGAAGATGAGCACACCGACGGCGATGAGCAGCGCCCCGGCTGATATATAGTTCGGTAAAATAAAGGGCTCGAAGTCGGAAAACAAAGCGAGCGCCTTCGTGCCGACGAATATCACCATAACTCCTGTCAGCTGTGAAAGAAAATTTAATTAGAATCGTGCATTCGTAACCGACAGTAGAGGACGTTGGCCTGGACCAATACTCGGATGGGTAACCGCTCAGGCGCGCCTCGCGAAAATTTTATACTGTGGTGCGATGGAACGTTGGGCAACCCTCTGGGGGACGTTTGAGGAACTGAAAAAAGTGCAGTGACGAGGGGTAAAGGCCCTCAAGTGCGTACGAGGAAACGTTAAAAAATATAAATGCACGAATTTACGCTCCATCGAATGTCTGTCGCGCAGAAACTTTTCGTTCTTTTTTTTTCATCGCAAAGATCGGATGCCATTCGACTTCAGCTAAAAGATGACGTTGAAGTTTGCATCGTTGGAAAGCAACGATTGTTTTTTCCTTCGCTTTTAATTTTTTTTGTCAATATCATTATCCAAAACCTTTTTTTTTGCGTATTGGGGTCGAAAATCTCCAATGAGAATACGTGAAAACGTTTAGTGATTTACAAAGCTTAAATAGGCGAAAAAAATTGGGCAATTGGCAACATTAATTTTCGTTGCATTCCAACGGTGCGAACTTCAACGTGATGCTAAAAGGGAGTACAATGTCGCTTGCGTTCCAACGACGTGAAACAAGTTTACAGAAATATTCACGACAGTTTTCGCAAACGATGAAAACGTGTTGATAAGTTTTATCGTTGAGGCCTCATGCGGCGATAGCGTATCTCGTTTCTGATTACACATTAAACACTGCGGTACATGTACAAAGGTCTTGAGTCAATCGTACGGGAGTCGACGTTAAGAATATTTAGTGCTCCTCCGCTATTGAGGTGCCCGTAATGGATCACGTGCTAATCGATTTCCACGTATTCCTCCAGCGGAAAGAGCCGTTAGCGGAAAAGTATATTCGCAAAAGCTACGCGAGAAAAAGATTGACATTGATTGTAACGAGTCTCCGAGATTCCTCGATCTTCTGGCCATTGAGTCATTCTCTCATTCTTCGCGCTGATATTCTTCAATGGTGTTGAAGTTTGCATCGTTGGAGTGCAACGCAAATTCTTCTTTACATTTTTACATGCTTCTATTTAACTTGACTTTCCGTGAGGTGCAAAACGGAAAGTCGACATTTCACCCACTTCCCGACTACTTAGAGCTCTGGAATTTTGCAAACATCATGACAATGCATGATTCGACGTAAAAAATGAATATATACATCAAATGTAAAATTAGCGATATCTCATCATCCATATAAAATCTCACTAACACATACACACAAATTCGTAGCCGACTGTGTTTGTGTGCGAAAAGTTTATATGCAGCAATTAGTCGTAAGTTCAATCCCCATTACAGTCTTTGTTATTTTTTACAAGCATTCCATGCCCCTAACGTAGAAACTCGTAAACTAGTAAACTACTAGTAACACCTAACTAGTAAAATCAATTAAAGACTAAAAAGTGGAAAATAATTTATATGTAAAAAAATATTTCAAATAGCAAGCTTTTATTTGATGTACTAAAAAGTAGAAAATAAGTTTTTTTACCCAGTTACCTGTATGCGACTATAAATAGAAGCTTGGGGCGGTCAAAATTTAGACATATAATCTTTAATTGATATAAGTCCGTTAACACATCATCAGTATTTAATTCACTGTGATACAACCTTAGATTTCTTAAGCAGGTACGATCATTACTACGAATCCAACTTTCGGATTTGAAATTTTTATATGATTTTGATCAATGCTTTAGGCGCGTTTTGCCAAAATTCGAGCTTTTTTGACCGTTTAGTTCTTTTCGCAATAAAACTGCAAAGTCGAGCACTTTGAGTTACCGAAGTGCGTCGATCGTGGTTTTTCTGCTCACGTAGCCAACTAAACCCGTTGGAAAACGGAAATTCGATAGATTAGATATAATAGATATTGTAAAATAAGAAAATCCATCTTCACCGTGTAGTTAAAGCACTACATTACAAGAAAGTTTCAATTTCCGGTTGAAAATGGTCAGAACGACGAAATAGCATCCACAGATTTAGCAACGTCGCGAGTAACAGCTGATGCGTTTGGCGAACATAACCCAGCTTTGTTTTGAAATTAATTTGAATAGAAACCGCCACAAAATATGCAAACAACGATTTATGGAGTTTTATCATTTATCACGTATCATTAATATGTATAATTATATTCTGCGTATCGTGTTAATTCCGCTGAGGTAATTCAAGCCTATTTTAATAGGCTATTATTACGAAGATTACTACCGAATCGTGGACAATCTAATTTTTCAGTTTTTATTTGTTCACGTGCAACTTCATCTTTTACTACGACATTTGGCACACTTTAATCGATAACACGAATAATGAACATTAGTAAACATCAATCAGAGCAGCTGTGGGCAAAATAAATTTAGACTCTTTTTTGGCCCCGTGGAAGTGATCGTAACCCCTTAAATAAAAAACCTGAAACTGAGTACCAACGTGTCATAATAATTTCTCTAATTACTATTTTGCCAAATTAAATACGGTTAACGAAACTGAATTGTTAAAATTATTCCAACATTTAAAAAGTTCAGCGCCCCAAGATTTATTGATAGTCGCGTGTAGGCGTGTAGGTAAAAAAAAAATGTTTACTTTTCAGTACATTAGGTAAAAGCTTGTTAAAAAAAAATTTGCTACATATATCATTTCCTCATTTTCATCATTCGACAAAATCTATTCTGCAGGATTAGATTGTACATTTATAAGCGATTAAAAAAATTGTTGAGGGATTTTCGTCGCGAAGATACGTCGAAGGAAATTTAAGCGATTAAAAAATAATCATTTTTTTGCCTTCCAACGATGCAAACTTCAATTTCGTATTCTTCACCAGTTCTGTTATTCTTCTTTATTCTTCTTCATCCGTTCTTTTGTTCTTTTATCATGTTGAAGTTTGATTCAGATTCAGACAATGAAAATTACTCAAACGTTTTTACATATCCTTGTTAGAGATTTACGACCTCAAGTTGGATAAATGAAGGATTTATCTTTGGATAATAATAACAATATAGCAATAAAGGATGGAAAAAAATCGTTGCATTCCAACGATGCGAACTTTAACATCATCTTTTATTCTCGTTGCACCAGTTTTTATAACGCGTAGCTATGGCAGTAACAGATGAGTTTATTGCGAGGAAGTTGCAAACCCGATGCAACCGGAAACTTTTATTATCTTGACGCCTTGCGTGTTTTTATGCAATATCCCCCGTCTCGTTCATACGACCCGCCCCTTCTGTCGCGCTCGCGAATACTTTATTCGTTGCTCGCGACGTTCGACCACTAAAACCGCAGGCGTACTCCAGCAAAATTTAACAGGACCTGATTCCTCAGCAATCGTTTTCGCGAAAAATAACCGTGCCCATATTGAGCAATATAGCGGCGAGTTTACAAGAACGTCAAAGTCACTAGTATTTTTTTAAATTTGATTTAGAATATTGAAAAAAAGTTAGCATTTTTATTATTTAGTATCTCATTGATTAACGTTCTAATTAATCGATGGTACGAGATTTTTTTTAAAATATTCGCCGCTGTGATAACAATCGAGTTTTCTTTGCACGACTTGCTCTACGCGCTTTTTACAAAAAAATCTTCGCTGCTGTATTCTTTATGATTCAACGAATGCAAAGCAAAATTGCGACGGGAATTTGGCGAGTATTATTTCACTGAAAATGATCGAACACCGTTTTATCGTTGCCTAATTATAATCTTTGTGTTTCTTATGCATCGTTAAAATCGAAGCGATAATTCGTTTGGAAAAAAATGTATACTCTTTTGGCAATTAATTGTCGGTGGTTTTGAAAATATTTTCAAAATAGCTTCAAATTATTTTTCGAAATACCCCACACATTAATGTTCAAAATATCCGACACATTATTTTTCGAAATATCCGAGATATTGTTTAAAATATCCGACACATTATTTTTCAAAATATTCGTGGGAATTTATTTTTAAATATCCTTCAGAATATTCTTCGAAATATCTGCCACCTTATCCTTTAAAATGTCCTTCAAAATATTCGGCTAAATATATACTTTTTTGTGAAATTTCTCCCTCCATAGGCGGTATCCATCCCACAGGCGAGCAATGGCGACAGAAATGATACGATCGCGCGTCGAAACTTGATCGCCTTATCTATAGTTAATAACAACACATGTTCGTGCTCACGATATTATTCCCTTTCCTTCATAGCCACACATCGATCCCCCTCTCTGCGTCATCAATATTGTCTGACAGCAGTATAATTTTGACAAAATAAAACTCGGCACAATAAGTTTCCCGATCGAGCCGAAAACTCGACACTCGTAGTCGATCCTGGGTCGAGATAACATTTACCTCGTGTCTATCAATGAAGCTTTGCGAATTTTTATCTTATCAGCGGCCCAACGCTGATTACGAATACAAATTGTTATTTAGCGTATCAAAAATAAATAGCAAATGCGGAGGAATTTTTTAAGTTTGTTAAGGGGTCAAGCTACCGTGGAAATTAAAGAAAAATCGATAGTCGCGAGAGGTAACGCAAATTGAAGAGGAAGGTCCAACATATGCTTCAGGAATCGCAGATTGAAGGTGAACTTATAGATACAACGATACAATTGCTGGCAATACTTTAAACGCGTTTTTCTCGAAATATTGTTCAGAGTAATAGTAGTTTAGTCTTGACCGACGTTTTTCTTCTTATCATATTTTTTAAGATTACTTATCAACAATAATAATGTCATTTTTCGTTGAAGTCTTTTTAAAAAATAAGATTTTTGTTTTTGACGATTGAATCACGATAACAAGAAAAAACTCTGTCAAGTCTGTCAATATTATCTCTTTTGAGAAAATAAACTCGGTTTTATTGTTCCAGATCAACCGGATGGCTGAAATGAAGTAAATCTTCGGGCCCCTCACGTTCAAAGGTCCTTCGCGAGAATTTTCATAACATTAATCATCGATATTTTTTAATGAAATGTGACACACAACTTTGTTAATGTACAAACGAATAAATGTCCAAACGATTTTTCAATCATCTTATTCCTTCGAAATCAATTTTTCCACTTAACCTGATTTTTTTGGCCCGTCACAGTAGCCCCTTAACCCCTTCGTTGGCATTGACGCGATAGTGCGTCAAATAATTCCGTGCCCTGTGTGGCATTGACGCAATAGTGCGTCAACCTTTATTTCCCTATTTAACTTGCTCGGATTTGAAATCGGAGCCTCACTCGGGGGTTTTAGGGCTCACTGAATCCGAATTTGAAGTCAAAATTTGGAAATTCGAAATGGCGGCGCCAATATGGCGGACAAAAATAAAAAACTTTACTCGATTTAGATGAAAATTAGTACACCGGGATTTTTGAGGTCGCTTATTACGAATCTGAACTTTAAATCTGAAAATTCAAAATGGCGGCGCTAGAGTGGCGGACCGAAATTGAAAATTTTACTCGATTTAGATAAAAATTGGTACTCTGGGATTTTCGAGGTCGCTTATTACGAATCTGAATACAAAATTCAAAAAATTTTAATGGCCGATCTAATATGGCGGACGAAACTGCAAAAAACAGCTCGATTTGGATAAATCTTGGTACTCGGGGGTTTTCGGGGACCCTGGGTGTGATGCTGAACTCAAAATGAAGGAATTTTTCATGGTGAATTCAATAACATGGAGCATAATACAATAAATAGGTGGAAATATATGAAGCTTGAGTGCCGAGTTTCATCTAAATCAATCTGTATTATTTGTATTTTCATTCGCCATATTTGTTCGTCATTGTGAATTCCTGAATTTCGAGTTCGGATTCGTTATCAGCACCCTCAAAACCCCCAGGGTACAAGTTTTCAGGATAAAAAAATGTTCCTGCCATTT
The DNA here is from genome assembly GCA_951751655.1 of Ophion costatus. Taxonomy (NCBI): domain Eukaryota; kingdom Metazoa; phylum Arthropoda; class Insecta; order Hymenoptera; family Ichneumonidae; genus Ophion; species Ophion costatus. The sequence goes on from OX632364.1 coordinate 7,354,203, forward strand.
TGGGCACTTTTTGTCGAGTTCTCTCTGCCAACGAAGGGATTAAAGGCGGTAGATACCGTTAGTAGAGGAAAAAGTTTGCTGATTTTCATGATTTTTTTAAACGAAAATATTTATTCACCTTTTTGGGGCTCGGGGTACGTTTTATTTGTACTTTGCCAGTTACATGGTATTTTTTATCATTCTTTAAAAATGGCGGATGTATGGCATGGTCTTCTAAACTGCATTATCCAATCTGGCGTGACGTACAGCTAAAAAACTCATCGACCGATTCTGGTGAAATTTGGTATGAATCTTTCTAACCTTATTGTTTGAAACACGACCCTAAACGGTTTTGAAAATAAAAAAAGGTTTCTTCATTGCAACATGTAGCCATTTTTTTTCGGAATACTCAATTTTTTCGTTTCAAAGTGTACCATTTCATCGATTTTCAAAATTTCTCACATTTTTCGCTTCATATTCTGCGTATGAATCGTCCTAACCTTGTTGTCTAAAACACGAGCCTAAACGTTTTCGAAAATCAGAAAAGGGCTTTTTATATTGCGAAATGTAGCCATTTTTTCGGAATACTCAATCTCTTCGTCTCAAAGCATGCCATTTCAGCGATTTTCAAAACTTCTTACTTTTTCTTGGTTCACATTCTGTGAATACATCTTTCTAACCTTATCGTCTAAAACACGACCCTAAACGTTTTTGAAAATCAGAAAACGGCTTTATATTGCAAAATGTCGCAATTTTTTTCGGAATACTCAATTTTTTTGCTTAAAGGCATACCATTTTATCGATTTTCAAAATTTCTCACGCTCTTGGTTCATATTCTGCGTATGAGTATTAATGAGAAAAATCTTTGTTGTTTTTTTTTTTAGACTAATCTCGCCGCCTGTTTACCAGTGCCAAACCTCCGCCATTTTTAAAGAAATTAGAAAATCCCACGTAACAGCTAAAAGTAGTAATAAAACATACCCAAAGTCTCAAAAATGGTAAAACAATCTTTACTTTAAAAAAAAGTCATAAATATCAACAACTGTTTTCAGGCCCTAAGGTATCTCTACCCTTAAACAAACAATTGTATAATTCGATCGAACAACGAAAAAGTTCAATTTACACATTTGTCTCGTTATCCCAGAACGGCCGCCTTTGTCCTGTTCGGTACAGCTAGATCGTAAAATTTCAAGGCCAAACTTTCGTCCTCTGGCTATAAATCATTGGCGCGCGACATCGACCACCTGAGTTTTCATGTTTGTCACGAGATATCGCTGATTTGAAACGAGCCTTATCATCGACAGTAAAGACGTCAAGGTCTCGCATGCGGTGGCGCGCGCGGCAGCGAGAACATCGTTGGCAAGCCGGCCGAGGAAAATACGCGGCATCGAATTACAGAAACCCGAGCAAAATCCCTTGCGGTCGTACTTGGCGTTATCAGACCCCATCGGCATCCCCGTAGCATTGAGCAAGAGACGAATATTTTTTTCCCATTCGCAACGTACTCAAGTGGCCCGTTTATTCCTAGAGCCAGCACGAGAACATTTAGCGAGACGGAGAAAATATTTCCGTCTCCCCATCTACGCGAAAAGGGGAGTGACGCCAACGAGTGACCAACAGCGGCGAATTGTGGTCGACGATATCCGGGTCCGCGTCGTGTAACTCGACCCGTCTTGTGACTACGTTTTGTTTTTTTATTCTCAATCGGCGTTTTTTTACGCCTCATACGCGAACCTATGAGTCACGCTGGAAAGAGCGGATCGTCCGATCGCGGTTGCGCAATACCGTGATATCCAAGGATCAATTATTCCGATACCGGGGGAAATATTCACCTTGCCAGCCTAACGCGCAATTCTCATTATTCCGTGTAGCATCACGATTTGTCGAAACGGACGAAAATCTTACGATTTTTCGTCACTCATGCATTCACGGGGATGAAAACTTATTCGCACGTTTTGAGGATCGACGTGAGGAAAAATAGAAAGATCTACAAACCACGAATAGTGCGTTGACAGCGCATAGAAGATATTTGATGCAGCGAAGACCGACGTCCAGGTGAGTCGCCGCCATCGTCTGCTTCTTTTACGTCAACGATCTCTCAAATTCCTGGTTTTTTTTTGTTTCGACGATGTGGCAATTTGGTGAAGGATGAGTAAAAAGCAAAAAGATCGAGAGTGGCGAGTCCTTGCTTCGAGAGGTTATCGTGCGTCTGTGGAGCGCCACGGCGGACTGACGATACACTAAGCGGAGCGTAGATTCGACTCGGCGAATGTCGAAGATTTCCCCCGAAATAGTCTCAAGCTCTCTTGGGCACGGAGCTCGACACGAATACACATGGGCTTGAGACCCAAGATCCAGGTATCGTGGACTATATCGCGCAGAGCAGTCTTGCTATCTCTTCCTCTTGCGCTCTCCCACTCCTTTGCACCTTTCTCTCTCTCTCTCACACACAGGCGCGCGCGCCCTCGCACACATTCTGGATCACATTAAATTCGCTTTTGATAACGAAGCGAGCCTCGCTTAAACGAGGCGTAGGAAAAAAGAACGACACGTAAAAGTAGAACGCACATGTTGCGAAGCATGTGCACGGCTGTGGGTTTTTTTTCCGATACTTCAAAACCATTGACTGCTGTTACGATCATTTTAGTTAAGTTTTATCAGGCATTGCAGATGGATGACGAATATTGATCGGTTTTGACACACAGCCGCTTTCTCTGTCTCTCTCTTTCTGTGTTTCTTGTTTTTATTCGATTATTTAGTATTTTATCGTATAATATTAATTTTATTATTTAGTGAATGTTAAAAAATGATTGTTATTATTTCCGAATACGGCTTTGCTGATAAATTTCTCTGTGTTAAGTGTTTATTTGATTATTTAGTGGATGTTGAAAAGGAACTATTTTTTGATTGGTTCGTTTCCAGCCGTACAGGGTTTTTCCCTTTTTACGAGCCCCATCCCCCCCGCCTCAACTTCGTTCTTACCGCCCATTCCACATATATCCCCTGCCCCATTCCACAACTCTCCCCTTACCTCCGCCCCCCCCCTTGCGGCCGCCGCAGCCGACTTCCCCCTCTGTATCGTGTATTCACCATGCATACCTGTCATAGGTATAGGGAAACTGCGGAAAACCTATACCGATACAACCGGTCACAAAGCTCGCTTCCCATTCACGGAACTAGTAATCTTTCGCCGAAAAATGTCGAATAAAAAACATTTCACGACGAACGTACGCGACTGGGATTCGAACCCGCGACCTCCCGGTCCCCTGGCCAGCACGCTACCACTAGACCAACGCACCGATTGTTGAAAAAAAACTATTATTCCCGAATACGTCTCTGTTCGGCTTTAACTTTTCCATCCCCCTCTTTTGCTAAATATGAATTTTTTATTATTTTGTGAGTTCAGGAGAATGGGGAGAAGAGATCGACGGAGTGGACGAATAAATGAAGAAAGGGGCCGTTATTTCAAATACTCGAGCCGGGTTCGCTACCTGCGTTCCTCATCCCCACTTGTACCCTATTCCTAACGCTTTACCATTACATCTTTGCAGACGAGAAGAAGGCATGTACATGCAGTGTTAAAGTTATACCGCCCAAGTGCACGCCGATTTGCCAACCGTTCGATGTATATTTTTACCGGCAAGTGAACATTTTCACAAAAAAAATACAAAATGCTCCCGATTTGTTAAAAAATAACAGAGAAATTGCGTCAAGGGAAGATTCCATACAAATTCATTCTTTGATTCTTCATCAATTAAGCGCACCTGCTTTCGCGCTGATGATTAAATATGCGTGGTTTGCATCGAATTTAATTGAGGAAAGACCGCTGTTTTTGCTCTATGGTCTTGCGTTTTGCTTGATTTTACCACAAATACCACCCGCAATATTGTTCTGATGTAACAAGCGACCATAATGATAGCGAGTAAGAAAAACCTGCATATTGTAATGAAAAATAATAAACTGCAGTTTCTTGTGAAAGATGTTATAATTTCTTCCTCTTTTTTTCTGCGTGCAAAATAAAATAATAATAAATAATTTTTTTAAAAAAAGGAAAGTAAAAAATGTTTAAAATGAATTAAAAAATTAAATAAATAAATAAAATAATAATAAATAATTAGACGGTTTTGCATCATCCAACGAATTTATTTATATTTTGTGAAAAAAAAACGCCATCACGAGACTCGAACCCTGGACCTCGAGCATCAGAGCCGGGCGTTGCCCAGTGGGCAACGCTCGCTGGTTCGACAAAGATGCAACCGTACCGGTATCGTAGCTACGAGCTAAACTTTCGAACGTTTTTTCTCGAAAACTAAAGAGCGTTGTATAAAATCCCTTTCCTCAAGTACTCAGGGTAGGTCCCTCTACAACATATCTGAGACTTATCAAAATCTGTGAGTGACAGCCTGTAAGGTCCCCTTGTAAGCCGATATTATCTATTTTAAGATGAAAAAAACTCGTTTTCGTTGTTTCAGATCAACCAGGTGGCCAAAATCAAGTAAACCGTTGGGCCCCTCACGTTCAAAGGTCCTTCACACGATTGTTTAAAACTTTTCAAATTGTTAATATTTTCACATTAAATTTGGTACACAACTTTGTTAATGTACGTACAAATAAATGTCCAAACGATTTTTTCAATCATCTTATTGCTTGAAAAGAATTTGTTCTAAATAACCCTGATTTTCGGGTAATCAGAGTAGCCTAAGCCCTTAACTCGAAGGATCGCCGGAGCCGAACCCCGACCGCCCATCCACCAGTAACACGTTATTTTTATATAAAATATTTCGTATGATATCTCATCTAAAAGGTTCTTTCAATTTTGACTGTTAAAAAGCTTTGACTGTTAAAAAGACTGCTAAAAAATAAAATGGTCAACTTACCAATGTCTCGTGATTCAAATAAGGAAAAATTCGACCGGAAAATTTCGATAACCTCGTGCGGGATTCGTGGATCAATCGGCGATGAAATTCGCGTGTTCGAGGGCACGCAATTTTATTCAAAAATTCATAAATCATTAACGACGAGATGAACAGCGCTTGTAAATTCTTACGGAAGAACCCATACACACACGAGTACCACGAGCCGATGCACGGATCAAGTTATATTTTGTCATAGTCACGAGATTTCAAGGCGGCAATCTCTGTCACGTGAATTAATTTGCCAAGTTTGTCCATTGGATCCGCGAGAATTCCTTGTTCGATATTCATGATTTTCCGTCGGTGCATCATTATCCACTAAGTATGAAGAACGTCGCAAAAAAAATAGCCAAAATTATAAGGGTATTGCGACGGTCGGTGATGTCAAGTAATATTGAAAACTGGACGAATCTGAGGATGAAAGCTTCATCCTCGAGTGCCGCGTGAATCCTGCGGTGAAAATATTCTCGCACTTCCCGCCATTCGCGGGGATCGAGAAGTATCTAGACTGTCTCGTAGGTGGTCTTGATTGCCCGCGCCAGATAAACTCCAAACCAAATACCGATAGCCTGGAAAAATAAATAACACGGCTTTCGTGAGACCCAAACAGGAAAAAAAGCGATCACCGTTGCGTACACGAGTTGATCCAACGTGTCATCCAACTCGTGCAATGATTAAAATTCACGACATGGCTGTCCGAAGTTGAGGGGGGAGATACCTTTAGGCGCGAAAAACATTTGTTCATTTTCATAATTTTTCATTAAAAAGAAAGACGTCTTAACTATTTTCGAGACTTAGGGTGTGTTTTATTACTACTTTTGGCTGTTACATGGTATTTGTAAAATTGATTTTTTGAATGGCGGAGGTTTGGCAGTGATCCGCCGCAACCTGTTTAGAAGTCCGTGTCATGCCCAGAGGCGGTTTATACACTAGGCCCACTAGGCTCGAGCCTAGGGCGCCGCGGCAAAAGGGGGCGCCGCGTGTTGGCGAGATTCGCAAGTACGCGCGCCCCCGTCTCCCTCGCACCCATACCGATCTTATGCGTTAAGAAGTTTCGACACCGAAATCGAAATGCTTGTAGACGATTGAAGTTCACATCGCCGAGCGATTCATTTAGGATGCATCAACTGTCCGAAAATTAATCCGTTTCACCACATCGTTTCGGAGATTTATAAGGTACAAGTTGAACCTTCATCCATTTGGCATACACGTGGCACTTCGTAAGCACTAGTTATAGGGCTGCACGAGTTTAAATAATGCTTCAATTTAAGTTTTAAAAAACTGAACACACTGCGATCAGTGTTGGGAATGTCGAGTTAAAAAGTTAAGCGGTTTTTCCACTTGGTTCATGGATAATACTCGAAGATGTGAATTTTGAGCTCGTGCGGTTTGTTTTCGGACATTAACGAAACTTGTAGGTTAAACGTGGCAACACTGCGATAATTGGCTCTGTCGAGTGAGGCATTTTAAAATCGGCGGGTGTTTGAAACGTACACGGTATTACGGCACTTGATATTTATAGAAAGATGTATTTATTTGTCCGCTCGACATTTTTAACATTTTCTCGCCTTTAACGAATCAAAAACTCTTTATAAAATGTTGAACGTTGAACGTTCCTCATCGTGTAAATAACCTGGAGCCGACGACGCTTCAGCGATAGTCAGTCTTGCTAATGGCAGAAACGGCCGCCATTGTCAAGTTTATCTGTTACTTTTTCTTGAAGAACATATTAATTCTTGATTGCAAAGATGATAAGTATTGATATCATTTCCTGGCCTAGAAAATTTTTCAATATTATGCGTTGGGAAATGCCCAATTATAGTTTATTTTTTAATAAAAGTTTATGCACAAGAGGTTGACAGCCTGCCGAAAACCCATTGTGTTTTCATCCTCACCCTTGCGGCTGAGAAATGGTATAAGAAATCCGTAATGCATAAGGGGGCGCTAATTTCGTCAGGCCTAGGGCGCTAGATTTCGTAAACCGGCCCTGGCCATGCCTCTGCCATTTTCAAAGATTAATAACCAAAACAGCCGCGGATCTAGGGGGCAAGCCGGGGTACCGGCCCCGGGCGGTTATTTAAGGGGGCGCCAAATTCATAGATTTGAAAAAAAATTTGGTTGACTAAAAAAAAACTTAAACAAGCCGAGCATCCAGGGCGCTTTAATGAAAGCGAGTTTCAATGGCCTCGCGATCCTAGCCAAAAAAAATGAAACTGCCTATGAGACGACGTTTGATGAGGTAATAGATTCTTTCGTGGAAAGGAAAGCTCGACGTGCAAAAGCTGTAGCAAGATTAGATAGTAAAATTTGCTGGGTCCTAAAGATTGAACATGTGCGTACAGTCTGATTTGTGCGTTGTCTAGACTGGTTGTATTAATATAGTTGGTATTCTATATTAATGTCGCACATAAGGAAAAGTTATTAGCACATAGGTAATAAAGAGCGCAAATTCATTTAAAGGTTCTTATTCTCCCGGCTGTGAAAAATCCACCCAGTATATTTGTTCTGTAAGTTTTTAAAAATCATTTATCTGAAATGCTGGAAGGGAGGGCCACCAATGTTTTCGCCCGGGCTCCGAAAAACCGTAAATCCGGGGCTGAAAAAAAAGTACCACGTAACAGCCAAAAGTAGTAATAAAACAAGACCTACGTCTCGAAAATGGTGAAGAAATCTTTCTTTAACAAAAAATCATGAAAATCATCAATTGTTTCCCTTGATTAAGGTAAAAACCAGAGCGCGCTCTTGATTTCTAAAGATTTTGTTCAAATTTTAACCAGACATTGTTCATATCATTATGCACGTTTGAGTGAAATTTCAGAACATGCATAACGATATGAACAACGCCTGGTTGAAATTTGAACAAAATCTATAGTAGACAAAAGCGTGCGCCCGTTCTACCTTACAAGTGTACTTCGCCCCTTGAGTGGCCATCGCAGTAATTGGCGAACGATCGCTGACGATCAGCTTGCACGAATGATAGAACAACCTGGATGAACGCAATTCCTAGTCCAACGCCGCCGAGCTGTACAGCATGGCTTCTGATCAATGTCGCGAGCTCGGGGAGACATCCATGTTGGTGGATATTCGTCGAATTGAGGGTACAACTGGCCGTACCGACGACGCCGTCCTCTCGTTCGCAACAGGACATTGGCAAATTCATGCTCGTCTTATTCGGGGTCAAGACGTGGACCCAATCCTCTGCGCTCGTCGTGCCGCAACATTTGAACTGTAGAAAAACACACGGCGAGCACGTTCAACACATTTTCAAATACGGCCATGAGATTCCGACGATACAATAATCGAAAGAGCATGCATAGAAACAATTATGAGAAAAAAAAGAAGTCAATATTACGTCGCGCTGAAGTTCGTCCCACATTCTAGGTATTTCCGTTCCGTTCTCATACTTCGGCATGTTCTCCAACATTTTTTCCTTAATCACGACCGCCGCCTCGTTTCTCAGCACGTAGCCAGAAATTCCACCGGCCAGTTCGAGAACGAAGACGAGCACCATCAGCGAAGCGAACTGCAATTTGATCATTGAAATAAATTTGTGAAAATGCAACATTTAAAAAATGATCGGTTATTATAATAATATTGGATTGTTGTTTTTAATGTATTGTTGTAATTATACTGTACTAGGTGCGCAACTAAGTTTCCGGGTTTTTTTGACCAATAAAAAATCGAAAATTTCATGACAAATACAAAAAATGGTTCGTTCGAAGTATCGTCCCTCGCTATTGACACATTTTTGCCATCTCTCTGGCAACACATAAATACCGCAACGATAAAAACACGCGTCTTTGGACTGAAACCATTCTTTCAAGCAATGTTGTACTGCATCGTAATTGGCCAAGTGTAGCCCACCCGAGCCATCGACTGGAATCAGTGATGGTCTGAAGGGGCCAGGTCTGGCGAAGACGGCGGGTGCGGTAGCAGATCCCATTTTAGTGTTCTTATGGTGTCCTGGACGATGGAACTGCGATGGCACGGAGCGTTGTCGTGCTGCAACATCACACGTTCGTGTCTCGTGTCCCATTCTGACCGTTTTTCGAGCAATGCGTGGTTCAAATTGATTCGTTGTTGTCGGTAGCGATGCCCATTGACAGTTTCGCCCGGTTTCAGCAGCTCATAGTACACGATTCCTTTCTGGTCCGACCAAACGCAGAGCATTGTCCTTTTTCCGAAGCGATTTGGCCGTGCCGTCGATGTCGGCGCTTCGCCAAGTGAAAGCCACGATTTTCTGCGTTTGGGATTCTCGAAATATATCCATTTATCATCGCCAGTAACAATTCGATGCAGGAAACTCTTTCTGTTCTGCCGCAAAAGCAAAATTTCGGAAGTGACTTCCCGTTTCCCGCAAATGCTGTTTATTTGGCACAAACTTTGACATTTTCGAGGTTAGGAAAAAAGTCGTTGTGTTGCGATATTTGTTTATATTACGACTGGGTATTCTTGATGTTCAAGCTATAAAGACACCCAATTTCAGACCTGTATGCCGACTACATGTGTCGCTAGCGCCATCCATGTGTGAAACCCGGGAACTTAGTTGCGCACCTAGTATTATGGTAATTATATTGTATTATTGTATATATTGTATTGCAGTGTAACAGTCGTTGGGCCTTGGTCGCCGTTTTTCGTAACATTTTTTTTCATTAGTCAAGGCTTCATGCCACAGTAACGGGTATAAAATCATGTGCGAATTTAACTATTTTTTTCGTATGAAAAAGTGATTCACTCACACGTTAATTACACATCTATGTAGTATGAATATCAAGCTGTTAGGAAAAATATATATTTTTTTTTCGATGTACAAAATTGTTAAATTTTGATGTACGAAAAAAAATTGTTAAATTCGTACATGATTTTATACCCGTTATGTGGCCTAAGGCCTTAACAAAATTGATGCAATTTTGCCTAGGAGACTCGAGAAAATAAATGACAATTTTTTTTGATGATTGAAACTTTGTAACAACAAAAGCTCGGTCCAACCTTAGACAATGTAATCTACTTCGAGGGGAAAAAACTCTCTCCATTGTTTCAGATGGACAGGGTGACCAAAATCAAGTACACCGTTGAGCCCCTCACGGGTAAGGAGGCCGGAGCGCTCCAGTTGAGTCAGATGACGGTTTAGGATTTTTTTTCTATGAACCTCAAAAAATGCATACAAGGTATAGATTTATTCTGTAGATGCTAAATCGTCATAAAATATATAATTAAAGGGAAAAATGATTTATTATGTGAAAAAAAAATTGAAATGAATTCGGGAAGCGTCAGTATAGCCTAGATAATGTCATATATATTTAAAAAATTTAATCTTGGATTGTGGTTAACGTTCCAACCTCCTTAAAGGGCCTGCGCGAGATTGTTTACAACCTCTTAAATTATTGATCTCTTTTAAATAAAATTTTGTACACCACTTATTTAATGTGCATACAAATAAAGGTCCAAACAATTTTCCAACAGTCTTATACCTGAAAAAATGATTTTCTCAAGTAACTCTTATATTTGGGTCGTCACAGTAGCCTCACCTTGTAATTTATAACATAATTGTTAAACAAATTAACTATATTATATCGTTATTGTATTATGAGCTTTGTATTGTATTATAAGCTATCGCATTATAACCTATATCGTATTATAAGTTTTATTATATTATACTGTTTATTGTGAAAATGCAGTTCAATTATTTCAGCAATGACATTCAATTTTTACCCGTCGAAAAATATTTGTTAGACCCTTCGTCATATTCATTAAAATTGTCAATAACAGTTTGAAAATTAAAAAATACCCGGACAATTAATTCATACGCCAGAGGAATTTTTTTTCCCGAATGAGAAACACGTCACCATCTACATTTCTGCTCAACTAGAATTTATGGTGCTGAAGTTTGCATCGTTGGAATGCAACGAAATTTTATTTTTTATTTTTTTTACTTCTTAATTTTTACTATTTCTCAAAAAAATTTTTTTGCACCTTTTGGTTATAATGTTGAAAGATTGTCACAACAGTTTCGGCGACTTCCGCAGCCTTGATGTGCTTAAAAAAAATACGGGAATTCGAAAGAAATATATTTTCGTTGCATTCCAACGATGCAAACTTCAGTACCATTAGAATTTTATGAAATCCCGAAATTTCTTGCCTCCGTATACCTCCAAATTCGAAGTTGGAATCGAAAATAAAACAAAACCATCATCATGCACAAAAGCCTAAAATATCGAACATTATCGAACATATGACTGTTGTTTCGTCGCGTGTAATCAACTTTAAGCACAAAGTGCTACTCACCGTGAGTATCATACAATAGCTCTCTTTCACTGCACCGCAGCAACCGAAGAAAGCGATGAAGAAGATAATAGCGCCGATCGCTATCAAAAGATTTGGCACCGATAAAAAGTTGTCGTCGAGGAAATGCTGATGACTACGGAAAACGGCGTGTATAGTCGCTCCTATGCAGAGCAATATTATTCCCGTTATCTGCAACGCAACAGGCGCAAAAGCAAACAAAAAACATTTCATTAAATGGTTCCTCGAATTTCGACGGTTCATTTTGAATAATAGGAAATCATTTTTCCAGTAACTCCTCTCAACTGAGATATAACAGTTATAAAAACAAAAACAAAAAAATAAGACTCCCCGTCGGATCTCTTGAAAAAAATATATTTTGCGTTCCCAATTGTCTCAATAAGAAGAATTTGTCATGAATAAATTGTAATGCACGACTTTTACAAGAACCGTAAAATACAGTAATTTGTCATGAATAAATTGTAATAACACAGCAACAAACAAAAAACCCGACCGATGTAGCCCGGCAAAAGCCACAGTGTTTACAATTGCTGAAGAGGTCAAAAAACTAAAATGTAATCAAGATTTTACGCGTCATAGGGTACTTTCTAAGGTTTTATCGCTGTGCATCACGGTGTTTTTAAGGTCTCGTAACTATCTTAACGTCTCTACGACGTTAGTCGAGCGTACAGAATGAAGCAGGGAGAAATATAAGGAAGCCAGTCGTGTTTATAACGCTCGGAGCCTGGATTCCAAAAAGGCGACGCACGATGCCTTTTTTACACAAGAGAAACAAAATTAAGCCTAAATTTTGAGAATCCAAAGATATAAAAATGTACCATATATCTATAAATATATATTTATATTAGGGTGACACAAATTTGAGCTCTACTTTTTTCCCTTTTTCTCACCATCCAATTACCTTCTTTAAAGGAAAAAAAAAATTGTCCTGAAATCTGCGCGCGGTCAAAAAATATTTAGAGATCACTCCAGCCTCGCAAAAATTCAAATGTTCATTAAAAAATCGTTTTTTTTCGCTCAGTTCTCACCCATGAATTTTACGCTTTATTATTTTTAAATTAACCTCGCGAAAGCTCTAGCCGGTCAATGAATATTTAGTGGTCGCTCAAGAGCTTCGAAACTTCCAATTTTCACCAATTTTTTTTCACTCTTCTCAATTAAAATTTGGACGCTTTGTAAAATTTTCAAAACAATTTATCGTTTTTCTTTAGAAACGGATTTTTCAAATTTACCTCACACTACTCACCCAAGAATTATAATCTTTGTTCTCACAATATAATTGTTTAAAGCTCTTGTCCGTAAACCAAATTAGAGGTCTCCCGTTTTATCGAGTTTGAAGTGTAAGGTGAATTTGAAGAATCCATTTCTAAAGAAAAAAAGGGATTAATTGTTTCAAAAATTTTGCAGTGTTCAATTTATGCGTGCGAAGAGAAAAAAATCGCGAGAATTGGAAATTTTTAAACTCTCGAACGACCACTAAATATTCATTGGCCTGCTAGAGCTTTCGCGAGCTTAATTTAAAAAATATAAAGCGTAAAATTCATGAGTGAGAAGTGGACGAAAAAGAAATTGATTTTTTAATGAAAATTTGAATTTTTGTGAAGCTTGACCGACCTCTAAATATTTTTTGACCGCTCGCAGCTGTCGTGACATTTTTCTTTCTTTTTTGAAGTAGATAATTGGATGGTGAGAAGAAGGAAAAAAATATAGCTCAAATTTATGCCACTCCAATGTATAAATCATATTAAATATAAAAATTTACAATATATATATATATAATCGTGTGTCGTAAAAAACAACGAACAATCACCCCTCTAAACAATAGACACGTTTGAAGTTAGTATAATTTTAATTTCTGAATGTGATTTTTCAGTTATAAACTTAAAGAAAGAATGCCTTTATAACGTAAAGAATAGCTTGTACCCAAAAATGAAGTTCACGAAAAATTTGAGGGACTTCTTTATGGCCTCGGAATCGTAGATTGAGGGAGGGGTAAGGTTAATTCGCTACAAAAAAGCATATTTACGATATTTTATTTGGCGGCGCAGCTCGTATATATTTATTTATGTAATTAGTATATAATAAAAGGACATTTGAAGAATATTCTGTAATTTTCATTAATAATTATGCAGAAATGAACCGTTCACAGTAAATCCCCGCAGACGCCTAAAAAAAGCTACACTGCGGTGAACCGCCGTAGCATCACTAGATCATCTGAACTTAAAAAACTAAAACGATTTCATTAGCTGGGAAGTTCCTTAAGGTAACGTTGTCGGATTTTTGTTTACTTTTAATTTTTGGTTACACTTAGAAGTAAAACACCGATTTTGCATTTTAAAAATCGGAGATTTTGTTATCGTAAAAGAAATTACAATTATAGAAAAATTTTAAAAACTCGACCTTCGTAAAATTTTAAAAACTTCGACTCGTAAAATTTCGAAAGGATCGGTGCAATAGATTTTGAGCTAGAGAGTTCACCGTATGTGAAAACCCTAAGTGTTAGAAAAACGCGTTTAAAAGTTTCAAAAATTTCTACACTGAAAAATAAAAAATTAAACATCAATAAACGCGTATTTTTTCATATAGTTACAAAGAATCATCGATACCAAGCACATAAAGCATTCATGACATAATTTGAAGAAACGCCAATAAAAAACCTTGACCCCCCCCCTTCTTTAACCCGTAGATCAGTTAGTGACATTTCTCAGGCTTGAAATATCAAACGCGTTTTCCCGGAAACCACTTTTTCGTGAACCTCGTACAAGATAACTCAAAAACTATCCGATCGATCATTTAAAAATTTCGCACACTTTCAGATAACATAATTACCGTCTATGTGAACCTGAAGTTTCGCAAAAATTATTTGAAAAAACTTTTTCTTCATTAACAAAGACTTTAGTCAAAATTTCATGAAAAAATAGATCATGTTTTCAAACTCGTAGCATTCTTCGAATTTTCACTTTTCTTTGAATTTTTTAGGTTTACTGAGAGCGTGTGGGCTTAGAAATCTAAAATTTCGTGGCTCTACTGTTTTAGATCAATGCACGAGATGCTAGGTTGTACGCCGTGGAACAACTCAGGCGGTTGCCCTCTCTGAAGAGCCTCATAGCCACCATTTTGGAATATAAAAAAATATGAAATTGAACGGTGAAATAATATGTACACAATATTTAAATTCTGTAGAATATTTTCGATACGAAAAAATCTGGAAATAACGCTTTCATTCATTTGGCGGTATAAACGTTGACGTTTCCTTTGGGCACAGCGGTATGTTTATTTATTTATTTCATTTCTATAAAAGTGAACCGCCATAAGAAATTAAATATACATAACCAACCAATTCTCAGATTACTGTTACTATCTCAATACTGCAAATATAAACAATTCGTCTAATTGGTGAAAAAAGGTTCACAATTACCGTTAGAAAATCAAGAAGATCTTTTCAGAAACGAAATTCATGAAGCAAGTTTACGATTTATGGTCATCGCAACGTTTGAATACCGGTTAAAATTGAAAACGAAAGATTATTTAAAAAGTAATGATAAAAAAAAAGATCAAAATATCTTTATATCCGCGAAGCATTGTAACTTAACGAATCCTATTCCACGTGTCGTCAATAATTTAATTTTGCTCAGATCATCAATAAAGTCATTATTCAACCTTATCAATAATTGAAAAAACAACCTGAGACGATATTTTTACAATCATATTTCTCCGTGCTTCAATAATGAAACAACTGCAATATGTCGTTGGAAAAAAATACACGGGATTGCTCACGAATAAACATTTCTCGAAGTTCGTTGGTTCAGATTCGAGGAAAGCGCGAAAAAAAGAAGTAAAAAAAACAAAATATCGACGAAGCGCGAACATAGTATCACCCGTGTAACGGAAAATGCGTACAAAATCGCATGTGCTGCGGTGTCCGAGCGGTTAAGGAGATGGACTTGAAATCCATTGGGTTCTACCCGCACAGGTTCGAATCCTGTCCGCAGCGAATAATTTTTTTCTACAATTTCAATTTTTTTTCACTAAAAAATCCTCAGTTCAATTTCAAAACAACAAATACACTCCTATGAATTCGCAAATTCTCAGTTCGCATTCCCAAAAAAAAAACCGAGAATGAATAAGAGAAAATACGTGTACGGAGTGCAGGGACCGCGGTATTTTCTCGCGTGGTAACGAGTCCGATTGCGCATGCGCCCGTGACGTTACACATCGTAAGACGAAACGGCGGAACGTATCTCCTCAATTATTCTGTGTTTTATGCCCCGCGCGCCTCGAAATTTCACCGGCGAAAGTAAACGCTCGAAAATTGTGCGCGCCTGCCCGTCCTTCGTTCGCTTCGCGCCATTACGACCATTACGTCCGAGAGGCACGACTGTCATTCGCAATTCAAAGAAAAAACACCGGTAGATAGCGTTTCGGCTGTCATGCGAGAAAAACCGCCATTTTATTTTACGCTTCAAGAGCGAAATCAGCAACGCAATTTTTCACCGATGCGCAGTATCATTCCTAGACGCAATCGATTTTTCCGCAGCTGTCACTTTCCGTTCACGATCTTCGCGCCACCGACGATATAATGTTACCATTTCTCCGTTCAAGTATCAAATTTCATCCATTATTTTTTTACCCTCTGATAAACGAATAGAAAAAAAAACATCGATAACACGAAGTATTGGAGAACAGCTTTTTGCCAACGTCACACGACGATTCGCACACAATTACGGATCGATCCAATCTATTCCGAGTTTATCGCGTACGGAGGCAAACCGAGTCACGCGCCCAAACCTCACGACCGTTTATTCGCGCAGATCGTGAACAAAAATTCATCCCCATAACCCCAAAGTGCTTGTCGAATTTGGAGATACGAGCTGGCACGTGTCATCGTGCCCAAAAAAAAGAAAAAAATCCCATCCGCAACAAAAAAATCTCCGAGTCCTTGAAAATTTCCACTCGCCGCAACACCGCGTCATATCCTCGGGAACGACAAATTCATTATCACGCCACAATTCTCTCATACAAAATATTACGTAATCGCTGGAAAAAAAACAATGTGTGCGCGATTACTCACCACGAACAGAAGATTGAACAGAAACATAAGGTACTTGATGCATTGCGAGCTCGTCGAGAGCTTCAACGAAGACACCATCTCGCCAATAGTCCCTAGCGAACAAACCAGACAAGACCGTTAATTTTTTCCCTCGATACTCGACCCACACACACACACACACGAACGCCACGTGACAATTTACACCGACAAGAAACAATTTTTCGTCCACTTTCGATACGAACTTTGCACTTCCGTACGATCTGTCGATTTATTTCTTCTCCCGCAAAACGACGTTTCGGCTTTTGTCACGTTGGCACAAGAACGAGAATCTTTTTGTTTCGGTTACGCGCGCGAGCAGGGAAATTCGTGCTGCTATCGGTTCCGCGTGTGCTGGCGAACTATCGAGAATAAACCTGTCTCTCGATCGTGCCGTTTACCACCGCTGGCGTGTATAGGAACGTTACGAAAACGTCGGTCGCGACGATGTCGACGCAACGACGACGACAACCAAGTTAATCTTATCAGGCTCCGCGCTCAGTTCTGTATCGAGAGCGGATGGACGCGGTACTGCGTATTGGACGAAAAAAAGGGTATCGAAAAAGACCGTACGTTGCTTCGCTATATGCGGAATTAAGTTGGAAGAAGGGAGGCGTAAGTCCTCGCGTTTTTTAAAACGGGAGATCCCTCTGCGCGGCCAAAATAAGCGAGTTTTCAAGACGTTTTTGCGTCGAAACTATTCTACATGATTTTAATTTTATGTATACGTTATTACATCTTTTAATATCCCGATTTGGGGGGGAGGGAATGGCGGCTGTAGTCTTGCTTCAGAGACGGTTGCCGCCTGAGTTGTTCCACGGCGTATGACCTAGCGTCCGGTGCATTCGTCTGAAAAATCGGAGCCAAGGAGTTTTCCATTTCTGAAACCCAGACGCTCTGTGTTAACCTAAAAAGTAAAATAAAAAAGTGCAAATTTCTCAAAATTGTACGTGTTCGAAAAAATGTTCTATTTTTCATGAAATTTTGACTAGAGTGTTTGAAAATGGAAAAGTAGGTTTTTTGAATAATTTTTTAGAAACTTTAGGTCCACATAGACGGTAATTAAGCTATCTGAAAGTGTGCGAAATTTTTGAATGATCGGATAATTTACGAGTTATCTTGTACGAGGTTCACGAAGAAGTGGTTTTCTGGTAAACTCTTTTAAGGGGCTAAACTACTGCGACGCGTCGAAAATCAGCGTTATTAAAAAAATGATTATAAAGGAATGAGTAAAATGATTGAAAAATCGTTTGGACATTTCTTTTTCTGTATACTAGTCGTGTGTGAAATTTCATTTTTAAATATGCATAATTAAAGAAGTTATGAACAAACTCGTGAAGGACCTTTGCACGTGAGGAGCTCAACGGCGTAGTAAATTTTGGCCACTGGTTGATCTGACAAGAATAACGAGCTTTTTTTTTAATCGATAATATTGGCTAAGCCTTGACCGAGTTTTTTTTATCATTCTCATGTTTCAATCGTAAAAAAAATGAATTTCTCCGATTTTTCGAGGAAAAATATCGTTATTGTTAATAACCAATGAAGAATAAACGTTGAGAAGAGGAACGTCGGTCAAGACTACCGTTACACTGAATAAGTGTACCAAATTTAAACTCAATCCGTTTATTAGATGTCGAGAAATCGTGTGCACCCTTTTGAGAAACATTGTTTCGCGGAAAACGCGTTTAAAGTTTTACCATCAGTTCTATCGTCGTTATCATAAGTTTACCTTCAATATGGACCTTCCTGTCCAATTTGGGTTGCCTCGAGCGACGAGCCCACGTTCGTCATTTTCACAGTAGCCTAGCTCCTAGAACTTTCAAGACTCAACAATTTTGTGTCTAAACGACCTACCGATCAACCCCTTCGTTGGCAGAGAGAATTCGGCAGAAAGTCCCCAAAATGTCAGGAACATTTTTTTATCCTGAAAACTTGTACTCTGGGGTTTTTGACGGTGCTGATTACGAATCTGACCTCAAAATGCAGGAATTGACAACGACGAACAAATATGGCGAATAAAAATACAAATAATACAGATTGATTAAGATGAAACTCGGTACACAAGCTTCATATATTTCCACCTATTTATTGTATTATGCTCCATGTTATTGAATTCACCATGAAAAATTCCTTCATTTTGAGTTCAGCATCACACTCAGCGTGCCCGAAAACCCCCGAGTACCAAGATTTATCCAAATCGAGCTGTTTTTTGCACTTTCGTTCGCCATATTAGATCCGCCATTAAATTTTTTTGAATTTCGTATTCAGATTCGTAATAAGCGACCTCGAAAATCCCAGAGTACCAATTTGTATCTAAATCGAGTAAAATTTTCAATTTCGGTCCGCCATTCTAGCGCCGCCATTTTGAATTTTCAAATTTAAAGTTCAGATTCGGAATAAGCGACCTCAAAAATCCCGAAGTACTAATTTTCATCTAAATCGAGTAAACTTTTCGATTTTTGTTCGCCATATTGGCGCCGCCATTTTGAATTTACAAATTTTGACTTCAAATTCGGATTCAGCGAGCCCAAAAACCCCCGAGTGAGGCTCCGATTTCAAATCAGAGCAAGTTAAATAGGGAAATAAAGGTTGACGCACTATTGCGTCAATGCCACACAGGGCACGGAATTATTTGACGCATTATTCAATGCCACACAGGGCACAGAATGATTCGACGCACTATTACGTCAATGCCAACGAAGGGGTTAATCTGCGATTTTAGGACGATATTCTACACACGTCTGACAAAAATTACATTTCTTAAAGTTATACAAGGATCGCCCCTCTTAAAAAACTTCGCACTTGCCCCCACAGCTCGGATGTATAGGCTGTCGGAAAATTACCTGATATTTAATTTATCAATAAACCGTATTTTTATTGGAAAAGTACGAATATTTTTATTTTAATATGAGGTACAAACATGGAGGTTATGTGTGAAACACGTTATCCGATTAATGGCCGCCTCGTCCCTGTTTCCAAACGTTCACTCTTTTCACGAAATGTTCAATAACATTTTGGCATCATTGTGGACTATTTTCATTAAGGTGGTACGGAGGTAGAATCGTTACTACGAATCCAACTTCCGGATTTGAAATATTTATATGATTTTAACGTATACTTTATGCGCCTGTTGCCGAAATATGAGCTATTTTGACCGTATAGTTTTTTCTCAATAAAATTGCAAAGCCGAGCACTTTGAGTTACTGTAGCACGCGTCTTATGGGGACGGTCATCCGAAAGTGCGGTGATCACGGTTTTCCTGCTCACGTATCCAACTAAACCCGTTGGAAAACTGAAATTCGATAGGTTAGATATAATAGATATTGTAAAAAATAAGAAAATCAATCTTCACCGTGTAGTTAAAGCACTGCATTACAATAAAGTTTCCATTTCCGGTTGAAAATGGTGAGAACGACGAAATAGCACCCACAGTTTAGCAACGTCGCGAGTAACAGCTAATGTTTGACGTTTGGCGAACATAACCTAGCTATGTTTGGCAATTATTTTGAATAGAAGCCGCCACAAAATATGCAACCAACATTTCATGGAGTTTTATCATTTATCACGTATCAATAATATGGATAATTATATTCTACCTATCATGTCAATTCCGCTGAGGTAATTCAAGCCTATTTTAATAGGTTTTCGGCTGATCTTTTGATGTCTTTAATTTAGTCCGCTTTTAAAGTAGATATCTTAATATTATTATTATGAAGACTACTACCGAGTCATTGACAACCTAATTTTTTAGTTTATTATTTGTTCATGTGCAATAAATTCATCATTTACCGCAACATTTGGCACATTATAATCGATAACACGAATAATCAACATAAGTAAACATAAATCAGAGCAGCTGTGGGGAAAATAAATTTAGACTCGTTTTTGACCCCGAGAAAGTGATCGTACCTCCTTAAGCGTCCAATTGCTTCGTTGAGCTCCGGAACGGCTGTGGATCATTGGCACACACTTTTTCTTTCAGAGAAGCCCAAAGAAAGCAATGGCTTCAAAACACACGATCTTGCCAGCCACTTGACACCGCCGCGGCGGGAGATAACACGACCATGAAACTTCGTCTGCAATAACTATGCAGTAGCAATGCATCAAATAACAATTTCTATGCGTTCCTCGATCGTGTGATTCTCAATGACTAAACGTCAACGCTTCCTGATGCCAGTTGTCAAATATTAATACTCTATATTCGCCACGAAAAAAATGGCGCGCAATTTATAATGTAAGGTCATTTTGAGACACCCTTTATATACGTATACTTTTATCGGAACAATATGTACAATGCTGAATTGCGATCGGATCGAAGAGTTACAGATATCGGCCATAAAATGGCGCCAAGGATGCTCGAGGCCTACTCGAAAGATAGCACAGCGGCATCTTGCTTTCATTCTCTAGTACATTTATTCCTCACCAGGTAGCCTTGAGCACGACTGTTTGGGTTTGTTTGGGTTTGTTTGGGTTTGGGATTTCCCTACTCTCGTAGGAAACCCAAACGAACGCAAACGTGCTCAAGGCCGATTGCCAATGGCAGTAAAAAACCTCTTAAGCCGCAAGGTTGTTCACCCTGAGAACTCTGTGGGGATAAAAGAAATAAATAGCGAGAAGAAAGTTCGATTTCAAAGAAAATTGAATAATTGTGATTAAAGGGAAGATTTTGGTTTTTGAGGGCTTTCGGTGAAAAAATTGCGAAAAGTCGATCCATATTTTCCGAAAGTCCGTATTAGATCGATGGCCGTTGAAAGAAGTTTCGACGATTTACGCAGCGAGCGGCGCTTCCTCGCCTCTCTTTATGCTCTGTATACACGTAGTAGATATATATATTTTTTTTGTGCCTCCCGAGCGCAGCTGCGGTCTATCGGAAGCCCCCGATTGGTCACCACTCGGCTGTGTTGCTCAGCCACGCGACGTCGTGTCAGCAAGTCGAAAGAAAACGAAAACACCGGGGCTTCTGAAAAGAGAGAAAGAGTACGAGTCCGAGAGAGAACGAAAGTCCAGTCGTGTGCTCACGAAGGACGGACTCCTCCACGCCTCGAATGTATTTTTATTTTCGTTTCCTCTCGTGTAAACCACCTTACGAGTACGTTGTACGTGATCGAAAGTCGATCACCTTCCAACTTTGCATTCTGCCTCGTTTCGTCGCTCGGTCGCTCGAAACGCCGACGCACGTGAAACTTATCGAATTTTTTCTCGTGCTCGACTCGATATTTCTTCTTCACCCATTTTTAAGAAAAATCATCAATTCTGTCGATGCACAATCGTCTTCTTATCTGCGATACTTGATTCGGCGAACGGATAATCGTAAGGCACGCATATGTACGTACAGTCGCAGTTATCAATATCGAATAGGAAATAATATTCGGACCGTTAGAAATTTCGGAAAGGTGTATTTACCATTTAAGAGCTTACACCTAGTTGACATTTTTGAAAATATCGAATTTTGGCTTTCGACGAACTCTCAAAGTATAGAATTTTTTTTAATATCCCGCGAACCGGCGAACCTTGTTAGAGAGGTTAGACTACAGCGACGAGCCGAACATCGGGGTTGTTGAGAAACATTTCTTTTTAAGGAATACGTATGATTGAAAAATCGCGTGGACATTTATTTGTACTGTAACGAAGTTTACCAAATTTCATTGAAAAAATTTGGTAATTAAGGAGTCTTCTCACTTTAGACGCTAAAAAGCTATTTTCTTAGCCTAATAAATACACTTTTGAAATACATTAAATTTTATTTATTTATTTATTTAAGCCACTATTTATAGACTATGGTAATTTAAAAAAAGTCCTAAAAAATTGTAGGTCTGCGCTGTTGATGAAATCTCGGAGATGGATCATCCGAGGCAAAAAAATCAAACGGGTTTAGATTCAGTGTGTTAATGGCTATAGCGCACATCATACGATTTTTTATATCTGCAAAAATAACAAAATGGCGGACATTTTTCGAAATAAACAAAAAAACGTCTTTTCACCGTTTATAGCAAAAAATTGTAAATATGAAGATTTAGAAAAGTCCTTGATATGCGCTATAGCTATAGTTGTAAAGAATATGTGGTTAAAATTTCATAAGGATCGGTTGAGTAGTTTTGAAGATTTTATCAACAAGCCGTCGAAAGAGTTTTTTTTCGAGAATAACGCCCTTAAAGTTTGTTTGGATTACATAAATACTTTAAAAAAAAAATTATTGTATTTCGAAAGTGGATTTATTAAATGTAACAACTTTTCTACCAATACACGGAGAGAATTAAAAAGTAATTTTTGTGGTGAATTTCACGGTAAAAATTACCGTGATATATTTCAATGTGGTGACAAGTGAGAAAAACATAATAATTCGTATGCGTCAAGTTTTTTTTAACTCACGTTACAGAAAATTTCAAATATGTAGTTCAAATTTTACTATACAAGAAGGGTAAAAATTGGAGACAGTAAAATTTAGCATGTATGTTCGAAAATTTACCTACTGTCGGTCAAAAATTACCAACCGCGCCGTACGTTATTTTTACGGTGCTGCACAGTAAAATTTACCTGCGCCAATCTCGGAAGAAAAATTCCCTATAAGTGAGTCAGAGATGTGTGCGGCCGTGTGGATGACAAGGTAGGCTTTGAGGATTCGGCTTCGATCCGGCCAGTGAAGGTTATTCCAAAGTCAACAGTGGAATTAGAAGATGTTTACGTTTCGGCCCTCTGGTTCGGGTCCTCTTCAGAAATTTTATTTTTCTGTATATAATATGATACACATTTTGTCATAATAATGTTTTTACATTATTATGACAAAACAAACACATTTGTCATAATAATACACATTTTGTCATAATAATGTTTTTACATATTTACATACAGATACACATTTACAGATACACATTTTGTCATAATAATGTTTTTACATTATTATGACAAAACAAACAATATTATGACAAAATGTGTATCATATTATATACAGAAAAATAAAATTTCTGAAGAGGACCCGAACCAGAGGGCCGAAACGTAAACATCTTCTAATTCCACTGTTGACTTTGGAATAACCTTCACTGGCCAGATCGAAGCCGAATCCTCAAAAACAATTCCCTATAAGGCTGGTAAAATTTAAATTCTTCGATTGAAGAAATCCTTAGTAAAATGTATTTTTTCTTCAAAAACTGGTGCTATAATAATCATAATAATAACCGAAATAACAATAACCATAATAATAATAATGAATATTATTTACTATTGAAAAATTGGTACAAATTAATGCTGTTTGTTTTTTGTTGGGAACATTTTTTTCTTCCATATAAATTGGTATAGTCAACAAACGGATAAGGAGACAAATTTAATCATTAGAATTTATTTTTCGTTTAATACTAACATTTATTTATAATACATTTTGTACCATCGTAGGCTCGAGTGATGTGACTAATTTGCGCACATATTACTTCGTCATCATTTAAGACGATCGCTACGTGTCACTTTCTCGCAGCGAGACACTGCATGCGACTGAGGCTTCAGGCTAAACTGAACCGGCGATGTACGCAGTTTAGACGAAATTTTTTTTGGGAAGTCCCATCGTGCCATAAAGAAATCGCGCTCCCCTACTTACCCCCACCACCATACCATTCTGAAGTGAAAGGAATGAAGGGGAATTTTTACAATGCAGTGCCTCAAAATTCCCGTACCGTACCGCACGATAATTTTAACCAAGCGCGCACGATAATTTTTACCGAGAGCACAATACATTTTCCTGTAACATTCATTAAATTTTATAATAAATCTTAAAATAACTTTTATAAAGACGATACTTTTTTATAGACATTTCTGAAAGGCATAAAATACTAAAATGCACAGTAAAATTTCGCTGATATTATATATTTTTCAAATTTAAGTTTTGCGTATTTTGTTACACATCGAAATTTACTAGAAAATCTGGTAAAATTTTCTATCTGAAGAAGAAATTTTATTTTATTTTCGTGAAAATCTGTGTTCTACCCAACAATAATAAGCGAAGTTTCAGGGTTGTCATCTGGTTACCGTTAATGCACGGTAATTTTTAACATTTAATTCTCTCCGTGTATCTATAATATAAACGTATCAAAAAATTCAGGAAAGTAGCCTTTTTTAGCGTCTAAAGTGAGAAAACCCCTTAATTGTGTGGATATTTATAGATTTATAGATCGCGTTGAATTCAAATTTCGTTAAAATATCGATAAAATAAAGTACTCGATCAATCAGAATTCGATCGGCTTCGTATTCTATTACAACGACCATATTGCAACGAAAGCGAACGACGAAACGAGAGTAATCAAGGCAAAAATTACTCAACTCCAGAAACTCAATATTGAGACCTCATTTCCGGTTCTCCACCACCTGTTAACGTCGCATGTCCGATCAATCGATAAAGCACCAAATGGTCAGGCTACTAAATAATCCTTCATCCCTCCCCCTATCTTATTCCCATTCCACACAAAAAATACGGACCGTGAAGTTTAAATCTGTTACTTCTTCCTCATCTTTTCTGCTTATCTCATGTCCACACATTCATATCTCTCTTTTCGGCCCAAACAATGAAAAAGAAAATTTCAACTCTACTGACGCGCGCGCAGCGTACTCTATATACAATAAGTGGGCCTTTTATTGGCCGTTTTTTAATCCCTATACCGCTACTACACGTGATTCAGACCGTCGCAAATAAGTTGCGGGTCAACCTGCTCGCGAATGGTAAGGTATACTTCGGGGCGGGCGCCCTGCGATTACGTATCACGTGCCTGTGTCTTTCGCAAACAATCGTCAGTTGCAAGTTTGCCAAGGCTTTTGAGCTTCAAGCATATGTATCGGAGTCTCTACGCACGCTTCAAATATGTGTGTGTATGTGTGTGTGTGTGTGTATGTGTCCATTGGGATATTGAATAAGTTCTCGCTGTTTTTTTAATGGAAAATTGATGCTTTATTTTTTTTAACGTCGTGTGATCAATTCCTCATGATTCTGCAAGTTCAACTAGCGTCTAACATGTGACATCATGAAGTAATGCCTCCACTGCTTGATCATCAAAGTTTTGGTGCGCCGGAGCTTTCTTTAACGTCAACATCAAAATTATTAGTTTTAAAGCGTTTAAAATATCAGTATTGGGCAGCATAAGAGTGCGGCCTCATGCAGTCGCTCGACGCTCGTTTGCATCGATAAATCTGGTCACGTGACCCTATTTTGAATTTCCCGCGACTCATGTAAGTAGCTCATTTATCGCTACATATCACCAGATCAGATTTGTCGCTGCAAACGAGCGACTGCATGAGGACGCAGCTGTAGTGATACAAGTGAAAGAAATGAGAGTGAATAAAAAAATATATATAATAGAGTTATTTCGGAAATTGACGAGATGTCGTTTGTTTACAAGTATCAAAAGTGGGTTGATCAGTGTCAACAGATTGCTCACACAGCACGGATTCAGAAAATTCGGCGATAAAGAGTATTAGCATATTACGACTCGTATCGCTCACTTTCCTCTCCCCACTCTCCTTTCCCATCGACAAAGCTCAACATTTTCAGCTTTGTCGCTACATATCACGTGACCAGATTTGTCGCTGCAAACGAGCGACGAGCGACTGCATGAGGCCGCACCTTAAGATTAGCGGTAAGTGCTTTTTCCGTTAAATCCAAATTTCAATTATCTCTGTGGCTAGCCGTCCGGTGATCGGACGAATAAGCATATGTTATTCGTCCGCATAGCAGCTCAGTTCACGCGGTTCACGCTGTACAACGCCCCAAGCAAACAATCCCAACACACAAACCCAAACAAACAGACCCAAACAAACAGACCCAAACAAATAACGCAAACCTTGCCTTGAAGACCTGCAATTAAATCAAACAATACAAGTTGCAAACCGAAACATAACCTCAAAAATTTGTCCAAATTATTACAAAGTTTGTAATATTAATGGTATATACATTGTTTGTTGTACAAAAATAATTCTGTAAGGGATACTTACATGAAAGTCTTTAAGTTTCTGAATTCTGTGGAGCAGAAGTCGCTGTTTTTCGTACAGAAATTGGCCACCCTTGTGCAGTCAATCCTAGGCAAATTTGAACTATTTGCCTTCACAAATCCAGTCTACATCATTACAGTTCGAGTGAAATTCAAAATCAATCGAGAAATTTCACAAATTGTATTTTAAGACAAAGTAAACAGTAACAGCCTACTATAAGCAGTATGCTTAGAGCGCCGACTCGTTCGTGTTTTGCAAAGTGTGACGTAATATGCGTTGGTTTATATCTGAATATCTATAATTCACTTTGTCACAAGACTTATAGACATTTTTTTTACTATTTATTTATCTGAATTTATCTACAATTTTCACCAAAATTAAATTAAGTGTACCGCGGGCATCGCTGCTAAGGGCATGGCAACAAAGTACTGACAATGAGTCAAGTGAAGAAAGTCACAACTCGTTTTGTTATTTGCAAAAAAAATTGTTATGTTTTTTATACGCAATAATACATCGCCCAATACTTTTGCACACTCGTTAAATAAAAAATGATGAACAATAAAATATGGTAGAACAATACATATGTATATAATTAATTATTTTCAAATATAAGTGAATACATGTCATAACTCGTTTATTTTCCACCAGCGTCGGATTTCAATGCAATATGCCTGAAAAATAGGATGGCCCAAACTTTGGCACGCAACTGTATATACACGGAGTACAAATAAGTCTCCGCCGTTTGACAAAAGATGGCCCTACCAGGAGGTTATGCTTGAAATTGCCCCATATAAAACGTTATATCGTAAGGTTGAACATCCGGAAAGAGCATAACCTTGAAATATTAGCGATTTTGTATCAGCATCACATAAGTTTTTTCCTACGAAAATGTCGAGTTTTGAGCCGAATAAGCGTCATTTGCAGGAACTTGATTTACTTATTTGATTTAAAGAAATATGCCGCTGAGGCGCATCGATTGCTTGTAGAAGCATATGGTGAGGCTGGTTTAAGTGAGAGAAGTTGTCGTGAGTGGTTTCAAAAGTTTAAGAACTGTGAGTTTGACGTCGAAAACAAAGAACGTGGCGGAAGGCCGAAGACGCGCAATTGGAAGAATTTTTGGAGGGAGATTCGTGCGAACCGCAAGAGTTCCCGCAAATGACGCATATTCGGCTCAAAACTCGACATTTTCGCAGAAAAATATTGTGTGATGCTGGTACAAAATCGCTAATATTACAAGGTTATGGTTTTGCCAGATGTCCAACCTTATGATATGACGTTTTACATCTAACAATTTCAACCATAACCTCCTGGTGGGGTCCTCTTTTGTTCAACGGCGGAGACTTATTTGTACTCCCAATATATATATATATATATATATATATATATATATATATATATATATATATATACCAGGTGTAGAACTATGAAACCGGAATTTCCCTATAGATGGTGCTAGCTATCAGTTTAGGGACCGCAAGGCCGCTTCTGCAGTGCCATCATCGCCCTCCAACAGCTGACTAAGATTTTCAACACACACAACCCAAGTTCCCTACACCGGTATATTTTTCTACAACCTTAAACATGTCGAGTTTTGTGCCTTCGAACTACGATTTGTGGACAGCAAGAACGTCACCAACTAATGGGCCAGGGGGGGGGCAAGATAGGGAAGCGAGGGTGGGGGAAATACGAATTTTAGACATTTTAGACCCTCGTATACATGCTTTCAAATATTTAGGGGGGGGCATCTGCCCCCCCCCCTGCACCCGCTTGGCGACGCCCTTGGTGGACAGCATTAGTTTTCTGTTATCATTTGAAGAAAACTGCTGCAGAATCGCATCGAATGCTTGTCGCAGCTTATGGTGAACATGCTCTTCGTAAAACACAATGTTTCGAGTGGTTCAAAAAATTCAAAACCGGTGATTTTGATGTGAGAAACAAAGAGCGTGGGAAACGACCGAAAAAGTTCGCAGACAACGAATTGCAAGCTTTATTGGATGAAGATGATACTCAAAGTCAACAAGAACTCGCGGATCAATTGAATGTAACGCAGAAAGCCGACTCCATTCGTTTTTATCATTTTCCAACAACAGAAGTGTAATTTTTACAAAAAAATGCCGGTTTCATACTTCTACATCTGGTATATATCACTTTCGTAGTCCCGTGTTCCGAATAAATTCTAGATAGATATCCACATATGCATATATTCGTACCTATGAAAATATGGGAGCGGTGTCTGCCGGTGTTCTCTTACGTGGCCGCACGGCGTACGCGTACGCCCTCACGCGGCCAATATCGCGTTCTCCTCGCACCGTCCGCTTCCCGAGCACGTGGTTGTAACAATAACTCCCGGTTACACAATTCAGCTGAGAGGCCACTTCATTACGAGCCCAAAAGAGAAAATATTGTTAGTCGATCTTGGTACAAGCAAAATAAGTCGAATGATCTCTCTCGTTCGTTTCCATCCTGCACAACAACTTTCACCGTGCGCAGAACGCGCGAGAGAATAATAGATCGTTTTCGCGATCTAATTCGAACGAGAATACGCTGAACTTTAGATCGTTTGGGTTTGATTTTGCTGTGTGGGTCTCTCAGCGCGATTATTTATTTTTGGCGAAACATTTATTTTGGCAAGAAAATGTTGAATATCTCAAAGGTGTAGTAAGGGCCTCGTAGGTCACACCAAGGACACTTCGAGCTGAAGGGAATTCTGTGTAGACGAGGGGTACTTATTGGATGAGACTTCGATATTTCGTTTATTCTCTCAACAGTAGTTTGCATTTTTTATGCAACGATATAGCGCGGCGGGTCATAAAGTAGTGGATGAAGCCACGCGTCGTTCTCTCTTCCGTACAGTAGATGGCATGACAACGACCCTCGTCATGCCATGCATACAATGCAGCGCGGAGCGACATATGTGAGGACGCGAGCGCCCGATATATCCGCTCGTATACCGCCGTGAGAAAACTCGCGGTCGTGCTACTTTATTCGACCTACGTCACTATCGATCGTAAAGACCTACCTTAACGTAAAACTGAATTATTTCGCGTTGCCCTTTCGCGAGCGTCAGCGCAAATGAATTTGTGCCCAATTTTTCTATATACGTCAATTGTGGGGTGTATTGACGATTTTGTTGGATTGTAGTGTCCGGTAGGCTCGTAGATTTAGAATGCGCCGCTGTGACGATTTCTATCATTTTATGATGATCCGGTCACGGATATCCGCTTTCGGCCCAAAAAAACCGGTCGATCTTCAAGACTTTTTTCCCGATGAGTGCAGTGGGAGGAAGAAGTCGAGATTTTGCGCACAATTGATACGTAGAGTTGCCAAGGTGGAGTTTTTTTTATTATTAATAAAGAATTACGTTATTATTATTTAAACGAAATGCTCTTGTTGATGCATGGCCAGCCGGTGTAGGTGGTTCTGGCAACTAGGCTCGTCTGGAAGGAAAGAAAATATACTTTTATACTGTATTCGACCACTCGGTACGATGGTCTAGTGGTTAGCGTGCTTGCCACTAAACCTGCGGACCGGGAGGCCCCGGGTTCGAATCCCAGTCGCGCGTACATTTCGTCGTGAAATATTTTTCTTCGGCCTTTCGCTGCACAGAGCATCTTGAAATGTTAAGTTGGCGAGAACGATGGCGAATGGAGGTGGAAGGATTTTCGTCACCACTCGCACTCACTGCGGCTGTTTTCATTCGACCGATCAGTGCGAGGACAGCCACTGCTTTTCGCGGTCAGAATTGAATCACAAACCTCAAATTCGGCGATTAAGGGATCACCGAAGTGTAACGGATCGAAAATTAGCTGATATACGCTATTTTTTTCGATAGTTAAAATACGCCAAACACTCTGATTTTCTATGTAAAATCAAAGCACTCACGAAGAACAGAAAATACATTTTTAAACGTTTATTCTTTATTTTTTTTTGCATTTTTCAACGGTTGATAATGTATTCGAAAGAAAAGAGTCCTCACGGTGTACACGGTTGTGGCCGTAAATATTATCTGAAACAAAATATGTAAAAAGATTATTATAGGCAGTATGGAAGCCGTTATCTTGCTATGGAGGTTTTTTCAAATCAATATTGACAAAATGGTGGCGGTTTGGCAAAAAGTATCGAATTTAGTCTATTTTTTCGAGTTTTTCGTTAAAAAAAATATGACGATTTCAAAAAAAGCTTCCGCAGCAAGATTAAGAATAGCATGAAGAATGTTGTGTCAAACTTTAAGACGGATAGCTTGAAATCTCCTTATTTGAGAGTGTACACCGTTTTGAAAAAAACGACATTTCGACAAAACGAGTAGCTGGTCGAATCCCTTTTTCTGAGAAAGGCTGTAGCAACCGAATAATTCGAATTTCGCCCAAAAACTTGAACAGCATATTTATAGCCGTCTACACTATAGAAGGGTGTATTTTCGAAAAGCGTAAACCGGATTTTTACCTGAAATTTGGCCTACACCTTCCTTTTAATATGTTAAGAGATCCCTGAAAAGGATTCTTAGCGACCAGCAATAGTTTTCGTGATACCCGAGTAGAAATGTTGTCAGGCTGGCCTGATGTTCGATCCGGGTCTGATCACGTTGTAGTACGGAGGCCTTACTTGAGGTATGCCTCAGTTTGCCTGATCCTGTTTGTGTCAGATGATAGTCAGGCAACTGGACGTACTGTTTCTTCCAGTCGCCTGATCCAGCTAGCTTCAGGCGACGGTCAAGTCGGTGGACTTGACCGTACGGAATCATCTATTTTATGAAAACCTACTATATTATATAGCATTGACAAACAACGTATGCATGAAATGTTGTTGGTTGCGGTTAAAATATGATCATAGTTAACGCAATTGCTAAAATATCATAAGCAGTACTATATTTTCAGCAGCAACCATGACTATAAAATATTATTATCCCCTCAGGGTAATATAAAATATGGTTGAAATATGGTCCAGGTTACTATACATTTCTCTCTGTGTACATACAGTTTGGCGCCTTTTACACGCCTAACCTCTTATCAAACACCAGACGAACTATATATATATTAGCGCGTCGTCAAAACGTCGAGACGTATTGTCCACTCTATGCGTACATTTTTTATCATTCCTAATATTTTATTTTTTCCTAATAAATCTGTGATTTCTTTGTGACGAAATAAATTTAATTCTTTAATACGAATTGAATAGAATTTTCGTAGAGACAACCTTTTTTTTTATTTTATTGAATTACTGGTCCGTCTCAATTGCAATACACACATCAAAGGGGGGGGGGGGGTAAAGAGGGGCGGAGAGAAAGAGGAGTTATTTGAACATAGATTATGTTTAAAAAATTTATAGCATGATATTCGAAAAAACTCTCTAATAATCACAATGATATTAACTAATTGATATAGTTTATATGATACAACAAATAATTATAGGAATTGATGTGGTCTCTTATGCCACCGAAATGCTACAAACACTCGGTAGCATAGAGACAGCATGGGTAGCTATAGGTAGGTAGGTTCTAGGTTGATCCCATGTGGATGCAGAAAATTTTCTTCGAAAAAATCCATTCAGAAGGCCAGGGAATGACGGATAATGATACAAAATCATTGCGGTACAACTATGAATTAAGTAATTCAATTTATTTTGGATTTATTAAATATTCTATTGAATATTCTAAAAAGTATATTTGAATCAAATAGGATTGTAGTTAAAAAAAACCTATCTAATAAAATAGATCTTATTTAAATGAAATATTTTTTGACAATGCCATGTAGAATGTGATGAGATGGTGGTTTCCGAAGCAACAGCGAACTTCTCTCTTCGGACTGCATGTCGCATTTTTTTTCGCAACATAACCATAGTTTTCCTCGAAACTAGTTTTTCAAAACGGTGTACACGATTTCTCGACATCTAATGAACAAATTGACTTGAAATTTGTTAAACTTATTCAGTGCAATCGTAGTTTAGTCTTGACCGATGTTTTTCTTCTTAACATTTTAGTTACATTAGTTTTTAACAATAACGTCATTTTCCCTCGAAATTTTTTTAAAAAATCCTTTTTTTGACGATTGCAACACGGTAACAAAAAAGCTCTGTCAAGTCTTAGCCAATCTAGTGTACGGGAAAATCTCGTTTTTTGTTTCGGATCAACCACGTGGCCAAAATCAAGTACACCGTTGAGCTCTTCACGTTCAAAGGTCCTCCACGAGATTGCTTATAACTTCTGTGATTATTAATACTTTTGAATGAAATTTGGCACACAACATTGTTAATGTACATACAAATAAATGTCCAAACGATTTTTCTATCATCTTACTTATTTCTATAAATTCTTTATTCAATTACCTTGATTTTCGGGTTGTCACATCAGCCTAACCCCTTAAGGTGAATCGAACGAAAATATTTAGAGACACAACCTGCACCGTCTCATAAAACAGTTTCGAGCAAAGCGCAAAACAAAAAAGGGCAAATATTCTTTTCCAAGCAGCTGTCGTTGCTCAAAGTACCCGTGTTTCTTTTTTCCAAATCGTCGCCTTATTTTCATTAACGGATCAAGAGCTGCATTCGTGTTTTTTGTTGACAATTTGTCGGATGGTAAACGACCCCGAGGACGAATCGTGTTAACGAACGTTTTCAATGTTCATTGAGAGAGAAAGGGACGAATGAGAGCTCGAGAGGTCAGTATAAATCGTAAACGTCCCACGCGGCATCCGCACAATCGAATTAATCATCAGGCGGCCAACAGCCATAAGTGACCAAAGTTACAAAGCCCGCGACCCCAACACATCTCGCCAATTTCGTCCAATTTTTTATACGTATATACACGTCTCCATAATTCGAGAACCAATCGAAACGCCTTTAGAACTAATGCCAATTTCTTGTTTCCTCATTCGAAATTTTTTCAGACACACACTTTTTTCGCCGAATTAGGGCCGTTCCTAATTTCCAAAAAAAAAAAAATTGAAAAATAAAAATCGAACGCACTTTTCGTATCTAAAGAAGGAATAATTGCAATAATAAAGAACTTGAAATGATTATCGTGACGATACGTTGTATTTTTATACTTTCTGAGCATTTAATTTCGGTAATTTGTCCTTTTAGCCCTTGATTTTTTATTTTTTATTTTCTGATGTCAATTGTTTTTTTTTAATTTTATAAAATGTATTGGAATTTTTTTTGCCAGTACAAATTGTACATAAGACGTGGCCTTGGGATACATTGTCCCATCTAGCCCCAACTGCTTACTCCTGTAACTCTATCCGTAGAGACACCTGTGCGGCGATATTGCAAAGTTACATCGTACATTGAAGAGGTACGATCACTTCCGCAGGGTAAAAAAAGAGTCTATTTATTTTATCTATTTTAATTTATTTTATCCACAGCTGCTCTGATTGATGTTTATTTATGTTGATTAATCGTATTATCGATTATAGTGTGCCAAATGTTGTGGTACATGATGAATTTATTGGACGTGAACAGATAAAAACGGAAAAATTAGATTGTCAACGACTCGGTAGTAATCTTCGTAACAATATTAACGTAATAAAATTCAAGCCTATTAAAATAAGCTTGAATTACCTCAGCGGAATTAACACGATAGGTAGAACATAATTATGCATATTATTGATACGTCATAAATGATAAAACTCCATAAATTGTTGTTTGCATATTTTGTGGCCGCTTCTATTCAAATTAATTTCAAAACAGAGATGGGTTATGTTCGCCAAACGCATCAGCTGTCACTCGCGACGTTGCTAAGTCAGTGGGTACTATTTCGTCGTTCTGACCATTTTCAACCGGAAATTGAAACTTTCTTGTAATGTAGTGCTTTAACTACAAGGTGAAGATCAATTTTCTTATTTTTGACAATATCTATTATATCTAATCTATCGATTTTCAGTTTTCCAACGGGTTTAGTTGGACACGTGAGCAGAAAAACTACGATCACTGTACTTCCGGTCAACCGGACCGGATATGCAACACAACTTAACATAAATCACAACTGTGGATGATCCGAATTTAGTTTCTTTGTTGACTCCGAAGAACTAGTCGTACCACCTTAAATGCGTTTTTCTCGAAACTAGGTTTTTCAAAACAGTGTACACGATTTCTCGACATCTAATAAACGGATTGACTTGAAATTTGGTAGAATTATTTGGTGCAATAGTAGTTCAGTCTTGACCGACGTTTTTCTTCTTAACACTTTTTTCATTAGTTATTAACCATAAAAATGTCATTAAGCTCGAAAAATTGAGAAAAAAATCATTTTGTTATGATTGAAGAACGATAACAAAGAAAAGTTCGATCATTTTTGTTTCAGACGAACCGGATTGCCAAAATCAAGTACACCGCTGACATTTTTTTATTACTTCTTTAATGATTATTTTTTACATTATTAGGCACACAACTTAGTTAATGTACATACAAATAAATGGCAAAATGACTCTTGATCTCATTCATCTCATTCATTCCGTCAAAATTAATTTTTCAAATAACCCTCATCTTCGGGTCGTCACAGTAACCTAACCCCTGAACGGGTATTTTTCCCGAAAAACAAAACTGTAACATCTCGACCGCGCTGCTGTCGAGAATCTCCGCATCGCTGTTGAAGCTTGTCTCTCCCCTATCTGGGGAGTATTTTCTAAGCTCTTCGAGGATAGAGCGCTATGCCTCATAGACGCGTCTGAAGAGAAGAAAACTCGGCACAATGCATCCCCGCTTCAGTGTGAATATCGCATCACTAGAAATGCAACAGGATTGGTCGAGCGTGGCGTCGCCGGTCGAGAGGTGGGGGAAACGAGTGAGGCGCGCCAGGACAGCGTGCGCGCGCACACGGCAACAATAGACCACAACAAAAATATCCCGTGTTTCGGGACACTCGAGTGTGAACATCCGAAGCGCGCGAATCCCTCGTGATAATCCCATCAGCAGCAAAGATAAGAATACCGAGTTATCTATAAAACAAATCGCGCAGCGTCTCGAGCCCCAAAGTATCGAGAAACAAAACTGAAGTTCACGAAACGACTCAGTGGCGATTGCGGTAAATCGCGTATACTTTCTCGATTCCATAATCCAAACGGCGCGCGTTTGACGACCCTCCTGGCGAGAGAGAGAGAGAGAGAGAGCTAATCGTGAAAGGATCGCCGCGAACGAAGAAAGGGAAACGTCGACCAGTCCGTGGGTGTCACAACGTTTTGGGTCGCGCAGTTGAGCAACGTTTGTACCAGAGTGTGCAGTGCGAAGCGACGAGCAATCGTGTCGTTGCAAACGGGCAGAAAACAAAAGTGCCACTTTCGTCGCTTGTACGATCCTAACGTGAATTTCGAGTGATTGTCCGCCGAAACCACCTGTCCCAGAGTACACGAGTGTCGAGATCCGCGTCCACAAGTCAATAATATCGAAGCGAAAATGGTGTCCGGCGGAATGGCATGCGTCAAGTATCTTCTGTTCCTCTTCAATCTCATATTCGCCGTAAGTACAGACCCTTCGAAATTTTCGTCGCATATGGCAGGAGAAAGTTTACAAATTGAAATAAACCGCGATGTTTCAAAGAGTTTATAATACATTTTTAACCATACATTTACACGTATCGTTTGCGGTCTGCGGTTCGTCGCAATTGGCGAATTTTCTGTCCGACGCCAAACCGCGCGTCTTATGGGGCTACTTAGACGCCCGAAAAAAATGGCCAAATTCCGTTTTTTTTTCTGGGAACGGTTGGTGGAAATAAAGGCATATTTTTTGTAGCACAAAGGTACATACATTGAGGACCTAAAAAAATCACCAAAAAATACAGAAAAACAATAAAAACATAGCCGCCGGCAGATGATGAAATTTTCGTCGATTGCAAAATTTTTTTTTTTTTAACGTTCCGACGAATTTGAACTCGAGCATACAAAATTT
This sequence comes from Ophion costatus, assembly GCA_951751655.1. Taxonomy (NCBI): domain Eukaryota; kingdom Metazoa; phylum Arthropoda; class Insecta; order Hymenoptera; family Ichneumonidae; genus Ophion; species Ophion costatus. The sequence goes on from OX632364.1 coordinate 7,390,323, forward strand.
ATGCAAAAAGTCGTCGTTTTTACGTAACTATTGAAAAATAAAGATCGATTTTTGTAAAGTGAGATCGTTGAAGACCTTTAAATGTTTCTCATCGTAACCCTGTTCGTTCCCTGTAAATTTGGGAACAATCCAGCGAGTCGTTCTCGAGATATTCCCACAGACATTGAAAACAGTTTTTCGAGAAAAATATAGCTTCAAAATGATACTGTTAGATACATGTTTTTTTACAAAATATAATTTTTTGACCCACTTAAGATAGCCCGTTATGGCCCAACGATTGTCCCTCGTGACGTGGTTGTCCCTAGACTCGATGGAGAAATTGAACTCCGTCGTGTCCTCGTTTAATAAAGCCCGAGAGACGTCTTGCCCCGTGTAAATCCGCAATGCTCGTTGTCCGTCTGTTGGTCGAAGGTAAAATATAGTTGGCTGGCCTACGTCTCGCCTATACACGCTCATCTACGTGCACACTGTAGCGGCAATCTTCGAATCGCGTGCAAGGCTGCCAGAGCGCCGTTTCGATTGAATTTACATCGTCCGCACGTAATACACCTTCGAGCAATCGAGGAGACAGGACAAGGAGACACTACATTGCGGTTTATGAAGGATTTGAAGCATACAAGAACGCGCGGCGTTGTCAGGGCGGATAAAAACCGCGAGCAGCGCTTTGACGAACGATGTTCACCTTGCTATTACATACGTACACAAGGGGGAAACGTCGTAGGCGAGCGCGTTTCCCTCGGAAAGACGCAGAAAGCGGGAGACGGAGAAGGACGGAGCTGGGTCGCTCGATAAACTCGCAACGGTACAATGAGGGAAAAAAAGGGGCCGAACGGGGAAACTCACGGGACGGATATGTATGGGGTTTTCCGGCTCAACTCGGACAACTGTTTGTCTCGCTATCGTTGATTGTAGATTTCCATGTGAAACCTCACCGGTGTAAAAACACGAGGTTTCTTCTAATTTTTTTCACACCCCCCTGCCCCCCGCGCGACTACGGGAAATTGAAGTCGACTCTGGATGTTTTTGAAATTTGGAATAAATTTCAAAATCGAAGACTTGGAAAAATTGCAAAATGGAAAATTTGGAATAAATTTCAAATCGTAAGTTTTGGTAAAAATTAAAAGTGGTAAATTTGGGAAAAAATCAAAAATGGAAAATTTGAAACAAAAATTAAAAATTGAATATTTGCCAAAAATTTCTAAATCGGAGACTTGGAAAAATTAAAAAATGGAAAATTTTAAATTTGGAGTTTTGGTAAAAAATCAAAATGGAAAATTTGGTAAAAATTTAAAAATGGAAACTGGAACTATTACAAAATGGAACATTTGGAAAAAAATTCAGTGGAAAATTTGGAAAAATGTCAAATTTGAAATTTTAGAAAAAATTTCAAAATTGAACATTTGGGCAAATATTTCAAAATTGAAAATTTGGGGAAAAATTCAAAATTTAGGAAAATTCACGATTGACAATTTCGAAAAAGTTTCGAAATTGAAAAGTTCGAAAGTTTTAAAATTGAAAATTTCGAAAAAGTTTCACAATTGAAAATTGGGGGAAAAAATTCAAAATTGAAAATTCGGGTAAAAATTCAAAATTGAACATTTGGGGAAAAAATTCAAAATAGAAAATTTGGAAATAAATTCAAAATTGAACGTTTGGGAAAAAAATTCAAATTTAATGCTTTCAGTTAAAAAAAATGCACGAAACACGTGATTTGAGACGTGCATTGTGCCTTTTTCGTGGCGTTGAAGTTTAGTTGGAACGCAACGAAAGTTCTTTTTTACATTTTATTCTCTATTTTTTTATTACTAGATTTTTTTTAAAGATCGCGGGCTTTTTAGAGAAAACCTGCCAAAAAATTAAGGGCATTCTGAAATATTGATTTTTATTGCATTCCAACGATGCAAACTTCAACCTCATATTTTTTCCACCAAAGCTCAACTTGTGCGCCCGATATTTACTATTTTTCTTGGTGAAATTTCCATTGGGGAGATTGTTCGACGATTTGGAAGTCAGAAGAGTACTTTTTCGGTATAGCGAGTAAAAAAACTTCATCAATGGTGAAAAAACGTGTTTTCGAAATAGGAAGAATGTATGTAATGTTATTCATGATCGAGGAAGGATTGAGATCAACTAAAAAAATGAATGGAAGCTTTTTCCGCTCAGGTGAATTCAAATTACTAGCACAACGAAAAAAAGCGGAAAAGAAAGGGGGGGGGGAGAACCAGATAATAAAACAGATACAACGTGGCAAAAATATATGATTTAGGATCATTGAGGGGTTGGGATACTTTGACGACCCGACAAAATTAGGGTTATTTAAAAAGCTGATTTTGAAGCAATAAGTGAATGATTGAAAAATCGTTCAGACATTTATTTGTGAAGGGCTCAACGATATACTTGATTTTGGCTAACCGATTTAACTGAAAAAAACGAGTTTTTTTTCTTCTTAAAATAGATTATATTGGCTAAGACTTAACCGAGCATTTTTGTTATCGTTTTAATTATCGGCAAATAAAGAATGGTTTCTTTTCTCGCTGCTTCGTGGAAAAATGAAAACATTATTGTTAACAACTAATGGAGAGAAAAAAGTTAATATGAAAAACATCGGTCAAATTTAAACTACTATTACACTGAGGAAGAGTACCAAATTTCAAGTATATCCGTTCAAAATCAAGATCGAAAAAAATTCGAATTGCTTTTTCGATTTTTCGAGAAAAAATAAAATCATTATGGTTAATAACTAATGAAAAATTGTTAAGAAAAACATCCGTCAAGACTAAACTACGATGACATTGAATAAGTGTACAAAATTTTAAGTCAATCCGTTCATCAGATGTCGAGAAATCGTGTACACAGTTTGGCCAAAAACGCGTTCAAAGCTTTATTAGCAGTCCTATCGTTGTAATAATAATTTTGTCTTCAATCTACAATTTCTGCGCCGTATGTTGGACCTTCCTCTTCAATTTCAGTTGCCTCGAGGGACAATCGCGTGTTTGTAATTTTCACAGTAGCCTAACTCCGTAAAGAACTATTCAGAATGGAATACATTCTACCAGAAATGCATCTGAAACCATATTGAACTTTTTTTTTACTTGCAAGACCGAAAAAGCAGTCTTTTGACTTCTAACCTGTCGAATAATGATTCCGAAATTGAAATTTCTACGAAAAGAGAAAAAAAAGTAAACATTGGAAACACAAGTTGCACTTTGGTGAAAAAAGGCACAAACAAGTCTGAAATGTATCTAAACTCATTGAGAATTTAAAAAAAACGGCCCGAGTGTACTGTTCGATTTTTTACGGCCGGAGAAGGGCAAGAGATAAGGGGAAAAATTCGAAGAAAATTCAGTGTTGCTCTGTCACCGGGCGTTAGGTTTTACACTATTGAAATCTACAATCAACAATGGCGAGGAAAATAAAGGCGCTGACGTTTGCATCGTTGGAATGCAACGAAAATGCATTTTAATTCCCATTTTCGTTTAATTCATAATTATATTTTGCAGATTTGTCGTAGATCGCTAAATAAATATCCTGAACAATGTTTGTATGATTCACGAAGTTGAAATCTGTCAACGGAAATTTGGCACATTTGGTAAACTCGAAAAAAATCAATTTCCGTTGCATTGCAACGATGCAAACATCAACGTCGTAGGGCAACAGTTTTCTGACAAGGAACATCACTCAAGTGTCCGCAGTCGATTTCGTTGAAACTCATATATGTGATAAAGCATTGAAAAATATTAGACACGTATTCTTTCTATCTGCGGAAAAACGGCTTTAAGGGTGGAAACCAACCTTCAAAAAAAGGCGTGTGAAGGGGTGGTTTTGCAACTTCACCCACAAGTAGTCCACCGATCCGGATGAAACAAAACCCAAAATTCTTTCAATGTAAAGCCATGGAAGATCCACTGAAGAATAATTTTTAAAATAAATTGAGAGGTGACGCGCCTTTCTTTAAGGGGTTGTTTCCTCTCTTGAAAACGTTTTTCCGCAGATAAAAAAAATACGTGTCTAATAGTTTTCAATTCTTCACCACACATGAGGGATTCTCCGTCAATTCAGCCACTTTTTTTTCGACCATCTCAAATCTGCCCCATACTTGGTTATATCAAAGTACTACTAAAAGATGGTGCTGAAGTTTGCATCGTTGGAACGCAACGAAAGTTCCGTTTTACATTTTATTTTCCACATTTTTATTATTATAGGTGATCTTTTTTTGATAGATTTTTATCTAGATCGCAAAACAAATATCTTAAAAAATGGTTGATGGATTTTTGTAGGCGAAATCTGCCGAAATAAAGTAATTCGTTGCAGTCCAACGATGCAAACTTCAGCATCGTACTAAAAGGCATTCTATGTACATTTTTTCAGATTTTTAAATTCAACATTTTAGAAAATGCCGTTTCTTCTTCCAGATGAATATATCTCGGCAACTAGAAGTAACTGAAAAAAATGTTTGTACAAAAAAGTTTTAGATTTGTGTTAGCTTTCGAGCGGACGACTTGAAATAATTTTTACGTTCCGGTAACGCTGATTTTTTACCAAAAAAGAGGAAAATTATTTTTTATTCACAAACAGCCGTTTTTTTTGCTGAAAAAATTACAGTGTCTTCCAGTATGTCTGAAGATATCGCAAAAAAAATCGCCAGAGTGGCACGGAGCGAGGTTCCGGTATAAGAAAATTAATTTGTGTGGTTTCATTTTTTTTACCCTGGAATCTCGATCCGTGCCACTCTGGCGATTTTTTTGCGATATCGTCAGACATACTGGAAGACACTGTAATTTTTTCAGCCAAAAAATGATCGTTTGTTGAATAAAAAAATAATTTCCTCCTTTTTTGGTAAAAAATCAGCGTTACCGGAACGTAAAAATTATTTCAAGTTGTCCGCTCGAAAGCTAACACAAAACTACAACTTTTATGTACAGACATTTTTTCTTCAGTTACTTCTAGTTTCCGAGATATATTCATTTGGAAAAAAACGGCATTTTCTAAAATGTTGAATTTAAAAATCCGAAAAAATTCACATAGAATGCCTTTTAGTAGTACTTTGATATAACCAATTATGGGGCAGATCTGAAATGGCCGAATTGACGGAGGATCCCTCATATATGAGTTTCAACAAAATCGGAGGCGGACACTTAAGGGAGATATACCTTTGTGAGGGCAAAATCGAGGGTCATTTTTGACAATTCATTTAAGGAAAACAAAACGATATTTTTAAATTCGGTTTTTATACGTGTTAGTACAAGTCTCAAAGTAAAAGAAATGTTTTTTTTCAAAATTATTTTGAAACCAAATGGCGGCGCAGTAGTCGATGAAAGAAAACTCCTTTTTTTTTTCATAGTCTTCTACGGGCGTATTCGCACAGGCCATAATTTTCAAGCTAGAACAAAAAACGAAAAACATTTTGATAGTAGATATACTAAATAGTCCAGTACGTAGGGGTTTTTAAAATATCGATCATAAAATGTTTAAATTTCAATTTATCGAAAAAATCCTACGTACTGGACTAGAAAATGTTGTCAAGAAGCTACAGTTAAAATTTCAAGAAAATCGATTGAAAACTCGAGGCGCCTACGCCTGTGTTTAAAAACATAGTTTCGAGAAAAACGCGTTTAAAGCCATTTTGTTTCAAAATAATTTGAAAAAAAAAAAAAAATTACTTTTACTTTGACTTGTACTAACAAGTATAAAAAACCGAATTCAAAAATACTGTTTTGTTTTTCTCAAATAAATTGTCATAAATGACCCGTGATTTTGCCCTCACAAAGGTATATTCCCCCTTAAGGATGTATTGCCCTTTCCATTCCCTATCAAAAGTGAATTTCGGTGAGAATTTTGAGTACTTTGCGATAACATTAAAATCTTTTTAAAAAATCAACCGTATTGAAGATGCTAAGAACATTGGTTTCGGATAATAAGAATGCCAAACATTTATAAATAAATTGTTGAAACAAAAATTTGTTCAAAAAGTCTCCGGGAAACTTGTTTTTTTGTGACATTAAATGAACTATGATATTTTTCTGAACATATATGATTTTTAAAATAATTTTCTCTATTTCGAAAATCCCGTTTCTGGCATTTTTCAGAGGCTGTACCTATGACACTGTTCGTTCAATACCCCGGAAACTTCTTGGATTTAATATGGAACATTTCTCCGAAAACATATTGAAAATTTGTCACTCTTCGTCCATTTTTTAAACTAAAGAAATTAATGTGAAAATAGAAAGGAATGTCTAAAAAATTCATACCTATTCTGAAAAATCTACGAATTCATTTTGTCATATAAAAAAAGTAGTTCACCGGACATTTGTCGAACGATTTTTTTTCACCAATTGTAACTTTTTTGCATTATTATTACCGGAAATTAATGTTCTTAGCATCTTCAATGTGGTTGATTTAAAAAAAATGTATCTCATCGCAAAGTACTCAAAATTCTCGCTGAAACTCATTTTTAGTAGGGAATGTTCGGGCAATACAACCTTAAGTCATGTTCCTTGTGAGTTGAGCCGGAATACCCCATATATATATATATATATATATATATATATATATATATATATATATATTTGCGTGTGCATACACGTAAGACGAGACGGAAGCTATTTTCGTTACGGGGTCTACGTACGCCTACTGGGCGAGCGCGTTCGAGACTTCGGGCATTCTTAAATTTACGCTCTCTTTACTGGAAATCCCCAAATCTCCGAAAGTACCAAATATATTGATGTCCCATTTACCCTCAATGGCTGTTCCATCTGTAGAAATTGTAGGTTAGATAGAAAGATGGCCGCTCACTGTACCAACACGAATGCACGAATAATTTTAGTATCCGTTACAGCAGTTAATGAAATTATTTTATTCGCAATTAACAATGGTGTCAAAATCGATGAGTTCTACTTCCATCGATCGTGCGAGAATCGTCCACTTAGAGCGGCCATGACACCACGCGACGCGAGCGCCACTGCAATGAGTTTCGATCATCCCTCGAGGACGTTAAAAAATGTAAAAAATTGCTCCATGACAAAATCCCGCGAATAAACGAGTTTCTACAAACGAATTTTGTTCAAAAGATTACAAGCTACAAAGTAGTACGAGTTTATTTAGTAGCAACGAACGGCCGAGTATGCTTTCGATGTTTTTATCAAATGAAGCGAATCTTCTATTTTTGGGTGCGAAGAAGCGATTTGATTGGATCGCGCCTTTGAGAGAAATTTTCTTGGGGAATTCAATAACCAGATTGGTTTCGTCCTATTGATAATCTACGAATAGAGGAATAAGTTTTACTATTAATATTATTACTACGGATCTTGATGATTTTGGGTATTGCAACTTGGAAGTGTAGCAAAATATAAAATTGTTTACGCCCTTGGCATGACGAATGAGAATATAATAATTTATTATTAAAAGTTATGTAATGATAATAATAATAATAATTATTATTATTATAGTATTTTTATTATTATGGAAAATAATGAAAATTAAAATAATGTCAATAATAATAATAATAATAATAATAATTGTCTGAGGAAGTGTAGTCCCTACGATAATATCTTATAATAATAATAATAATGGCAATGCTGAGGAAATAACTTTTTACAAAGAATTATTTGAAAAACTAAGCATTTTTTATCTTCATTATTTTCGTTATTGTTTGTCTTTATTATCTTATTTTGTAGAATTATTAACAATAAAATTGACGATGCTCATAATAATAATAATCGTTTGAGGAAGGTGTGGCCCCTGCAATAAAATCATATGATAATAATGGCAATGCTCTGAGAAAATAACTTTTAACAAATAATGATTCGAAAAACTGAGCATTTTTTATTATGATAATTATTGTCATTATTGTTCGTCGTCGTATATGTTCATTTTTATCATTATTAACAATAATATCGACGATGATCATAGTAATAATGATAATGATAATGAAATAACTTTTTACAAACAATTTCTTGTAAAGCTACGCATTTTTCATTTTCAAAGTATTATTTGTGTCGTAGCTTTTTTCATTCGATCGCAACACATTGATGTTAAAAATGTGACTTTCAATATGAATCACTTTCGCGGCAGCAGGAACGATGATTAATTTTTTTTTCCATGCGGGTATTTCGATCCAGAGGTCTTTAGACTCGAGAGATCTCGTAGAGATAAACAGCTCGCAAGAAATGCGCAAGTGAGGCGAAGCTGTTGCAGCCTCACCTTTCTCTCTGTCTCTCTTTCTCTCTCTTTCTCTCTCTCTCTCTCTCTCTCTCTCTCTCTCTCTCTCTCTCTCTCTCTCTCTCTCTCTCTCTCTCTCTCTCTCTCTCTCTCTCTCTCTCTCTCTCTCTCTCTCTCTCTCTCTCTCTCTCTCTCTCTCTCTCTCTCTCTCTCTCTCTCTCTCTCTCTCTCTCTCTCTCTCTCTCTCTCCCCCTTTCTCTCTCCCTCTCTCCCTTTCTCTCTCCCTCCCCGCCCCGCCCCTCCCTCTCTCGCCCTCGCCCTCCCCCTTTCTATCTCTTTCTAGCTCTCTCTATCTGCCCCGCTCTCCGCTGGCGTATCTTCGGACGTCGTGACGATGACGCCGTCAGCCCGTGACGAATCGCAAATCCGGTTCGTCGAACGACTTTGTCACACGTAACGAGACATGACGATAACGCTGCGCAATTGCTTCGTTTTTTCGAAATTGTCGGGAATTGATTCATCTAAAGAATTAATCAGCCCTCCCTAGAGCATGGAATATCAGACCGAAAATCCGCGATTGAAAAACCGCTATTGATCTCGAATAATGCCCATATTCGGATATCAGAGTTGAAAACATTAAAGTATCATTATAATTCGTATTTTTCTATTTACGTTTATTTTTCATGCTTTTTTACTACGTTCAACAGCCTTAAAATATTATTACCTACATTAAGGGGTCTCATCACTTTAAACGCTAAAAAAGGCTTTTTTCGTGAATTTTTTTGAAAAGGTTTATATTATAGATATTGATGTAAAAGTTGTTACACTTAATAAATCCACTTTCGGACATTAAAATAAATTTTAAAAAAATACATTAACATTAAAAAAAATGTTTTTATGTAATTCACACAAACTCTAAACGATTTTTTCTCAAAACAACGTTTTTCAACGGCTTGTTGACAAAATCTTCGAAACTACTGAACTGATCCTTATGAAGTTTTAACCACATTCTTTACAACTATAGCTATAGCGCATATCAAGGATTTGAAAAAAATTTGACATTTACTCATTTTTTTGCCAAAAACGGTGAAAAGGGCACGTTTTTTTTTTTGTATTTTCGAAAAATGTCCGCCATTTTGTTATTTTTGCGTATATCAAAAATCGTATGATATGCGCTATAGCCATTACATACTGAATCTAAAACCGTTTGATTTTTTTGTTTCGGTGATCCATCTCCGAGATTTCATTAACAGCGAAGACCTTCAACTTCTTAGAAATTTTCTTCAACTACCATTTTCGTCTATAAATTGTGACTTAAATAGGCAAAAATTTTTTTTTTCTATATTTCGAAAGTGTAAGTGTATCACGTAGTGTAGTATCGATAAGTGTAGTATCAAAAGTATTAAGGCCTCATATACGTGAATTCGCCGATTTTCGAAGGTACTTTTCTAGACGCGGTTGAAAAAAATTACGCACATATTGACAACATTTTTTTTTACAGATCATTTATGCACATGATTAAGTATATGTAAAAAAATAAAATATCAACAAATGGCGGAGATATAACATAATAAAGCAATGTATTTTTTTGCGCGCGCGTTGATGGTGAAAGTTTTCGGCATCGATGTGATTGCCTGAAAAAAATAAACATATTTATAATTGCATAATAAATGTATCTTTAGTGTGAACCAACAGTATTATTTTTTTAAATTATTATAATAAAAATTCGAAACTTAAATTTTTTACTCAATTTTCTGCCGGTATTTCATTTTTATATTTTTTTGTGTCATTGAAATTTTTGTTTCTTTAGTTCACACGATAGGTGATGATACTTAGCATATGTTGTAAAAATTTCAAAGCGATCTATACCTTCGTTCAAGAGTTAGAACTTTCACAAGGTTCAAAAAAGTGAATGGTGGAAAAACAGCTTCGAAGTTGGCGGGAGGGCGCGCCGCTCGGTATCTATTTTACGCTCTAAATGCTGTAACTTTAACAATTTTTGGAACTTTTCAATTCTGTAAAGCTTAAAATCTTCCTAACCGTTCAGGCTTATGGAACCAATAATGATTAAAAAATGAAAATTTTTGAAATTTTTCGCGCATAGGCTTTAAGTGTAACAACTTTTATATAAATATCTATAATATAAACCCTATGAAAAAAATCCTGAAAAAAGCCTTTTTTAGCGTCTAAAGTGAGAAGACCCCTTAAATATTTCCGAAGTGTCAGCTTATTAATCCACGAGTGTGAAATCAGAAGAGGCTTTTGTTCGCGGCTTACAACTGCAATAATCTCGTTAATTAAAGTGACCATGCTGTTGCCTGCCTGCCACAAGCTATGCCATTTGTTTGCATTCTGGAAGCAAGTGCTGCGCTGACTTTCATAAAACTTCCTTATTTTAATCTTGCTTGTTTACTACTTTTTTCATTTGCATTGAATTTCCTATTTTTTTGTTTTTCGTTTGTTTATTTATTTTATCTTCGGTTTGATATATTTCAGAACATGGCAGGCTTCGTTTAGAAACGTATAATAAATAAAGGTCTCGATAAAAGACGGTGATTGTAAATAAATACTGTGATTTCACTCACAAGGAACATCACTTTGGTGTCCTCCTCCGATTTCGTTGAAACTTTTTTATGTGGAAGAGTATCGAAAACCAAGAGACACGTATCTTTTGTTATCGGCGGATAAACGGTTTTAAGGGGTAAAACGCACCCTCAAAAATGGGGATGTTTTTCGTCGATAACGTTTTAACGGTACGAGATATAGAAAAATTTCAATCTGCAACAATGTTTATTTTTTCGTGTACTATACATTGGAGATGAGAACGATAACGTTATCGACGAATAACGAAAGACACCCCTATTTTCGAGGGTACGTTTCACCCCTTAAAACCGCTTTTCCGCCGATAACAAAAAAATACGTGTCTCTTAGTTTTTTATACTATTCCACATAAAAAAGTTTCAAGAAAATCGGAGGAGGACACCAAAGTGATGTTCCTTGTCAGCCATACACTTTCATTTCTACGCTTCCGTCTTCACTTTCAAGCTTCCAACTTTTTTGATTGAGGTTGCCCATAAATATCGGAAAATATCGAAATACCGGTATTCCGATATTAAAACTCGTTAATATCAAAATAATAGCCGTAATAGAAAAAGTTCCGATGGTCCATCCTCTAGTCCCCTCCCCCCCGCCTCTCCCAACTACGCCGTGCTATAATGACGTATCAATAAGCCATGGAAGAAAAATCGTATCGGACATCTATTACGTTGAATTAGTCGTGATGATTGTTCGATTTTTTTTCTGCAGAGTTTGAAGGGACGTAACTAGCCTGCGCCACCCATCGGTGTCTTGATTGGCTATTCAAACTTGCGACGAATTCACAGACTAACACTCGAATTAGAAGAAATGCCAATCGGTCTTGAACATTCGACGAATTTCGAAAAGAAAAATAAAACCTTCCTTGTCTTCGAAAACTCGAGGAGAAAAAAAACGTTGCGTTGAATAGCAAGCAATGGGGGGTACAAGGTTTTTCCTAACTTGGCGATTGATGCGTCGTAAACTGTATTTCGCCGTTATACTGTGAAGGAACGAGATGAAAATAATAATTATTTCATGAAAAAGGATAGCTCGGTGAATTTTCACACAATAAAAAATGAAAATCGCCCATTTTTAGTTTGTTCGATTAAAATTCGTCCTTGTAGAGGGTGTCTCGAAATGACCTGAGATTTTAAAGTGCGCGTAATTTTGGTTTTGACAAATGGCATCGGGAAGTTTCGAGTTTTAGTCGTGGAGCGATCGAGCAATGCATAGAAATTGTTGTTTGCTGCATTGTTACTGCATAGTTATCGCAGAGAAAGTTTCACGGTCGTGTTAACTCGAGCCGCGGCGATGTGAATTGGCCACCGAGATCGTACGATTTGACGTCATTGGACTTCTTTCTTTGGAGTTTTTTGAGAGGAAAAGTGTTTGCCAATGAACCACAGACCATTCCGGAGCTCAAAATGTTATTGAAAATTTCGTCAAAAGAGCCATTTATCGGATATTGTGTCCACACATAACCTTCATGTTCGTACCTCATATTGAAATGAAAATATTCGTACTTTTCAAATAAATAATACTTTTGTCGATATCGAATTTTCCTTACGTAATGATGTAAACTTATATGTCTAGTTTCTGAATATATTTTTATTTTATTTTTCCGATGAACCGTATCATTGGCTTAATGATTAAATGATGGCTTAATCGCTGTCAACCGCCGAGCAGCAATTTCGTCGGAGTGTCCTCTTGGAAGCGGCGTACACCGCGAACTATACTTTATATTCGAGCACAAGCATTTGTATACAGTCTTCTATATGTATATATTGACTATGAGTATTAATTTTTAAAAATCCGTTCATCGTTTGCTTGAAAATAATTACGAAAAATACACCCTCGTACCGCGCACGAACCGTGGTGTGGGGCCTTAAAGTTGGCATCGCTGGAACGCATCGGAAGTTCTTTTACTTCTTTAAATCCCTTCATTTTTACTGTGATTAAAATTTGTTTCGTTCATTGAGGTTGTGGATCTCCACTAAAGATGGGAAAAATCATTTGTGTGATTTTCGTACCCTAATTCAGCGACAAAAATGCGAGTAATTAAAGACCAGTTACTTTTCATTGCATTCCAACGATGCAAACTTCATAAGTGCAGGTGAGGAGTGATGTGAAATGCTGCAATTGGGAAGGGTAATACGTAAAACCCGCGGGGGTATACGTTGGAGCTCAGGAAATTAAAACACTGCACTTTCGAGCCGCCGAGAAGAAATTTCGATCGCCATTCGCCAAAAAATGACACGCGAGTTTATGGAAGTAGGAAAATTGCAACAAAAAAAAAACAATTATGTTGAAGATCATCTAGCGAGTAAGAAACTCAGTCGGGAATAAGAGAAAATCGATGGTGAAGTTTGAATCGTCCGAATGCAACGAAAATTCTTAATTTTTATCCCCCTTTTCTTTATTACTATCTAAACCCTTTTTTCGTAGGTTTAGATTACGGATACCTAATGAGGATCTTCTAAAATATTTTCGTAATTTTTGTAGCCTTAAGGAAAACCACTACTCAAGCGGTAGAAAATAAGGCCTAACTTTGAAAATGTATTTTGGGAGTATGAAAACAGGAATAGGATTTCTTTTGAAAGGGTTTATTTAAAACATATCAAAGTATAAAAAAAAATTATTATCATTTTCATACAAATTGACGGCGACGGAGCCTATCTCGAAAAACGTGTTTTTTATAAATCGCTTCACGGGACGACGGTTTTCTCGTAAAGTATAAGACCTGGAACAAAAAACCAAAAAAAAAGATATAGTCCACATTATATTAATTTATATGTTATATTATATTCTATATTATATTATTTTAATACAGTCTATATTTTTTTAAATATAGCCTAGTCTAAAGTTATCTATGGGACTACGTACGGATTTTGTTAAATCAAATTTTGAAAAATGCTGCACGTTGAAAGACAAATCGATTTTTTCCCAAAAAATAAGCAGTAAATTGTTTATGAAAAAATGTTTACATTTAATCAAAAAACGGCTACGTACTTCCATAGAGAATGTAATTGTGAAGCTACTATCAACATTTCAAATCATCCATGCAAAGGTGTCGAGTAATCCCTGCTCTCAGTTGGAAAAAAGTGGTTTCGAGAAAAACGCGATGTAAGTTGTACGAGCACTTAAATCCTTGAGATTTATGTTTCCCTTTAATCTGCAATGCATTGCGTATCGTTTTTATGACCCCAAAGTATTGGTTAAGCCAAAAAAAAACGATTTTTCCAAAATCCTAGAGAGGTGTGTATCCAAAATCCTAGAGTGGTATCTCTTAATGCGTTGACAAAAACTCGGCGATACGAATAAAAAAAATTCATTGTATTTCAACGATGCAAACTTCGATACCATCGACAAAGCGGATTTTCTCATATAAATATCTATTCTATACTTACAATTAGTTTTTTTACAGCATCTGTAGACCTGAGAAAAAAACTCATTAAAAAAATAGAAATAGAATCATTGTACCTACTTATTTATAGTGAACCACCGTAAACTCAATAAATTTACATCTCTGGAAATTTCAACGGACAGCTTGTCAGAACTTCAATTGTACTTCCTCAATATTCATATTACAGTATAGTAATTGAACGCAAGAATTTCCCTTTCATTATTTCTCTACTCGAGGGCACGACGCGAGATAGATCGCTGGGAACGAGCAGTGTACGTAGCGCGTAGGATGTTGAGGAGGCGAGGGAACCGAGGGATTATCTTTACTTGTGCATATTTATATTTTATCTGTCGAAGCCGCACCTTCGTATCGTGCTTTGCAAATAATCGTTCGTTTCTCCGCAACCACTTTATACGCATCGCCATTTATGTGTCGATACTTTAGTGATCAATCGAATCGAGCGAGGGCCAATACAGCAACGTCGAATATATTCGTATCGCAAGTAATGATCCACCGATTATTGCCCGGTGGAGCGCTTTGGGAGCTGTCAGATTTGTAGATGAAAAGCTGCAAAGACGCTCGTTAACGATGTCGCTCGTGACAAGGTGGCCAAATTATATTACGTCGTTTGATTCGCACTATGACAATGAGGGTTTAAAAAAATGCATTTTGAAGGAATAAGTAAAATGATTGAAAAATCGTTCGGATATTTATTTGTATCTACATTAACGAAATTGTGTACCAAATTTCATTTATAAATATTAATAATGAAAGGCGTTATAAGCAATCCCGTGAAGGACCTTTGAACGTGAGGAGCTCAACGGTGTACTTGATTTTGACCACCCGGTTGTTCTGAATCAAACCAAAAACGAATTTAAAAAAAATACATAATATTGGCTAAGCCTTGACGAAGGTTTTTTTGTTATCGTATTTCAATCGTAAAAAAATGTTGATTTTCTATTCCATTTTTCGATGAAGAATGACATTGCTGTTAATAAGTAATGGAAAAAAAATGTTGGGAAGAAGAACGTTGGTCAAGACTAAACTACTATCACACTGAATAAGTGTACCAAATTTCAAGTCAATCTGTTGGTCAGATGTCGAGAAATCGTGTACACCATTTGGAAAAATATCGTTTCGAGAAAAACTCGTTTAAAGTTTTAGTAACGGTTCTACAGTTGTAATCATAAGTTTAGCTTCAGTCTGCGATTCCTGCACCATATGTTGGACCTTCCTTTTCGATTTGGGTTGCCTCAAGCGACAAACGATTTTTTGAAATTTACACAGTAGCTCTTAATAAATCAAACTCTATTTCAATTAATCTGATGGAAGAGTGACGTTGAAGTTTGCATCGTTGGGAAACTATCTTTTTTTCATTTATTTCTGTATTTTTTAATTATTATCCTAAAACTTTTTTTTGCAAATTACGGTCGCAAAATTGTAATAAACAAACGAAAGAACGTTCAAGTGTTTTTCATGGTATAAATCGGCACGGAAAAAATTTGAGGAATCACAAAGAATGAATTGCCGTTGCATTCCAACGATGCGAGCTTCACCATCATATGGAAAAATAATATTTAGAAGGATCATATGATTTTTATTGTACTGAAAAAAAAAACATTTATTTTTTCCGTATCGAAATATTGATTTTGTAATTTCTGATCGAGTGAAAAAATGTATTTCTTTTGTATCCAAATGTTTACGATGATGTTTTTTTTATTGAATTGAAATACAGAATTTATTTGGTTCGTAGTAAAAACTGTGATTCCAAATTTTTCATCGAATCGCAGAACAAAATTGATTACTTCGGTATTAAAGTCGAATCGTTTCAATCCGACCGATTCGATCGCTTCGCCAATTAAGCCCAGACGATTAACGTCTGTTCAATGAAACAAGGATTCGGTAAATTCGATCGTAAAACAGCCAACGTTTTGACGTCTCCACGTCGAGAGAAATAAATTATCGTTTGCACCGAGGAAAAAATAACGGATAACTTTTGAACTTCGTGATAAGTTCACGAATGCATTTTCTTTTTTAAAAGCGATTGATTTACTTTGATCTATTGCCCACTGTTGTATATCATACTCTACATATAGCCTATTGTCCCCAAACTCAACATTATGTAAATCTCAGTGACTTTCGAAATAGCTTTTACATAAATGTTAGTAAGCATATCTATGCGAAAGTCATTTTCAAGACCATCCAAGATTTTTCGAAAAAGAATTGCCCCATTCCAAAATAAAAGTATCGATTTTCGGCGTAAAAACGCTCCATTTTTGTTGAAAAAAAAACGATGCATAAAAATATTCCTTCGTGCTCTAGCACTTCTTTTTGAAATGTGAAAGAGGCTTGTGAATTTCTATTTGATCGGTGCAGATGACCTTGAAGTTTGAATTCTTTCGTTGAAGAAAATAAATTCTTTTTAATTAGCTACTTACATTTTTTACTGGTCTAGGCCGTGAAAATAGCTGAAACTTTTCTACGTATTCTTATTAGAAATGAATGCCCTCAATTTACAAAAAAAAAAACAAAGCTTTGAATGACGATCAAAATAAAGAAATAAAAAGTGAAGAAAAAAATAACGCTGCATTGCAACGATGCAGACTTCAACGTAATCGATACAGTGATTTTTCGAGATATCGTAGTCACTGATTTTGAAAAAGTCACTTGAAAAAAAGCTTATAAAGTTCGACGGTTCGCGGAACTTACCTACAAACGCTTACAACTGATTCAATTTTGAAAGGATCGACTTTAGATTGTCAGAGAAATGTTTTTCAATATTGTATTTTCAGAATCCACCGAAAACAAAAAATCGAGTTTTTTTTTTCAAAAATTCCAACTAGGTCTAAGCCCATAAGGGATCTCACCTGAGACGGGGACCTTAAGGGATTCTCACTTTAGACGCTGAAGAAGGCTATTTTTATGATTTTTTAAAATAAGTTTATATTATAGATATTGATATAAAAGTTGTTACACTTAATAAATATCCTTTCGAAAAACATTTTAAAAATTATTTATTTATTTAAGTCACTATTTATAGACGAAAATGGTAGTTAATAAAAGGTCCTAAAAAAATTGTAGGTCTGCGCTGTTGATGAAATCTCGAAGATGGACCACCCGAAACAAAAAATCAAACGGTTTTAGATTCGGTATGTTAATGGCTATAGCGCATATCATACGATTTTCGATATATGCAAAAATAACAAAATGGCGGACATTTTTCGAAAAAAACGTGTTTTTCACCGTTTTTGGGGGAAAAAGTAAATATCAAAATTTGACAAAATCCGTTATATGCGCTATAGCTATAGCTGTAAAGAATATGTGGTTGAAATTTCATAAGGATCGTTTCAGTAGTTTCGAAGATTTTACTAACAAGCCGTCGAAAAACGTTGTTTAGAGAAAAAATCGTTTAAAGTTTGTTTGGGTTACGTAAATACATTTAAAAAATTTTTAGAAGTATTTCAAAAGTGTATTTGTTAAGGGGCCAGTCCGCTTTCGAGCTCCGAAAAAAGGCTACCTTCGCGATTTTTTTTTTTTTTTGAGCATTTTATATCAATCAATCAATAGAGTTTTATTTGCATAACTTTTTTTTAAAGTTTTTTACAAAACTTATACAGTGTCAGAAAATATATATTAACAACTCTTATAATCTCTGCCGCTTCCTCCTTATCCATAAATCTGTATATCCTCCGTCTGCTCACCACTCGCCAAACAAATCCATTTGTTCTACCCCTCTCTCAGCCTCTCATTCCACCCTCCTTTTACTCCACACTTCCTCAATCTCCCTGAAATATGCACAAATCCCTTTTTGTATTTTTCCTCCCAACATATTTATTACTTCTCCAATAATCTCCACTTCATCAATTCCTTCCAACCATTCCTCCACGCCTTTTCTCGCATTTTCCGTCACCATCTCTCTGCTTTTCTTACACAATAATAAATGCTCCAGGGTCTCATTCTGCTCATCACAAATTCTGCACATCCAATCACTCTCTCCTTCCTTTCCCGCTCTTCCAACATTTCCACATCTTATTCTAGCCCACATTTCCTTGTCCTTGCCCTTCACATTTACCTCAGACCAATATTTCCAGGGCATAATATCATCCTCCACAATAAACTTATACCTATAATTGTACGTCGAACCTTTTATTTTCTCTCCCTCTTTCTTCAACGTCTCGCTTTTTAGGTTTTCTAATCCCACCTTTATTCTTGCTTCAACTTCTCTCACCTCTCTCCGTTCCCATATCATCCCGATTACAACCTGCGCCCCCATTTCCGTTAATACCTGCATTAAGCACCTCCCCCACTTCGACGGCACATGATTCACAATGGCCCTTACTTCCTCCATCAGACAAATTTTTGGCCATCTTTTTTCCGGCATTCCTAAAACTTCCACTATATATCGTAAAGCCCTTTCTCTTATCAGGTACTTCAACGTCGGGACACCCAGCTCTCTTCTCCATATATACATTGGTGTGGTCCTTTTCACACCTAACGCCATCTTGCAATATCTACTTTGGATCCTTTCGAAAATACCTACTTCACCCACACCCCATATTTCTACTCCGTACATGGCGCCCGCCCTGACCATCGAATTCAATAAGTAAAGTCTTTCCTCCATTATGTCTCTCCCCGCCCTCCTCCATACGCCCCACACCATATTCATTGCTTTTTGCGCTTTTCCCGCAATCTTTTTTCCATGGACCCAAACCGAATTTTTACATGTAAACCAAAAACCCAAATTTTAAAATTATTTACTATCTGCACCGCTTCTCCTTTATATTCCCATTTCTCCTCTTTCTTGATCCTTCCTCCATTTCTGAATATCATTATTTTCGTTTTTTTTACATTCACTTCCATCATATTTTCTCCTGCCCAATTTTCCAAGTCCTTCAAAATACTTCTTAACCCCTCCGCTGTCTCCGCAATTGCGGCCACATCGTCTGCATATTTAATTGCGAAAATCTTTTCTCTTCCTATCACAACTCCACCTATATTTTTCCTTTCCCACCTGCCTTCCAGATCATCCATATACAAGTCAAACAGCACTGCACTCAAAGCGCATCCTTGTCTGACTCCCCTCTTTGTTCTAAAGTTTTCTGTGATTTTTCCTCTAGCTTGCACCTCTGCTCTCGTCTCCCTATAAATTCCTCTTATCGTTTCCAACATTCGACCCACAATTCCTTTTTCCTTTAATTTTACTATCATTTTTTCCCTATTGACCCTATCAAAAGCAGCCTTAAAATCTATAAAAGCCACATACAGCTTTCCGCCTTTAACTTTCAATTTCTTGTTTATTACCGCATTTAACGTAAATATTTGGTCCCTCGTGCCTCTTCCCTTCCTGAAACCCGCCTGACTCTCCTTCAGTTTGCCATTTTTCTCTATCCATTTACTTAGCCTTATCGTCATCATTTTTGTCAAAACTTTATACCCCACATCCAATAGTGATACGCCCCTGTAGTTTTCTGCCATTTCCTTATCCCCTTCCTTATAGATTGGCACAATCCGCGCCGTTCCCCACCCTTTTGCTAATATTCCTTCTCTCCAGATACCGTTTATCGCCTCTCTCAGTTCCCCCCGTTGTGCTTTCGGGAGCGCCTTTAAGAATTCTACTCCTATTCCATCCTTCCCTGCGGCTTTTCCATTTTTCATATCCTTCAACGCTGCTTCCAATTCTTTCATTGTAAACTCCTCATAAAACTCTTTTTCTTTCCCCCATTCTTCTTCCTTAACAACCTGCTCCTGTTTATCCCATATCCTTATATTCTCTGACTCCCCATTCTCCTGCCCCCTCTCTCCATTCAGCAATCTCTCGAAATGCTCCTTCCGTTCCTTCCTCGATATTTTTTCTCCAACTGCCCCTCTACCCTTATTTCTAAACTTATTAATGGCTTCCCACCATTTTGGCATATTTTTGGCTTTTCCGACCTGCTCCCAAATATCATTCCTCCATTTTTCTTTTGCCTCATTTATCGTTGCCCTCATCTTTCTTCTTTCTTCTACCAATTTAGTCTTCATCTCAGTATTTCTATGTTTCGTGAAAGCTTTCAATTTTTTCCAGACAACCTCTCTCTGCTTTCTACATTCCTCGTTAAACCATCTTGGCAATCTTCTCACTCTCTTACTTTTCCGGTCTGCTTTCACTAACCCTGCTTTTCCTGCAGCTCTTAATATTTTTTCCTTAATCCCATCCCACCCCACTCCGCTTTCTTCAATGCTTGTATCCCTTTGTATCTCCTCTCTAAATTTATCCCCACTTTCCTCTTTCCAAATCAGTTTTGTGATTTTACACTCATCCTCGTCCGCCTCCAAACCTACCTGTTCTTCTGTTTCCTTTCCCCTCATAGTTAACACTATTGGCAGGTGATCAGACTCAATTCGATTTATCACCTCCATCTTCCTGATATCTTCCTGTCTAAGACAATAGCGAAATCTATTACCGACCCACAACATTCCTTTCCCCCTCCTACAAACGTCACCTTACCCTCTCTATCCCCTTCAGTTCTCCCATTTAACACCTTCAAACCCACGTCCTCGCACAGACTCAGCATCTTCTTGCCTTCCGCATTCAATAACTTATCCTGCGATTTTCTTACTTCGTAGTCTCCGTCATCCAGATCTTCCGCAATCATCGCTTGCTCATTCCCAATCCTCGCGTTCATATCTCCCAAAATCACAACTTTCTCTTTTTTACATGCTTTCTCTAATATTACTTCTCTCAAATCTTTTTCAATTTTCCCCATTCCGATATTATTATACACTGTTATTATTGCCGTACTTTTCCTTAACTTACAATTGCACACAATTAACCCAAACTCCCACTCTTTTATTTCCCAGCACCCTTCCCAATCCTTCTTTACCCCTATTGCCTGCCCCCCTTTTGCTCTCCCTTTTTTCACCCCTTTTTCTTTAACCGCCGCTTTAAAATTCCAACTGAATTTCGAACTCAAACTTAGGACAGCTTTCTCCTCATCCTTCTTTTCCACCCAAGTTTCTTGCAAAACGACAATGTCTGCCTTTTATATGAATCCCCAAGCTTCTCCGATTTTGAATATTCCCGCAACATTCCACAAAATTATTTTAAATTCTGTTTTTTCCTCAACCCTCTTCCCGCTTCCCCCTCTCTGCAACTTTGAGCATTTTATAAAAGATACGAATATAAAAGTTGTTGAGCTTGATAAATAGTCTTGAAATACATTTTTAAAAAATTTAATTTATTTTTATTCATTTTTAAGTACAAAAACTATAATTCAACGTAACGCCTCAAAAATAGGTCGGCTAGGTAGCTCCATCCCAACTCGGTAACGGCTTGTCGGAAACAAAAAAATCAAAGTCCATTAGATTCAGTATGACATCAGCTATAAAATGACCATCGGATATAAAGTTTTATCAAAAAAAAAAAATAGCAGATGAAAAACGAAAAAAGCCTTTAAAAAACGCCTTGTTTCGCAGATTTTCGCAAAAAAAGTAAAAATAAAAAATTTTAAAGCCATCGAGGGTCATCTTGTTGCGAATCATATTTACAATATGTGGTTCAAATTGCGAGAGAATCGGTTTATTGGTTTTAGAGATACGATGGAGCTAGATTTTGAAAACGTTGTTTCGAGAAAAACGCTTTTGAAGTTTATGCTATGAAAAACTCTTACGTAAACTCAATCAGCAATTCCTGCACCTAACAAAATCCAATATTTCTGAATGTATGTACTTTCGAAAACAGTAAAAAAATCGATTTTTTCAAATTTTCAAAATGCTCTGGCCCCTTAAGTGTAACAACTTTCATATCAATATCAATAATATAAACCTATTAAAAAATGCATGAAAACAGCCTTTTTAGCGCCTAAGTGAGAAGACCCATTAAGGGGTTAGGCCATGGTGACGGGTATAAAATCATGTGCGAATTTTACAATTAATTTCGTATGAAAAAGTGATTCACTCATAAAATTAATTCCACATCTATTTAGTATGAATATCAAGCTGTTAGAAAATATATATATATATTTTTTTCAATGTACAAAATGATATTGGTGTTGGATGTACAAAACCGACTACGAATATTTTCTCTTGTTATCTTTTTTTAGGCGCTCCGCGGCGTGACATTTGGCACCCACAATTTTTGACCTAGAACGAAAAACAAAAATTCTCGTCAATCAACATTAGAATACCTAGAGAAGTGCGTACAAAATTAAAAAAATATTGTTTCATTCAAAAGTTGTAGGTACTTGAACTTATGGAATGAATTTTCAGTGAAAAATTTCGTATAAAACTGCTCATCAAATGAAAAGTTTTCGATTAATCAGAAATTCCGTACGTACTTCTCTGCGAAATGCAATTAGGAACGTAACTTTCAAATTTGAAGTAAATCGAGTGAAAATTGTTGAAGTTATTTGTCACGCCAATTGGAAAAAAGATACCAAAAGAAAATATTAGTAGTCGGCCATTTGGTACATCGAAAAAAAAGTATATATATTTTTTCTAACAGTTTGGTATTCATACTAAATAGACGTGTAATTAATTTTTCGAGTCAATCACTTTTTCATACGAAAACAAAATTGTTAAATTCGCACATGATTTTATACCCGTTACCGTGGCCTAACCCCTTAAAGTAGCGTATGAAAAGTATCCAGAGAGCGTCCTCGAACCAGTCAAACGTGCCAATCCAACCAACATTATATGTAACCGGTTGAAGATATCCCCTTCCCGTATACACGTATACACGTATTTAGAAATCCTCGTAACGTGTGATTAATTGTTTACCTTAATGTCCGTAGATAACTGGTATCGTGTTCATATCTGTGGGCGGTGTGATACTCGGCCTGTACAATGGGTACAGTAATTTTGTGGACAATTGGTTCTTCGCCGCACCGGTCCTCATGATCATCGTAGGTATCATAGTCTTCCTGGTGTCGTTCTTCGGATGTTGCGGCGCCGTCAAGGAAAACCACTGCATGATCATAACGGTGGGTTTTTCCTGCGTAACGTATTCGAGATAATGAAAAAAAATAAATAATTTTTTTTTTTTTAATCGAGACCTCGACTCCATCGGTCGTGAATATTCAATCCTTTCTTTCCCCACGGACAAACAAGCATAGAAGGAAAACAGTTCAACGAATCAGATAACGAACCTTCGAGGGGTTAGGCTAACGTGACGAAATCCGAGTTATTGAAAAAATTGATTCCGAAGAAATAAGATTATCGAAAAATCGTTTTGACGTTTATTCGTATGTACATTAACAAACTTGTTCGCCCAATTTCATTTAAAAAAATATTAATATTTAAAGTTATAAACAATCCCGTGAAGGAGCTTTGAACGCGAGAGGCTCAACGGTGTACTTGATTTTGGCCATCCGGTTGATCTGAAATAAAAAAAAAGAGTTTCCCCTTAAAATATATCATATTGGCTGAGACTTGATCGAGATTTTTATTAGTGTCGTGTTTCAATAGTCATTTTTTTTTAATCCGCATTTTTTTCTCGATTTTTCCCGAAAAAGGCATCATTATGGCTAAGGAAAAAAAAATGTTACGAAGAAAAACGTCTGTCAAGACTAAACTACTATTACGCGAAATAATTGTAGCAAATTTCCAGTCAAACCGTTCACTGGATGTCGAGAAATAGTGTACACCGTTTTGAAAAGCATTGTTTCGAGAAAAACGCGTTCGAGGGATCATTACAGTGTAACGGGTCGAAAAATAGCTGACTCGCGATCTTTTGTCGATGGTTAATATACGCTAATCAGCCTGATTTTTTGTGGTTGTGGCCGTAATTATTATCTGACGCGAAATTTGTCGAAAGATTATTGATTAGTATGAAAATCGCTATGTTGCTATGGAGGGTATTTTTGTAAATCAAAATTGACATAATTCGGGCGTTTTGAAAAAAGTATCGAATTGAGGATATTTTTTCGACATTTTTTTTGGTAAAAAAATATATGAAGATTGAAAAAAAGCTGCCGTAGCATGATAGAGAATGGCGCGAAGAGTGTTGTGTCAAAATGTAAGACTGATAGCTTGAAAACTCTTCCTTTGAGAATGTCCACCGATTTGATAAACGACATTTCGAGAAAAACGCGTTTAACGTTTTCGGGTGCGGAATTTCCATATAAATAATCTACTTATGTTTATGTAAGTATATGGGCAGCATGCTTATAACCGTCTATACTATCGGATAAAACAAAAAAAAACGATTTTTTTTAAATTTGACACTGTGATGACCCCTCAAAGTTTTACAAGCAGTTTTATCGTTGGATCCACAAGTTTACCTTCAATCTGCGATTCCTGCACCATACATCGGACCTTGCTTTTCAATTCGAGTTGCCTCAATCGACGAGGGATTTTTTGAAATGTTTGAAGTAGCCCCTCAATGAATCCTCACGAGGCCCGATATTAAGGAAGTTCATCTGGTACCGAGTTAGTCAAAAGAAAAATCATTACGACTAGCGTAGTCCGTTCAATAAGTTTGGCAACGCTGCAACCAAGCGCGACCGCGTATCCTGTATAGCTGCCATGTGCTAGAAATTTTTCACTCGCGTCCATGGTTCATCGTCGATCTCTTTTTCGACCATGGAAGAAAATTCAGAAAATAAAGCGTTTTTCTGGAAAAGCAAGCAAAATCAATTTTCGAAAATCAAATTTTTTCTCAATCAATCTCGAAATCAATTTTTTATGTGTTATTATTTCGTATCCTTTTTGTTTATAACTACAATGATTTTATTTGCGATTAATTTATTTGATTTTATTCTTTAAGCCGATTTAGTCATTACATTTCCAGTCACTTCTGTATAATTTGCTGTAGAGGTGTAGTGCACATTGCGTCGTTCGGACAGTATTAGTGTTGATTTCAAAAAGCCCGCGGTTGCGACGTTGCCGTCATAATATGCGACTGGAGTAATACGGAGGTTAAACTCCAAAAAATCAACATTTTTCGAGACAAATTAATTTATTCTGAAGTTCACAAGTACCTAATGGATTTTAGAAAGCTGTCTAAACGTTCTTTAGATATTTTTTTATCCATTATAAAAGTTTCTTTCGAAACTGTTTGTCAATGCTTGCAAATTTCACGTTTATAGACGGGTAAAACACGACAATCCATAAGAGACCATGTTAATTTAGAAAAATTTCATTTATTAATTGCTCACAAACAAGGTATCCGGAGAGTTTGAAATTTGAACAGGTGACGTTTTAGATACTCATAAGAGAACTCGAATTTTTTCATCAATATGTGTTTGTTAATTCGATCATCAGATGAACTTCCTTAACATTAAAGAGTCCTAGATTCATGAAAATATTCTTTTTTCATGAAGTTGAAGTGTGCATCGTTGGAACGCAACGATTTTTTTCTTCTTGTTACGTCGTTTTTATTATTACTCGAAACCCTTTTTTTGCAACTTGCGAGAAACCTGTAATAAAAATAGATAAAAACGTCCGATTGATTTTCATAGCCTAAATCGTCCAAAAAGAAATGTCATCAATGAAAAAGAATGAATTTTCGTTGCGTTCCAACGATGCAAACTTCATGATCGTGTTTTTTTAATCAAGAAATATTTTACGATTCAGCAGAGTTCGCTGGAGATTATAAATTCTCGCCGTATGCAAACCGGAAGTAACCCTTCGTAATTTTCTTTCTTTCTTTTCGATATTTTTCTTTGGGAAATGGGTGCAGGTTTTTAACTTTTTTTTTCATAGTAAAGGGTATCATTTAAAGTATCTTTGACAATTGTTTGCATTCATTGGGAAATATTGATAAACGACGGAGATACAGTAAATTGCACAGACCGCTGTGCAAAAAGGTCCTTCGCGGTGTCCATTCCTGCTCGGGGACAAATCATCTGAAATCAAAAAACCAAATGATTTTAGTTTTTGTACCGTATTATCTTGTCTTTAATCGAAGGATTCAATAAAATAATGATTTTTGAAGAAAAAAACGGTCGCCCATCGGCAGTGATCGTCGAAATTTCGGTGAAAAAAAACACTCTATTTTCCTTGATATAAAAAAAAAGTATGCATTGAAAAAAAAATCCTTCGATTGAGGACTGCCTTTTGATGTACAAAAAATGTCTGTAAAATTTGGAGCAGATCGGTTCAGTTGTTTTTGAGTAATTTTGGTCACCGATTATGAAAAAGTCACTCCGCGAAAAAACGCATTTAAAGTTTCGCGTCAAGGATATGCGTAGATAAAAATGCTCATAACTTTGCCAATTTTCAACGGACCGACCCGAAATTTTCCTAGAATATTTTTGAAAGGTCATATCGCGATAATCCGTCGAAAACGAAAAAAACGATTTTTTTTCTTCAAATATTCCAACCAGGTGTAACCTCTCGAGTAACATTTCGTTTTTTCTGTTCCATCCGTGATCAGTTCTCTGTTCTGCTGCTATTGATCTTCGCCCTGGAACTCGGCGCTGGAATATCGGGCTACATGATGCGCGGGGAGGTCGGCAAGATGCTCCAGAATCGTCTGAACGACACCATGCCACTCTACAAGACGGACATGGAAGTCCAAAAGTCCTGGGACGTTATGCAACACGACGTGAGTGCGCTCTGAACAATTTCGAGCGAGCCGGCCACGAGTCTCGACACCGAGTCATTCCAGACGAGTTTTTCACTCGTTTCACACGAAAATTGACGCGAGGCGTTTTCTTTTCGCAATCAGCTGATCTCGAAAAAACAAATGACAATTTCGTCGTTGCTCTCTCTTGCCAACGTTCGAATATTCAGCTCGGGATCGATGGCAATCGAGGCCCGCTAATTGGCCAACGAAATAGACTTCCGCAGTGACGAAATGCGACGGGAGAACGAGTGAGGCAGTTTCGAGTTCCACGAGTGGAAAACATGCGCCTCATTCCGATTCTCTCTCTCTCTCTCTCAGCGACTGCTAAGCCCCAGGTGTGCGTGAATTTTTAATAGCGAGCACGAACGACGCGGACGATACGTGCGGCTGACAATGGGAAATCTTATTACGTATTGGGTCGCGCGACGAGGCCCTTAAAGGGGCAACTGGTTCGTCAGGCTTTTTTTTTTGCTCTGTATATGCGAAAGTGCATAGACTCGTGTGGGTGTGCGTCTACGTGTGGACACGTTTTCCGCTTGCTCGACGGGCATGCACTTCGGTACTCGCTCATATCGCAAATCAATATTGGACGAGGCTCACTCCCTGGAAATACGCTTCTCTACGGGGCTCGCACATAAGGAGAACAAACGAACAAGCGAGGGGGAGTGAGTGAGAGAGAGAGAGAGAGAGAGAGAGAGAGAGAGAGAGAGAGAGAGAGAGAGAGAGAGAGAGAGAGAGAGAGAGAGAGAGAGAGAGAGAGAGAGAGAGAGAGAGAGAGAGAGAGAGAGAGAGAGAGAGAGAGAGAGAGAGAGAGAGAGAGAGAGAAGTAAACGACCTAAACTTCCTGTGGAAGGAAGCATTCTCTCTTCTACTGCCTGCACGTAATCGCGACCACTCGTCCGCATATTAATTTTTATCGACGGGTGTGACGCCCATTATCTCCAATGGCCAGAGCCTAACGATTCGAGCGATATGCTTCGTTTTTCATCCCTTCTCTCGACCGCACTTCCGATCCCTTCGGGTTGCAACGTCGACATTCTCATGTCTCCCGACCCCCCGGCTCGACAATTGGAGCGCAAATGGCCGAGCAAATATTACAGAGCGAAGGCAAGAAAAAAAGATGGTCTAGACAACGAGGAATCGCGCGTATGCAGTCGTGGGATGCGATACGCGCGATAAGGGAGTTTTCGACGTCCGTCCGTGGAGCCCATCGCGGATCCATGTACGGGGGAGGAAAAAAATGGTTTTTCAGTGGGCGGTCCGTCGCGTGACGCTCGCGATTATGTGCAGTTCCGCGTCCGTGCCTTTCTCCGAAACACTTTTAGCGTCTCCGCACGCAGTGAAAAAGCGCGATTAATCCCCGCCACCCCCTTCCCCCCGGGTCGTTTCGTATCGACGCGCGCGTTATCGGTGGACAAAACTGCACCGTCGTGGACTCTTAAGGTGATTCGGAAGAAACAATTCAAAAATCGACTAACGTTTAACCTCCTACTTTTTTGTGCGAAAGAGATAGATCATTAACCACGTTGAAGTAAAAAAAAATTAAGCCACTCCGCCGTACCATTCCCGAGATATTAACGGTGAAAGTTGGCTTAACGGACAACATCACTGTGACCCCCTGTTTTTTTGCCATTTTTCAAGAATTTTTTTTTGTGGGAAAAAAAAAGATATTCGAAAAAAAATTTTTGTTTTGTTCGTTGTTTATTGAAGATACATAAAAAAAAAAATTCAAATTTTTCACGCGCTATGGTGACGCTGGGGAAGCTCCCGCGTCAGGTACTGTTGCCTCTGCAGTGGTTCGCGGCACGCAGCAGAGCTCTCTTCAAAGTCGATCTGAAAAAAAATACCGAGTGTTTTCGTTAATAATATGATATTTTGAAGAGAAGTACATAGGGATTTGAAAAAATATTGATTTTTAAAAAATAGGCACGCTTTTGAAATTAAAGGACGATTTTCGAGCAAAATTTCTCGTCGAAAATAGGCTATAACTTTTTTTATTATTGAGATATCGAACAAATCCTATGTACTTCTTTAGATAATCTAGTTTTATTGATGCAGTCCAAATTTGAAGTCGATCGGATAAAAATTGCTCGATTCTGCTGCGTGCCGCACTCAAAAAAGTGGTTTTGAGAAAAACGCGTTAAAAGTTTTAGGTTTGATAATTTATACGATAAATTGGAAAAAAAATTTTTTACCTTTAATCAGCGATGCCGGCACCATATAGCTGGCCTTCAAGAAGCAAATCATTGTCCCTAGCACCTTTTCTCGAACTTGTAGGGACTCTTCTTGCCTCTTTTGCAGCGTCTGTGAGCGAGCGCTCCGCCAGCTCGATCCGCGCTGCGTCGGTTTCAACGCAAAAATTGAAACAATTTGGGCCGATAGTTATCCCCAACGTCTCCAAAACTTTCATGAGGCTTCTCAGGCCATCATTGAATAATAATACCGAGATATCAGCTGCAATATCGACGATTTTTTTGCTCCCGGACTGACACTTGGGGGCTATTGTCCAAACTGATTTGTTGTAGCTTTCGTTGTTGTTTTGCGTGAAGCCGCCCAAACAACGCTGCAGCAAATCGTCTCTGCTCAAATTTTCGAAGACTGGCGTAATTGCCTCCAATACTTCCTCAGGAAGAGGCGGCTCATGGCGATATTCAGAAATATTACCGCGCTGCACCGCTCCACAAAATATTCAATATCTCCGAAAATAATTATTTTTTCGACCTGGGTCCAACGGCATCTTAATCTTAAATGTATTTTAGATTTTTCTAGATGGTTTTCAAAAAATCGATTTTTTGAAGCCGTCACAGTGGTGTTGTCCGTTAAAATACACGCACTCAAACGTAACCTCCGAAAAATTTACCGGAAATGATGACTACGTAAAAATTAGTCGTTTGACCCAACAAACAAAACTTCTTATTCGAATCTTCGATTAATACGGAATTCACCTGCAACAATTGTAGTTGATCCACCGTGTAATTTATTCACAATAATTTATTGAATTTTGCTATGCGGCATCTGTCTACCTCTAAACGGTGATCGGAGCGTCAGCTGTGATTGCTAGGGGAAATTCCTGGACGGAAATTCACGCAGAATGCGATATGAATGTCGCCGAATGCCTACGCTGCACATCATCCTACATACAATAAGAATATAATAACAGTAATAATAGAACGAAGGATACAAAAGGAATAAAAATATGTTGATTGTAGATCTTAATTTTTTTAATTGATTATTACGTATACAAATATACGTATATAAATATTTTTTGCTCAATGCGAGATTTTGTCGCAAAACGACCACTTACATGTAATAATAGTGCCATGTTTTGACATTTGTCGAGTCGTTGAGAGGCGATGTTTGAACTCTTCTAAAGTGAGGTTATGTAGCGTCACCAACTGCTTAAAACATGAACTCACGAGTAAAGTCGATAATAATCAACCGAGTGCCCAATAACAGGCTTGTTACGCATATGAAAAACTCGGAAAACTCAGGGAATTTCTT
Organism: Ophion costatus; assembly: GCA_951751655.1. Taxonomy (NCBI): domain Eukaryota; kingdom Metazoa; phylum Arthropoda; class Insecta; order Hymenoptera; family Ichneumonidae; genus Ophion; species Ophion costatus. The sequence goes on from OX632364.1 coordinate 7,420,508, forward strand.
TCCTCCCGGAATAATCAGGGAAAAGTCAGGGAATTTTGGAAATTCCCGGGAATTTTCTCACAATTTACTTTTCGAAAGAGATATGAACAATGAAACCGACTTGACGAAAAAACTGAACGGTATAAAAATAAATATTGTTGCATATTTTTAATATTTATGTTATTCTTCGTTGTACACAAAATAAAGATATGTCTGTGCCAAACATTGAGAATGAAAAAAACTGAAAACTAGTTTACTGTAAAGCTACATTTGTAAATTAAAGTAAATTAAAAGTAAAGCTACAAAAATACATTTGCATTCGATCTGTCGATACACAACCACATCATTATCATAGATAAGTATTTATATTTATTTTTTGTTTTTTTTTTCACCGGCGTACAAACTTTTGTTTATATTGAAGAACAGGTTCTGTATTTGCTTTTAATGCATTTTTTTTTACTTTATGTTTAAATTATGTTTCGAATTTCAGTTAAAAAAATAAATATCAATTTTATCAAATATCCATATATTTGGTCTTAAAAAATTATGTTATCCAGTTCAACATAATTCTTCAATAGAAGGATCGAGTTGAGAATTTCCTTTGTTTCTTCAAGTCGGTTAAAAATGTTGTTTTATTTCACAAGAATCAGTCATTGCTTTTTACGTTTTAATTTTCCCGTATAGTTTGTAACGTTTACAAAGACTAATATCTCTCTGACTCAAAAAATATATGTTTGATGAGAAGAAAATGTTCTTCATTTGACCCTAATCTGGGCAATTTGCAAAACCTGTTTGGAAAAGCTGGAAAAGTCAGGGAATTTCTGAGTCAATAATGCGTAACAACCCTGAATAACCACTGTCGATTGAAAGTATTTATGAAAATCATCATAAATTTTCATTATAATGAATACCGAAATGAAAATACTTTCTTATGAGATTAAATTCTATGTGTTTTAAGGGCAGATATACACCTAGGAGCCGGAAGAAAAGGTCATTTCTGTGAATTTCTTCAAGGAAAACTATTTGAAATTTCGGATTGGGGTTTTAATTATCTAAAAATATATACATTCGAAAATATGTTTAATTTTCTTCATTTAAAAATATCAAAAATATACAAAGATATTGTATGATCCTTGGAGCGTCGTAAAAAAATCGGTACCCAAAATTTCTCGAAAACCAATGGACCGATTGCCTTGAGGTTTTTTGTGGTTATTCTATACACCATTATCTAGTACTTGTCATAGCCGATTTTGTAAATATCGATTTATGACAAAATGGCGGACGTTTGAACATAAGTAGTGACTTTTGGGCGAACAATTAGTTATTATTTCGCCTATAAAACAAAAACTAAGTAACGGAAAAAGAAAATCCTATGACAAGTACTAGATAATGGTGTATAAAATAACCACAAAAAATCTCAAGGCAATCGATTCATTGGTTTTCGAGAAATTTTGGGCACCGATTTTTTTACGACGCTCCAAGGATCATACAATATCCTTGTATATTTTTGATATTTCTAAATAAAGAAAATTAAACATATTTTTGAATGTATATACTTTCAGGTAATTAAAAGCTCAATCCGAAATTTCAAATAGTTTTCCTTGGAAAAAATTCACAAGAATGACCTTTTTTCCGGGTCCTAGGTGTGTATCTGACCTTGAACATCTGAAAGTAAAAAAATAAATATCGTTAAGATTGTCAGTTTGACTTCCGGGTTTTCTTCCGAACTACCTTAAGGATGTTGAGTCCCAAATCGCAAATGACAAAAAAAATTCTGAAAATTTGGTACGTTTTTGTATGAACTATTTCAGAGGTCGTGTAAAAATTTCACGACAATTAGGAAGCTCGTTATTGAACCATTAACATTCACAAATTAAATGTTGTCTTATGGAAACTGATGTAACTTTGCAATAAGTTTTTTTTTTGACCTCTCAATTTTGCAATATCTACAATATACTGAAACCAACGGAAACAAAACGAAGTTTATTGATACATTTTTTCTAAATGTCTTTTAAAAATTGTTCTTAACAAAATGTTAATTTTTTAATAACGAGCTTCCTAATCGTCGTGAAATTTTAACACGACCTCTTAAATACTTCATACAAAAACATACCAAATTTTCAGAATTTTCTTATCATTTTTTATTTTAACCCTTAAGGAGGTTGAAGTAATGATAGAATTCTGAAAATTTGGTATGTTTTTACATCAAGTATTCAGGAGGTCGTGTAAAAAGTTCATGACGATTAAGAAGCTATTTATGGAACAATTAACATTAACATGTTTCATAGGGACTCAAGATCCTTAATAACGATAGTTGCCTGAAAACGTGTCTCCGGCGATGTTCCGGGTCAAGCAGCTTCGCCCAGCCAATATTTGGATGGAAGGCCCTCTAGCCGCGCGATCTCTAAGACCGCAAGGCATACGTAGGAACATCAGGGGAAAAAAATCGTTTGCATGAAAGAGTAGATTTAAATCATACTAAACGAGACTCCAGATTTAAATCATACTAAACAAGCATCGAAAAAAAAAATGCTCGGGACATTTTCCTCAGCAGACTCTGCCAAGAGAGATTCGGGGAATTCCGAAAACGGAATTTTCATTGCTCTCCAACGATGCAAACTTCCGTCTCGTAAGACTCGTAGCATCGAGACAACGAGAATCGCAACTCACCCATAGGAACATTCTTTCCATTCTACGACGAGTAAAAGTGCAACGTACTCGTGCACGAGATTCTTAGATAACGAGAAGACGAGCACGGAACAAGTGGAGAACGATTTGAACTAATTTCCAAACGTCTCGTGTAGAACGTGCTGAGTCATTTATTCGTTTCAAGGTTGCCTCGTCGTAGATCGAGGGAACTCGAGGTTTCTCCGTAACCGAACGGTTACGTCGTCCTACGATCCTTTCACGGAGAATTGTATTCCACGTGTGGCTTTTGCCAACTCGATACCTGGCTCTATTGCCACTTTTACTCGTGCCCTCGTTCTTCCCTGCAATTTGCATCGAGCCTTCGCACGTTGCACGCACACATGAGAAATCATGCTTGGATTTATTCATTTTCCCTTTGTGCAAGCTACTCATACTCGTGTTTGAAATTAACATTCATTCGATCGAGTTGAGATTCACCTTCGTTTCAAGCTGGGCAAACTTTTGAAAGGAAACGAATAAAAAAAAAACGATAACAACGTTCCTATCTTTGCAGCTGAAATGTTGCGGTATCAACAGCTCGGCGGACTGGTGGGTGTCTCAATTCACGGAGCCCAATCTGCCGTCCACTTGCTGCTCGGAAATTCCTGCGACCGGACAATGCGACTTCAACGAGATCACCGTCAGCAGCGACGGCTGCATGTCGAAACTCCGCGACACCATCGAGGATAAGGCCGTTATTCTTGGCGCCGTTGGCATTGGAATTGCTCTCGTTCAGGTTTATTGATTTTGTTTTTCTCCTATTTTCAAACGCCCAACGGCCGGTATGGAAACTTGCGGAGCTTTCCGGGAAGAACAACTCGCGAGTGCAAATTTTTTTTATAGATAGCTATTATAATAACTAATCGGTTGAATTATTTTTAAATCGAATTATTTTTGCTCTCCGGGTGGTTTTATTCAAACCCTTGTGGAAAAAGTGGTAAAACTTTGGTCAGGCAAGAGGAAAATTGCAGCCATTTTGAGTCTGCGAAAAAATCTCTATTGCTATTTAAAAAAAAGAAACTGCGATTTCGAGTCGTAAAGTGTGTTCGTACTGTTCTTGTTAAAATACGGTCGACTTTTATCTCGGAGCGTCTTGAATTTCGTCGAAAAGCGTCTTTAATGCACCTTACGGTAGTCCTATCGACAGGCTTCAATTAATAGGATTTTCATCATTTGTATTTTCGAGCTTCGCTAAATATATTAATATTCGTCTCTGTAAAATTTCAAGCTCGGTTATCGACCTTATCGGAGAGAAAAAATATCTGAAAATTGCGTACTTTTGTGAAGGAATCCCGAGATGACATACAAAAACCCAATTTCCGGTTGCTACAAGAGCGTACACAATAGTGAGAATCCGTCAGATTCTTAAAAATAATCATATTTACATACTTAACACTTGCAGTAATCCAATGCTCTCAGAATAAAATACGCTTGTTGACCTAATTTTCATGTAATATCAAGTTTAATTTGAACTTCCGGTATTGGATTTATTACCACTTGCTACGATAAACAGACGTGACAGCAAGGCAACAGCTGACTGTAGTCGTAACCTCATCTCACTCATTCGAATTTCCACACATACTTCATTTTTAACCGACATATTTCGCCGACACAAATTTTCCATTTCCCGCGCCTGACATTGTTTTGACAGATCGACGTTGAAAAGCATGGAGGTTGAACTCGCCTGAATGAGTAAAAAGAGACGGGGATAGAACCAATGTTCCCAAATATCAAACCTAGAAATAGTACGCGAATCGTTGGAATAACTATTTTTTCATTTTTCTAATTAAATGTGAATATTCATTGAACCGTTTACAAACGGAAGATTTTAGTTATTACAAATTATTTTTTTTGCGTGTGTTAAAACATAAATTGTGCAGGTCTCAATCGGTGGGATGACGAGTGCGAAGCGATAGGACTACTTTAGAAAGCGTCGAAATTTCAAGACTTTCACCTGGTTGAAATTCTTGAAAACATCGACCTTTGGTTTTCGACGGATTCTTAATATATAACAGTTGAAGAATATTCTCTGAAAATGTCTAGTCCGGAAAACCGGCGAACTTTCAAAGCGTTTTTCTCAAAACGACTTTTTCGAGACCTGTGACCACGATAGTTAAGAAATCACTGCACCGATCAATTTTAAATTTTATAAACTTCTTTTACACATGAAAAAGCAGTGTTTGAACGAAGGAATTTCTTTTTTCGATGCATTAGTTTTTTTTTTAACGAAAATACAAGGGCTTTTCTTCACCGAAAATCGATAATTTTACTTTGGACTGCGGGCCTTTTTCCAAAATCGATATTTTATCAAATCCTTCGTCCGAGCTCTACGTAATTCAAGGCGAAAACTGAATGCGTTTGTTTTTTTATTAGGGGCCATTTATTTGCACTACTGGTCACCGCGAAGGATGCTTTTTAAACTATTCTATTTTTGTTGACATTTATAAATGTTCTTCAATACAAAAATTCAATACAAAAGTTGACATTTATAAATATTGTTCAATACCAAAATTCAATACAAAAGTTGACATTTATCAATATTTTTCAGTACAAAAAATGACATTTATCAATATATTTGCATAAAAACATTGTAAAAGATAGTTAAAACCATAATCTTCACCATAAAAAAAATGCTTAACCTGCACTCGTAGCCGGAGAAAAAAAATTCACGAAAATTCCTTTCTCTTTCGGCCACGAGCTAGGTGTAACCCGTTAAGACCAAATAAATTTGTCCAATTGTGAACTTTGTCCCAGTCGCCGAAGTAAAACATTCCTAACGTCGATTATTCTTGTATTTTTCAGCTGATCGGGGTAATCTTCGCGTGCTGCTTGGCTCGATCAATTCGTCGCGAATACGAGACTGTGTAAGCTCAAAAACGTCAAAACAAAACGAACAAAAAATAATAATCTATCAGCTAAATGTTTCTGTCACTGACTCAGTAATTATCTCATTTGCAATAATCGCGCCTAACGTGCACGCCTTTTCCCCGTCCCGTTTTGAAACGGGACGCGGAGAAGCAACACAACACTGCGTACAAATACGTGACAACTGTCTCACTCGCTCCAACACTATTTTATATGAATATTATTTCTCATTTCGTTTCTTATCTTTGCGTTTTCAATCGCATATGGATTTTTCCTGTTCACAAGTGTTTTTCTTTTGAAATTCTTTTAAACACACGCGAGCTCTGTGTCAGTGTTCTCACGGCAATGATTCTGTGTGTGCCTACTTTCTGTAATTAATTATTAATCAATGTTGGAATGTATGTCTGGCTCGTATCGAACGGATATATATTGGCCGGCGAATCCGAACAGCCAATACTGACGAATTTCATGCTTCAATCATGAAGGATTCAAGCTTGCTTTTACTTTTCCCCATCTTCGTCGATTCGCCATTCGATACGGGCCTTTTGAAACGTCGTTTCTTGAAAAATCACATCACAATCACAAAATACTCGATGCATTCGATGCACAGGTGTACATGAGAAATACACGAGAGAAGAATTTGAAAATGTGCCAATCGTCGCACAATGCGTTGTCACGATATCTCGATGGGCAAGAAGAAAAAACGACGCGGATCGGCTAGTTGTAAAGCTTTTGAGTGTCGCTCGTGTACCGCTTACGTTTTTTTACCCTTTTTTTAAACGAGAAACAAACCACGAAACATTTTTTGTTCTCTCGTTCCACGATGCAAAATGAAGAAATCGTTACGTTTAGTTATCTTTTTCTTTTTTTTTTGGATTTATCAACCACGTTCGTTCGCGTTAGATCACGGGAATGACACGCTCATTTTAAAATCTCAGAGTAACAATCGCATAAACACGACGACCATCAATCCACACGTTCTAATTACTCGAATTTACATGCTTCAGAATACAAAATTGAGAAACATGAATTGGCGAGGGAAGAGCTGTGATCGAAAGCCAAACGTAAAAACAAACAAAAGAAACGAAAGAAAATAGATGTGTCTTAGGATGTCGAATATATGCGTCGATGTTACTAATGCCAGCAAGCTTTCGCCGAGAAAAATAACGAACGAAAAGAATGCAAGCGAATCAGCATTCGAGGCCAAGAGAGAAAGTCATCGGAAACAAAAAATATACATGCATATACATTGAAACAAAAGTAAAACAAAAGCTGAGAGGGAGAGAGCAAAAACGAGCAGCGGAGATTTCGAGTTCTTCGCCTCGATTGTACCAACGGGATAACGCCGTTGAGTGGCCAGCTTTAAAACAAAACACAGAAAGGATTACAGAGAAGATATATAAACCTACATTTTTTCATATAGTATATTTACGGCATACTAAAAAAATATATATATATATATCTATATATATCAATGTACCGCAAGGAAAAAAAGCAAGAATCTACGTAAAAAAAAGAAACGTTCAGCATATAGTTCATAGGATAATTAAGAATTACGATTATTTATCTAGTGATAATACGATTACACTGAGCGATATATTCTGTTGTTTCCAACATTGTAAAGTCTACGTAGTGTTAATACCGTGAATTACAAAGAACAAAAGACAAGCACGGAAAATCATTATGAACCAGTCAATTTCGATGTCTCTCAACGTGGAAATATTGTTCGCTGAGTTACTATACATATATTCGAATCATTATCGATAACTCGGACTCTTCAATCACCGAATTTTAGCTGCTATTGTATTAAAAGAGAAAAAAAAATACTCTCGGAGTTTGGCGAGGTTTTTTGTTTTTTTTCTTCCTTTTTATTTGTCACTTTCCGGAGTTTGCCCGCTCGGGTTGTCGCAACTTTGGACGAGGAGGCCAACGTCGACTCGAAGAAGCGATCTGATCGACGTGTACTTTTTGCCTCTATGCCACATTCGCCGCCTACTACATATTATTGTTTATTATCAAACGTTCGTATTTACGGTGTAATGTTGTTTTTACTACTCGCTTGTCACCTGCACTCTGTGTCGCCTGTTACTACTTTATACGACTCTTCTACGACGTATGATCTTTTAATATCGTTATTAGCCTACTGTCTCACACGTGCATATCATCATAACACGCAATCAGGAGTTGAGGGGTTCCGGCTACTGTGACGAATTAAAAATCAGGGTTATTTGGAAATAAATCATTTTGAAGGAACAACATTATTAAAAAATCGTTTCAACATTTATTTCTCTGTACATCAATCAAATTGTGACAAAAACGAGTTTTTCAAAATTCTTACAATAAATAATATTGGCTAAGACTTGACCGAGCTTTTCGTTTCTACGTTTCAATCATTGGATGAAAATGTTCAAATTTTCGAGGTAAAAAGGCACGTTTGATAAGTAATGAAAAAATACGTCAATGAGAAAAACGCCGGTCAAGACTAAACTACTATTGCACTGAATAAGTGTAAGAGAGTTTCGAAATTGTCACTGTAGCCTAACGCCTTAATGAATTTACGCAAGGAGGGAAAAAAAACGAACGACAAACACACATATGAATTGTACTTCTTTTGCAGCGAAACCACAGCGCACTGATCAACCACCGGTTAGGAGACATTGTTTCATGATTTTGTTGTGACATTACTGTCCATCACGCATTTCGCTAATGAAAAACAAACAGAGGACAAACAAACCCAGTTCAACGATGTAATGGTCAAACGCGTAATGTTTTGTCATTGTGTTTTCAATATATATATATATATATATATATATATATTGAATGTACAGCGAGAAGAAAGAGGAATGATGACAACGAATGCCGAAAGATAAATTTAAACTGCCAATTTATGCCAAAGCGAAATAAAACGACAAATTTAATATTGAAGTGACGGAAAAAACAGCTTTTTCGATCTCAACAATTTCATCAATAATCAACGAATCATTTTTAGGACCGGAAAGAAAAATTCCGAACGCATTTTAATTATATTAACGGGAACTAAGCGAATTAACATTCCGAGCATCCGTGGCAAAGAATAATTCGATTGAAGCGGAGACGTTGAAACGAAACATCATTCCTCTTTGGCATTGATCTTACACGATCAAACGTAAAAGGACAATGAGTTCTTTGCCTAAAATGCCGCTCTAATCGTGTAGGATTATTAAGGGGCTAGGCTACTGTGGCGACCCCAAAATCGAGGTTATTCAAATAAGTTATTTTCGAAGGAATAAGATGATTGAAGAATCGTTTGGACGTTCATTTGCATGAACGTTAACAAGGTTGCGTACCAAATTTCGTCAAGAAAAGCTATTAATAATTCAAGAAGTTACAATCTCGCGAAGGACCTTTGAAGGTGACCTCAACGGTGTACTTGATTCTGGCCACCTGGTTGATCTGGAACGAAAAACACGAGTTTGGCCTGAAAGTAGATAACATTGGCTAAGACTTGACCGAGCTTTTTTTGGCTATCGGGTTTCGATAGTTAATCGATTTATTTTCGATTTTTCGAAAAAAGAAATAACATGGTAATTAAGGAAAAAAATTTTTAATAAAAAAACGTCCGTCAAGACTAAACTACCGTTACACCGAATAAGTGTACGAAACTTCAAGTCAATTCGTTCTTTAGACGTCGAGAAATCGTGTACACCGTTTTGGAAAGCATGCTTTCGCGAAAAACGCGTTTGACGTTCAACCAGCAGCTCTATCGTTGTAACCATAAGTTTACCTTCGATCTGCGACTCCTGCATCATACGTTGGACCTTCCTCTTCAATTTGACGTTGCGACGAAAGATTTTTTTCGAACATTCACAGTAGCCTAACTCCTCGAAATAAAAGCGCTGAACGACGAGGCGAACTTTTCTACGTGAAATGTTTCTAATGACACGTACGAGCGAAAAAGAAAATGTTCGACGCTTGCACTTTGAATTGATCGCGGGGGACGCGATGACGAGAGCGTTGTTGAAATGATAAACGGCTTATTGCTTCTCTGTAAAACTGATGTTCGAAAGAGCCAAGCCGAGGGTGTACCTAATTGAATATGATAAATATATATATATATATAGATATTATCTCGTACACTTGTGGGACACGTTCTAGCGTTTAAACGATTATTGGTACAGCAACGTAACAAAGATTTTCAAACGTATCACCCAAAGCCTATACAAAGTGCACACAATACACGCGAGTCGTGAAAATTATACCGGAGACATTTCTATCGATGCAAAGTATCCGAAATTCTAGCGGACAATGTTTTATTTTTCGCGACATGCGAAATACGATTGTTTCTGATATTTGCGAAATTTCATTGCTCGCGTTGCCTGGCGATGCAACGTGGTAGTTTTCTACGACGTAGATCTGTCAATAACGAAGCTATCGCGATGTCAGTGAACTGTCGTATCGATTGTTTTTTTCCCGGCGGGGTCGGCTTTCGATGCGGAAACTCCACAAACGTACCGGCGCACGAAATATACGTAGCTTTTGTACTCGTAGAATATAACTTCGTTGGAGCAACTGACCCAATTTTGTAATCAAAGTAGAGGACACTCTTATACTTCTGCATCATTCCAAATTAACAGTTACAATTTCGCCGAAAGGCACCGAAAGAAAATTCTCGTTCGAGCTCGCGAATCCTGACGTTTAAAAATTAAACCAATTATATTGTAATTGAATGATGATGAATATTCGATCACACGACCGTGGGTTTTTTTGTTGTTGTAACCGGGTTGTTGTGCCGGGAAATGTAAAGGCGAGATTTTTTTTTGTTCGTTCAGCTTCGTTGAAACGCGCCTAAGTAATTTCAAGGTCATTCTATTGTCGAATAAGACTCGAATTGTGCGTAGTTGATATACTTGTTTTTTTCGTCGAATGAATAATCATCGCGGATAGCTTTCTTTCAACGATTAATCGATAAGCAGTTCGTTGTAAGAATTATTATAATTGAGGGGTTAGGCTACTGTGAACACCCGATAATCAAGGTTATTTGAAAAAATTAATTCTCGAGGAATGAGTAAGATTATTGGGAAATCGTTTGGACATTTATTTGTACGTACATTGACAAATTTTTGTACCAAAGTTCATTTAAATATTCTAATAATTAAAGAAGCTATACAAAATCTACCGAAGGAGCTTTCATCATCAGGGGTTCAACGGTGTACTTGATTATAGTCTCCCGATTGATCTGGAACAAAAAAAAACAATTTTGTTTTTAAAGTGGATAATATTGGCTAAAACTTGACCGAGCTTTTTTTTGTTATCGTATTTCAATAATGAAAAACTGATTTTTTTCGAGGTGAAATCACAGCATTGTTAATAACTAATAAAAAAAAATGTTAAGACGAAAAACGCCGGTCAAGACTAAACTGCTATTACAGTGAATGACTGTACCGAATTTCAAGTCAATCCGTTCATTAAATGTCGAGCAATTGCGTACACCGTTTTGAAAAAATCGTGTTTAACGTTTTACTATCGCTTTAATTATAAGTTTACCTTCAATCTGCGATTCCCGCACCATATGTTGAACCTTCCTCTTCAATTTGCGTCGCCTCAAGCGACGAACGAGTGCTCGTCACTTTCACAGTAGCCCGACCCCTTAATCGTGAGCAAAAAGATGTGTAACGCACGTGTGCAAACTTCGTAAGAAACGATTCGTACGCTTTCTTTTTTATTTGATACATGGAAATTCATTGATTTTCGTTTTTTTCACGAATCTCTGTGTGTGGTGTGATATATTATAATTCTACTGGTCCTATTTGTAATTTCGATAAATTACCGCGAGCAACAGAAAGACTGAACGTGAAGTTTTATTATAATCAGTATTAAAAAAAAAAATAAGGAAAAACGAAAAACAAGGGTTGACAAGGAAAGAAAAAAACTGGAATCGCGGGATCGGGGTGTAGAGAAAAAATCTAAATACGAGAAGAAAAATAAGAGAAAAGAATTGGTATTTTAAATACGAAGTATACACTTTTTCGTCGACTTTACAAACAAAATTCATCTATTTTGGCTTCTTACACACACGTATACACACGACGAACTTATTAATTATACACTATTATATTGTATTTGAGCGTATACATTTAAAAATAAGTTGATAATCGAACGAAATTTCGAAGAATAAAAGGAGAGAAAATTTCGTTGAAACGAATGAAATCTTTTTTTTATTTTATATACATATATATATGTGTATATATATGTATATACATATATGTATAGATACATATGCATTATTGGTCTACAGAGGAGCCCCAGCGACTCGTCTATACAGCACATACTATATGTCTAGCTTTTACGATATATCGAATAAATTAAATATACGAAGATGGACGAGTCTTCTGTCGACAACCCTTTCCTTTTCTCAATCGACTATTCAATACCTCAATCTCAGCGTTATCACGGGAAACGTTACGAAATAAGAGTCAACGCAGGCCTCGCGTTCTTTGCATCCGTCGTACAATTCGAATTTTTATTTCGTCTTAGTGTGACGAGCGATGGTTCGATCATTATTGGCGAACATTCATATCTTTGATCAAATGTTCGAGAACGTTTTGTTTATAGCCGGTGCTTCGTTCTTTTATGAACCAAGTCGCTTGGATCGAGAATCAGTGTGAGGATTTTTCAAAAATTTCTCGTTTTCGGATGAGCAAAAAAAAATACGTATTCTGTTACAAGGATACGGAGGAAGAATGCATCGATTTCGAATTTATCGAGTTATTTCTTCACGCACACGCACTTTGAGCACAGAAATATTCTATGACTTTCGTTTATTCATTTTTTCAGTCAAGATCTAACGTGATTACACAACTGTACAGGCTCTGAGACGAAGCTCGCTCTAGTCCTTTTTTTTATACAGCTTACGTTTGCAAGTTTTATTTTTTCTCCCGCTGCTCAGTACCAAGCTCGTATAATTTTCGTCTCTATTTTTTTTGCAATTTCACGATTTCGCGTCTACATTGGTGAAGGAAATATCTTCGAAGTTTATCAAATATGTACAAAGTGGCCTCTCGTAGTTGCTCGTTTTCGGTTGCAAATCTGCCCTCGAGCTCTACCCACACACACACGCACACACGAAAGAATACCATGTGATTTCTTTGTTGCTGTTTCCTTTTAATTATATTTATACAATTTCGTAACATGTATAAAAACGGAGCGTGAAAGCATAATCGCGGGTTCTAAAAAACAAGATAAGGTGGAAAAAAACTTTGGCGTATCGAGATAATCGCAGTTTTTCTTGACGCTTTTGTTTCGTCGCGTCTCGCTTCACGAGCCGGACAAACACGACGCTTTCAACACTGACGATGCGGAGAAAGAAAAAAGGAGCATGATCAATGGTAGCTGCCAACGTCTCGTGAGAAGAAAAAAAAACAATAAGTGGTAAACAGTTGCAATAAATCACGGAGTTCGTTCAGTATCACTTAACTCACAGCTACAACCTGACTAAAAGTGTACCAGCTGTTTATTTCGTCGCTCACGAGGGCAAATGTGGAAAGCTTTGAATTGGGGGGGGGGGGGGGAAGAAACTATTCCGATATCGAAGTATTCGGGCTCGTGATCTATAGCAAACAAAAAAAACGAATATTTATACATTTGATTCGTTCGATTGTAAGGACAGTTATTCTCGTTCGATTGTAAAGACAATTATTCTCGTTCGATTGTAAAGACAATTATTCTCGTTCGATTGCCCTTGATACTGGACAAGAAAGCGCGTCGGGTAAGCCGAGTCAGTCTTTTCTCGGTGATACGTGACAGAAACTTAATTAAAAATAATATTTAAAAAAAAACAAAGAATCGCGTCTTTTTACCCAAACGGACAAATTGGACACGTACACGCGGGCGCAAGGACACACACGCATTCTCGCACATTCTCGGATACAAACGCAGACATTCCATTAATTACTTTATCATTAATATTTACGACACTATTGTTTAATTGATAAATGGATATTGTACGTGAACAAGGTGAAATGAAAAATATACTCGCGTCACGAGCGAAACCTTAAGCGATACAATAATTAATTAATAATAATGTGATCGATCGTCAATTTTCTTGAATGTACAGAAAAGAAAATGATATTTATTTACACTTACAATGATTCAAGCGATTTTTGTTTTCTTTTTGTTTTGTTTCTTCATTCGTATATTCGTTATTCCGCGAGTGAATCGAGAAAAACTCCAGCAGGAACAGTGTAGTATATTACTATATATCTACGTAGTACTAAGGAGATGAAGCGCACATTTTTTTCTCGTATCCTTTGCTTCGCTCACTTATTTGAAATATTACCGCGGACTCGACCTGTAGTCGGATTATTTTCTTTTTGCTCGTTAAATTAATGGAGAAGACGTTTCACGGGTATTGAACTTGCATTGGTTTATTTTTGTTGCGCTTTAACTCCGTACCTTTTTTTTCGCAATGGGGGCGGAACAAGGGGCGATTTGTAATCGAAGCTTCATTACAAAAATATTACGAGGACGTGACGATATTTTTACTTCTTTTTCGTTTTTCTTTTCTCCATATTTCGCGATCGGAATTTTTCTTTTCTTGATTTATAGTTGGCTGGTCATGCGGGGCGCCCTCGATTTGTGCTCGCGCACTTCGGTAATTTTCTTTTTCTTAATTTGCAATTTTCTCCCCCGCGCCCTTCTTATCGACTATTCTAATTAGTTACAATTTAGATGCGTTGCGAACCAACCACTTGTTCTTTCATTGTCCGTTCACTCGAATGTTTTTTCTCATTGCCATTTGTGTCTTCTGGCATCGTGATCGTAGTCCAAAAAAAAAAGGTAACGCGGACGACCTGTCCCCAGCCGCGTTTACCGTCGCTTTTCTTCCTCCTATTCTCTCTTACTGACACATCTAAATACTAAAATTGTCGTAGTCTCGTGTTTCCGCTTCCGCACGTTTCCACGGTTTTCTCCCTCGCGTCGGCTCTTACGTTCGGATAAAAGAAAAAAGGAACTCGCAGCTACGCGCCTCTCAGGTAAGTGGAAACGGAAGTGGAGAAAAAAATCCAATCGTCGCGCGAGGGGAAACTGATCGTGAACGATGAAAAAGAAACAAGCACGTACGCAGAAATGGCGTCTCGCGGCTTCTGAGCGGGAAGATTTGATCCAGTGATTGATTTTTGTCGGATGAGAAAAAAAAAACGAAAGAAACGAAGACAGTTCGTTCGTGAGTAAAATTCGAGACGAGGGGTGGGGGCAGACGAGAAGAGTTCAACGTCTCATATGACAATATTGGCGAATGAGACTCAAAAGAGTATTGTATTTGTTTGTTTTCCTCGAGTTATTTTTCTTTTATCTTCGTTTTCAGCTGTTTAGCGGTATGAGAAATTATTTTTTGAAGGATATATATGCGTAGATGAGTATATATATATATATTGGGGTATATATATATATCGATTGATAATTGCTCATGTGGCATAACGGTTCGTCCAAAGTCGCGCTATGCGGTCGTGTTCCTCCCGATTTTGCAAATATTGCGTTGCTATACTGCCCACCAGTGGATCCGCTGAAATATTCAATCGATTGATACTCAATTAATACACACAATTTTATACGAATACGAATTATGATTATCGTAGTATTCCCGGAGCAGCATTTCTATTTTTCAATATTTTCTGCTCCTGTCGGGCGTAAAATGTGAATTTGATTGATTCTACGGCCGCTGCGATCTCCCCATGTCAAGCAGTGTTGGCCTGGACTGGAACTCGGGTGACCGCTCAACCCTCCACCGACTATCAAGCAAGAGGCAATTTTGTAATGTTCAAATTTGCATCGTTGGAATGCAGAGTAAACCCGTATCTTTTCGTTTCTTCATTTTTCGTACTTTCCCTTTTTAAAAGTTTAGCATACGGAAGCCTAACAAGAATCATCGAATCCTTATTCAAAATTTCCTGTGATTTTCGTGACCTAGATGAGCCAACAAAATTGGGCAGAACGAAAAAACGAACATTGTCGTTGCTTCAATTTTAGTTCTGTCCAAGCCCTTTTGTAGCCTGGATGAGCCGAATAATATTTGGGCAACGAAAAAAAGTATTTTGGTTGCATTCCAACGAAACTTCAACAGAGTGCAATTTTACTGCCGATACCGACGGCTGACAAATCAGTTTGATACAAGCGCCCTTATCGGCAAAGGTTGTCCACAGTTTCGCTGTGCCCTCGTAGCACATCGGATAGCGAGCTGTGGGCAACGCGAGGTGCCTGAGCACCGGGACATAGCTTACGAGTAGAGGGCAAAAGTGAAGAGATAGGGTCGTAAAGCACCCGCAATGGCATAAGAAAGAACAATGTTCGATAAATGCCTCGCTATCTTAGTGCTCTCAATGTTGTTCATCAATCAATGCAATCGTTAAGTCATTCTCAACATCTGAATTCTTAGTTTTCGAGCTCTTACGTACCAGGGTTGCAATCCGTGAGTAAGGAACAGATGGACAACAAGACCTTCGAGATCGTTAATGCAGGCGACCAGTTATCCTTAAGTATGTCTAGACATATCACACCTTGGCTGTTTATGTTGCAGTGATAAATACGTGTTCGGAATGTTACCTGACGAGACAAAAGTAGGAATTAGATTGCGCTAATATCTCGCCTAAGTCGCAGGAGTTTCGGAGATCGTCGAATCGACGATTTTTCGTTTGCTCGCTCGACGTGCACGACTCTCACCTTTGGCGGTTTGAAGGGATATTCAGGGGAGAAGTGAATATCGAGGAAGAAGACGCCACCCTCGTAGACGGAGCCCGGCGGCCCGAGAATCGTTGACACCCATTCGTACAGATTGTCGCCCTTTGGACCGGCGCTGATGCGTACCGAAAGAAAACAATGTTAATCGCACTCCTCGAACAAACGAAGTGAAACAATCGGCGTTTCAATGCCTGTCGACTTTTACCTGCAATTCGGCGGAGGATCTAAAGTAATCTCGGCCAGCTCCTTTTGTATCCTGGGGAAATAAAACGGATTGTAAACATTGAACTTGATGGCCGCGGAACGTACAGCAAAGGGTATGGAAAATGCAAATGAGTTTACTGTTAGATATCGAGCTGCGATCAACATAAGACAAGCCTACTAAAGGGAAGTCGTGAATTTTCTGAAAGTTCTGAGGCCTTAAGGTGTTCCTTTCACGGAGTGCCTCATTGGGGGGAAGGGGGGGGGGGGTTAATGGAAATAAGTCACGATCAATTATTATACTCAATGATAAATTGGAACAAAAAATATTACGCAAGTTTAGTAGCTACAGACATGTTTTCAGTTTCTCTGAAAGGTCGCAACTACGAAAATTCTTCCGTTAGTCACATTTTTCCAAGTT
This sequence comes from Ophion costatus, assembly GCA_951751655.1. NCBI lineage: Eukaryota > Metazoa > Arthropoda > Insecta > Hymenoptera > Ichneumonidae > Ophion > Ophion costatus. Next base: position 7,437,375 of record OX632364.1, read on the forward strand.
TTATCATTAATATTTTCGATAACCATTCGATGACCCCGTTTTTATTGTCCGTACGGAATGTTTAGAGTTTTTATTACGCACGTGACCAGTTTATATCAGGCATCTAGTTATTCAACGTATAAATTGTAAGATAGAAATGTGGGGGGCGTGTGACCTGCGTACAGTGCTGTATTAATGAGACGATTTTTTAGAGTCATAATTTTAAAAGTTCCCCAACGTGGCTTTAAATTTTACCAATATACTAGGATGTATTTTTACATTGTTATGGACGAAAATCAGTCAATTGTTGAATATTCTGGTTCGTGAGAGGAATACCTCGAGCGGCTTCTCATTCCTCGATAAATTGTACGATCATTTTTACCAATTGTGGTCTACCTTTTGGCGGAAGTTCCCAGCGCCTTGGACATTTTCGGGTTTGGCTTTGCCTCCTTGTTCTCCGGTTTGTTGTCGGCCAACGACGAGCCTCTGCCTCTTCCCGTGCCGCTGGATCCAGCTCCCGAAGACATGTTTCTACAATCAGAGTAACTCGTGTACAGAGGACGATATTCAGTCGGATTGCCGCAGGAAACCAAAGCCGGTTCCCCGATAGCGGAATATGACAAATTAGAAGCGTAAGACCTAGCGGCGTAAAAATAAATGCATATAATTTGGAATGTTTAGACGAAATCGCGAATTGCAATGGTCGTTGAAAATAGCCGGCATCGGATCAAGCAACACCGCGAATACATGGAAACAGGTAGGAGAATCGCGGGCAGTTGCGACAACCGTGACAAAGAAGGTTAGACCAAAAAGGTACGAGATAACTCGCGTTGCTTTAACCCACAATCCGAAAACATAGCGATGCGCGTGAAGCGGGACTGGCGATGGGTATCGTCAAAGAAATCCGGACATTTGGCACTATCTCCAAAAATGCGAACACACACGAAGAAAATCACTGAATCTTTTATCCGGCTTCCGAAAAAAAAAATGCGAGAGCGTTCGAAAGAGAAAAAAAAACAAAACTCGTCGAGTCTGAAGATGCGAACGGTTTGAGCGACGAATATTCGGAAAAGAGGGATATATATGTATACGCGCTCACGATTTTTCATACACAGCGTGTTGTTTTATGTAGTACCTCGTATCTCGTTTTCGCACGCCGTTTTTGCGGTCTGTGAAAGGTCCAGGATAATGTCGCGATCTTTTTTTCTCACTTCGTATACCGCGCTCTACGTGTGGATCTTTGTTTTTTTTTACCCCGATTTTTTTTCTCCTTTTATTCACGTACAAAGCGACGATAAAGGACGAGGCAGGAATAAAAGTGAAAAAGCGCGTGAGCACACACGAAGTTAAGGATTATTACGCGATCACGTTCGTAGAGTGCCCGCACACACGTCCCGCAGGATTTTCGCTCGCACACACGGCCGCCACGACGAATACTCTTTTATTTGTCAATTACAAAGTTCGGCGGAGAGGGCCTTTTTGTTTCGGTCGTGCAAGCCGGGCGCGTCTTTAGCCGGGGATTCCGAGCCGCACACGTCCGCGACGAGAGGACTACGACAAGCGAACGGAACGCAACGATGAACAACGACCGACCGATGACCAGTCTCGCGAGAGCGGCGAGAGACTTTCGCTGTGAAGTATTATATGGAGCGCTCGTGTGTATTCGCGAGAACGCACGAACGCGCTTCGGCCTATATCCTGCGTGTGCGCCTCTCCGTCCACCTAACGCGGCACCGCCGAAAAGAGACTCGGCAGCAACAGAAAATGGACATGAAGCGACAGAGACAACGAACACGCTCGCCGGGATCATTAACGCAACGCATCGATTGCTAAGACAATTCGTGGATTCTGAGTCGTTCGATGCATCGCGGGACTGTCAATTGATGCTCACTTGTTGGGAAAAGTATATTTGCTGTTGACAATACTGAAAATTGAGGTACCTACTGTCGGTACGACTGAGCGGAACATTTAAAAGTGATGCGCGTGTGTGTTGGGTCTGCGTGTTGGTATGTATATCTACTCGTTTAAATTTAACGGGACACCGGTGGCCGTAGAATAGAGGAATTTTCGTCGATCTTTTCTGGGAAAACGGACGCTGTTTTAAATTCTCTTAACCTTAAGAGTATGATTTTAAGTATCTTTTACAATTTTTGTATTGAAAAATATTTGTCAATGTGGCATATACAATGGTTTAAGCAGACGGCTGTTTGAAAATCGTCCTTCGCGGTGACCTTTCTCGGGAACAAATCATCCGAAATCAAAAAATCAAACGCATTTAGTTTTTGCATGAAATTATCTAGTGTTTGGACGAAGGTTTCGATTAAATATTGCTTTTTGAAAAAATGGCCGCAGTCCACAGTGAAAGTATCGATTTTCAGTAAGAAAAGGCTCTTTATTCGTTGATAAAAAAATCCTTCGTTGAAGCATAGCTTTTTGATATTGAGAAGAAGCTTGTGAAATTTGAAGTTGATCGGTGGAGTGATTTTTGAGATATCGTGGTCACCGATCTTGATAGTCATTTTGACGAAACCGCATTTAAGACCTCATATCTTTTTAAAAAATATGTTCTTTTTTTAATTGGCTCTAATGATGCATAAACATCCCAAGAATAATACGGTCCGAAAAAAATGGTTTTTAAACATTAAACACGGTTTTTTTGAAACCATGTTTTCAAAATCGGGTGGAACTGTAGCTCCTACAATTTTCAACCGATTTACTTATATTTCGACCGTAGCAAATTTCGAAGTACACACAATTTCAACGATGACATAACAATTACATATCGTTATGTCATTCAACGATGGCATAACATGTACATATATTTAAGTACACACACAGACCATTTTTTGTCAATCCTGCGAGTATTCTCGAAGTTACACGCACATTTGTAATGACGCGTCAGACTATATGTAAAGTGCTTTTGAAACACTAAACGCGTTTTTCTCAAAACTGTGTGTTTTAAAGTCGGTGAGCAAGATTTCTCGGACACGGCTGAACCAACCAGCCTCAAATTTTAACACAATCTTTTCAAATATATTTTTCAGTTATCAATCAGTTTCAGCTTTTAATAATTCAGTTTGAGAAGCCGCCATTTTGTCAACAATTATTTTTTTGCTTGTTCCTTCGATTAATTACAAGATAATCCAGTATATTAATGAAATGTTTTCGTTTTTTTTTTTTCATTTTAGATGATCCAGTCCAGAGATATCGTGCTCACCTCAAGACGTCTTTTTTAGAGGTGCTCCCGGAGATCAGCTACAGCAGCTTTCAGAAGAATTATTTTCACAAATAAAAAATGATAAAATACAGTTAAAAGTTATCATAATATGTATACAAATTTTTACGTAAATATATTTAAAGGTCTTCTCAAGGAAAATTCTTAAAAAATCAATCTTTTTGGGCCTGCTGACTGTATATAATCCCTTAATTGCCAGCAAAGCCTAGTTCTCCGACCATCCAAAGGTATTATAAGGCCTTAAAGTGCGCTGGTTTGCGGAACCTATACCTATAAATGCACATAACCTCAATCTTAACCCTTTGAAGCATACATTTTTCCTTACGTGCAATCAGCTCAAAACTTTGTACTCGTGGGTTTTCGGGGTCGCTGATTACAAATCTGCACTCAAAATATGGAAATTCAAGATGGCAGACCATAAATGCAAAAATCGTTTGATGAAAGCGAAAGTTGGTACTCGGGGGTTTTCGGGGTCGCTGATTACAAATCTGCACTGAAAATTTGGAAATTCAAGATGGCGGACCATAAATGCAAAAATCGTTTGATAAAAGCGAAAGTTGGTACTCGGGGGTTTTCGGGGTCGCTGATTACAAATCTGCAGTCAAAATTTGAAAATTCAAGATGGCGGATCCAATATGGCGAACCACAAATGCAAAAATTGTTTGATGAAAGCAAAAGTTGGTACTCGGGGGTTTTCGGGGTCGCTGATTACAAATTTGCACTCAAAATTTGGAAACTCAAGATGGCGGATTCAATATGACCGACCAAAATGCTCAAAGTAGCTTGATGAAGATGAAACTCCATATACAGGGGTTTTTTGAGTCGTTGAATTCGAATCCCAGTTCAAAATTGAACAATAAAAATGGCAGTTCCAATATAGGATAATGAAACACAAATAATTTAGACATAAATCCCAATTGTTTTGCGGCCTACCACACCTAAAACGATTTTAGTCTTTAGGTACAAATAAATATGAAAAAGTGAAAAAAAATAAAAAATAAAAAAGCAAAAAAAAAAATATCGAGTTAGAAACTCGCTACGTCCTCGCCGTTAGCTCCGGATAATGCTTAAAGCGTAATTCTATTAGAAATTCAGTATAACAGAATCAACATATTGAGCAACTCCGATGTTTTAGTAATTCCAGTAAAATCTCCGGTTTTGGTCCGCCATATTGGATTCGCGATTTTGAATTTCTGGTTTTTAAGCTCGAATTCGTAATCAGCGACCCAAAAAACGTCTTTGAATTCATTTTTTGTGTATGGTTTACCTGCTAGATTAGCCACAATTACATTTATTGTCTAAAAAACGTGTTTTTTTGTACTGTAGTGATGATCAACATCCACTAATAAGTGCAACATAAGCCCTTAATAGTGATATTGTAGTAACAATTGATCTCCCAACATCCTAAATATACATTTACATTCGTGATTATGCGCTAAAAAAAAATTTTATTCAAGAAAAACAGAGTGGAAGTAGGTGACATACCAGTATATCACTATGCTTCAAAGGGTTAAACAGATCGACTTGAAATTTGCAGAGAATATTTATTAAAATGTGATGCTTTGGAAATCCTTTGAGAACCGAAACTCCATATTTTCTAAAGTTTCAACTAGGTGTTAACCCTCAAATACGTGGAAATGTGCGCTCTGTAACCAAAGTCTCGCTGCTTACTTTTACCCCATTCGTATTCGCATGGAAAATTCGCCTTCTACGTCCATTTTCCAATAAATGGATAACTAATCAAAGGGTTTGTATAAGTTGACATTTTTTAATTACGATTTTTTTCGATGTGCGGTTTTATAGTTTAGGGTTGAGACTTCAATTTGCAACGAAGATTTTGTGGCAATTCGAAAAACTGATCGAGAGGTGACGATTTTTGTGGACGGTCTGCGATTGACCCTTGTTCACTTGCGTTTTTTCGAAACTATGTTTTATGAAATGGCCTAAATCGTATCTCGAAATCTTTTCGGCCGATTCACTTCAAATACGGACGGAGTATAGTTTATAACATTTTCTATCGTCTGTCCGGATAGCTTTCCGACATGCTTACCCATTTCTTAATAACAAATGATAGAAGTTGATTTTTCGGTCGAAATTCGAACTTTTTTTCTACAGCTTGCCATTTTCGTAATTATCAACATTTTTAAAAAGTATCCGGCTATACGAAAGTTTTATTATTTATTATACCAAAAGTCCATTTTTTGCTTTTGACTCCAGATGACTATAGTTTACTTTGTTTACATAACAACTGAATTGTTTAGGAATATTTTTTAATTGAAAAGATCAAGCTTTACCAGACTATGTATCAATTGTGTCTAAAATCCCAACCTCGTCATCCCAATGCTCTCGTCAGAAAAAAACATCGAAAATCGACCTGCTTTTTGGGCCCCAAGATTATGCAGGTCGTTGATGTTTTTAAAACTCGATTGCCATTCTCAAAGCTACCCCTTACAGCTACGGAAAAGTCTTTTATAACCCCTATATAGTTATTAGGACCCAGAGACATTTGCCTCCAAGATGTTTTTTTTTTATTTTCGACAAAAATACACGAATCTTTCAAAAAGCTGTGATTTGTATCAAACAAATGATACCAACACGCCAACTAGAATTCAAAGCTGTCAAAGTCTGCTCTCAAAATATTTTGTCAAATTTGATAAATTTCCATTTTCTTGTTGAGATATTCGAGTACAAACGTAAAGACACCCCAATGCATTTAAGGCCTTAGGCCTTAATGGGCAAAGAATCATGTGCGAATTTAACCATTTTTTTCGTATAAAAAAGTGATTTACTCATGAAATTAATTACACATCTATCCAGCTGTTAGAAAATATATATATTTTTTTTCGATGTACAAAATGACCGACTACTCGAAACTTCTCGAAACAGCTTTTCCAATTGGCGTGACAAATAACTTCAACAATTTTCACTCGATTTACTTCAAATTTCAAAGTTATGTTCATAATTGCATTTTGCAGAGAAGTACGTACGGAAAATCTGATTAATCGAAAACTTTTCTTTTATTAGTAGTCGGCCATTGTGTGCATTGAAAAAAAAAAAAAATTCTTACAGTTTGATATTCATACTAAATACATGTGTAATTAATTTTATGAGTGAATCACTTTTTCATACGAAACAAATTTTTAATTCGCACATCATTTTATACCCGTTACTGTGGCCTAAGGCCTTAATGCAAGGAGAATAATGGCATTGAAGTATGTACTCGTCCTATTATTATAACAGTCGTATGTACAGGAGAATCCCCAGGGGATACAGTGCTGAGACCTCTAGCTCTTAATACGAGATAGCAGGTATACGAGGCCAGGTATTTCGACTACAATGGGGGAGGCAGGTACGAAGACGCGTTCATGGAATCGCGGCTGTTGAAGAAAGATTCTGGTCTATGGAAAATTTTACCAAAGTCATTAGTCGTGCAAATGCGTGGCGTGTGCTGTTCACGAGACTTCTTCAAACTTTGCCATCCTTTCCTTTTTCTGTTTGCGTAATTTTGTGCAATTTTGATATTTGTGCTAATACGGATATGAAAATGATAAATAAAATAGGCATTGAGCAGTCTAGAGGAAAGTTAACTAAACTGCTTCTATGTTTTCACAGAAATAACATCGAAAATATTCGGAAACGGTGTAAGATTGAATAAAACGAGTAGAGTGCCAATTTTACGTTGGACCAAAAAAACATATTAATTTAATCCTGGAACTAAGAGTGCGATATTTTTGTTAATTATATTAGTTTTAGTAGTCAAATACGGAAGAAAATAAAAAAATAGAGACGTTTGAAAAAAAAGGTTCGTTTTTTCGACCATAATTTTCATGTAAAAAGTGATATATTTCGTACAATTTTCCAATTAATCGGAAAAAGCGCATGATGTGCAAGCAATCTAGGAAGCTACGGGCAAAATTGCAAGTCGTTTGGACGAAAATTGTTCGAATTATGGTGGGCGCCAGTAAAAAAAAAATGGTTTCGAAAAAACCTTGTTTGAAGTGTTGGAAATTGAATGCCACCAATTGGTAGAAATAAAAACTAGTTTCAGTCGGAAAGTTTTTTTCCCAAAGAAAATTGGCTAGCAAGAGTCGAGAACTGCGTCGACCAGCGTGGAATCGCCGAAGGCGATTTTCGACGCTCGGAAACTCCCCTCAAGAATAGCTCGAAAACCACTTTAAAACTGTTTTTTTAGCTATAAACGAATATGCATTATATTTTTTAAGGTTCGAAGAATTTTTTTAAAGTGTTTCTCAAAAACGATGGTGTCCTTCTTTAAGGAGTTTCGGGACAAGTGAAGATATGTTACCATTTCATTCAAATCTATACGGTAAATTTATTGTCGTACGCTAAGTGCACCCTCCAAATTTTAAATCGATCGTCCACAACTTTTCTATAAAAATGACAATTAAAGAAACAACATTAATATCGGGCCTACGCTCATCACTGAATGGCTTTTTTTGCACGAAATAGTGTGAAAAACTGGTTAAATGCTATGAAAAACTGTCAAATCACTCAGGACATTATGACACTCATGACGAAATTGTCATAATCTATTGAGTGAAAATCTGTCAAATTACTCAGCACATTAAAAAGCGTTTCTTCAATTGTGAATTTAATAGAAACGGTGTAGACGAAGGATTCAAAATTCAGAGAGTGCATTCAGTAAATAAGAAAGAATTTTTTGTATAAATTTGAATCAAATGGTAACGTATGATCAATTGTTCCGAAACCGCTTAAAGTTTTACTAGTACTTCTGACGTTGTAATAAAAAGTTTACCTTCAATCTGCGATTCCTGCACCATATGTTCGACCTTGCTCTTCAATTTGGTTTGCCTCATGCAACGAACGATTTTTTTTTAATTTCACAGTATCCTAACCCCTTAACTGTAACGTTCCATTTATTCGCGACCACGGTTTTACATACAGGTCTTCAAACGACGGTCGTATTTGATAAGCGCCAAAAGCTTAGTGTCCAAGCTTTTTTTTCTAATCGTCACCACCGTGTGTCGCTGTCAGCGGAAGGGGGGGGGGGTGTCATGAGACTAACCTAACCCGACATAAAATGTTTGGTCGAATAGGCGTACGTGCGTATAAAAGTTGAAAATCATTACGCGTATGAAAAAAGTTTGATATGCCTAACTAACTGTTATCGACAGTTTAATTCAGTGACAACCCAGAACTTTCGGGTTCCGAGTGCGCAGCGTAACAATTCAGCCCAACTACCATCGCCAAATACAAAGAACAAAGTATCAATCATTTTTATCATACTCGCTTGAATTTTGCACGCGGTTAATATAGGTTTGGTTGTATTTTTAAGGATGTATGCATTAATTTGTTCATTTTAGCATGCAAATGGATACTTTTTTCATTTTCTTTCCGTGGAATGGATATTTCTTACAAAAAAGAAACAAGAACCCCTATACCGAGATATTACAGTCTAAAGTGCATGCGCTATATGCAAGACAGAGACATGATATTGCTGTCTTCTTCGGACATGATACCCCCTTTCCTATGCGCACCATGCGGCCGAAAATTGAAGCAAAAACTGGACGCTAAGTGAACCTTCCCCCACTACGTCGTTTCAAGGCCTGTATGTAAGAACGTGTTCGCGACCCTCGTTACCACGGTCTACATACACGACTGGTCCCTTAATTCACATGGTTCCTTTGCCGAAGCTCGACGGTAGAGGAGCTGCAATCGAGGAGTGTTGTGTGCGACAGAGACAACAATACTCACGCATTCGCCTTATCGCCTAACCTAAGAATCAAATTTTTCCACACGCCGCTTATCAAATACGACTGTCGTTTTAGGAACTTTAAATAAGACCATGGTGGAATCGTACCATACGCAGGTTGTGTTCACTATGAAAACAACACGTCTCGATACTAGCGACACCACAAATTCGGTTTCACTAGTCGAAACCCCACCGCCGAAATTTCATCGAGTTTCCAGACCTGTATGCAAGGCCGTGCTCGTTACTCTGTGGCAGCCTCCTGACTATGGAGACTAGATACAGGAGGTCACACTCGGCCTTTCAACTCGTCCCCAAAACGGTATCACGATACATGGCGCTGGGGTGCTCCGGACCACATGTATAGATATATGCAAACATGGGTCCGATCAGAGGCTAGCCTTCATGATATTACTATACATAGGGCCCGCAGCACCCCAGCGGCATCTATGTTGGAGCCATTTTTGGGGACGCTTTTTTCGGCGGCTTTGCACGGGAGTTTGGTCTCCTGGTATCTGTCTTCATACCTCTGACACTGGTAGATAAATGGTGTTCGCAAAATGTCCTTGCCGCACTGTGGCGCTAGTAGTCGGGTGACAGGCATATATATATATATATATATATATGTGTGTGTATGTGTAACGGTGTTTCGAATATTTATTACACGAATAAAAGTCTATTACAGATAACTTTATGAAAACCATTTTTGGCATTTATAATGGATCTGAATCATAATAGAGTTTTTGCAGCTTAGCCTTATAAACTTAGAATATTTCACGAAAGTATCGAATCGTTCAGCTGATCGGAGCATTTAGAACCGAAGGCTGTCACATAACAGCCAATGCTAAGTAGTGGCGATTCCAAGAACTAAAAAGCCAGGACAAAACGCGTTTCCGTTTATCGTATAGGAATAGTGTGGTGATGCGCTTCTTCTTTTTCCCGCGGCGTAGTCGCCTGCGCCGCCGTGGCAACTGCGTACCGCCCTCGATCCTAGGGACTTGGAAACTGCGCGCCACTTTTCAACGATTATTTTTTTCTCTCATCACTCTACTTTTCTTATCTTTCTTTTGTGCACTTAAACTTACAGAAATGGCAAACGAATACGTAAGAGTTCGTGAAACTTCTGTACACGTACATTTTTTTTTATTGTTTTGCGATTCCGTTCACCATATTGGTCGCGGGATGTTTCTTCTGTCGAATCATCATCTTCGTGTTCCTGTAGTCGTCGCTATTGAGATTGGCCCGGATGCAGCTGCTTTGAAAGAATTGCATAGGCATTTTTACAACGCAATTACTATTGGGCGAATTTATTTTGTTGTTTACGACATCAATTTGAATCAAACGAGTTTCACGCTTCACTGACCCGGGAAGCCACCACGTCCCGCGAAAATCCACCGCGCAGCTATGCTCGACATCGCTGAGATCGCTACTCCGATTAGTACCGCCACCCGTCGAATCGTTTGGAGCAGACAACCCCGTTTGATTTTTAACCTCGTGAGCGCCGATTTTAATCCGATAATTTTCCTCCCGCGAACCGACTCTGCCCATGCCAAAATAAAAGAGGAATGACGTTATTTTCGTGCTCGTTAGTTATTCATAATGTCCGATCGAATTGCCGTCAGTGGGGGAATTTATTTTAACGACCATGTTCGAAAAAAATGAATTCACCAATTCCCCTCCGCAGTTCTTAAAATACGCGTTCGATGTCGGCTGTAATTGTTGACGTTTGTATCTGACAAAATGGTCGCACAGGCCGTATTGATTAAAGTTAAAAATGTATTACCGTTACTATATCTATATGTTCGATTGGAAGATACCGTTTTAGTCTCAGCAATAGAATGTATATCACTCACGTAAATTCAGAATATTGGGCCACTATTAATCCATGGCCCAGCGAATCCCGGAATTCTAGCCTCAATTCGTACGGGCCGAAATGGGTCGTCAATCTAGTGACATTTTTCGATTATTATTTATTCTATTCACCACTGTTATAAAATTTTTACTATTTTAGGAGACGTTGGCGTTTTTTAAATTTGTTTGCGTAAAAAACAACAAAATAAAGCGTTCATTCAAACTACTCCAAGTTATTATTATTTAATATTATTATTGTGATGATGATTATTTTATAAGACGATTATATTTTTGGATTTGTTCGGGTGAAAAATTAATCAAATTAAGCGTTTCTTGGGTAGGTGCTATTTTATGATTATGATTATTTTACGAAACTATGATATGGTCGAATCTGTATGGGTGAAAAATCAATAAAATTAGGCGTTTCCGGAAATTGTACGATTTTATTTATTATGATGATGATGATTATTATTTTATTATCACTTCATGAGACAATGATTTTTTAGGGTTATTATTCGTTAATACAAGGAGTGAGAATTTCGTAAAAGTGTGTGGTGTTATAACTATGTAACAAATTTTTATGGTTATTGCTGTTGTTGTTATTATCATTATTATTGTTATTTTACGAGATGATGACTCGGGCGGGGGGTCACAGTCCCATATCACGTTGTATCAAATACCTGTGAATCCACTCATTACCCAACCAAAATTCGCCATTGAGATCGCCAAAACCTTTCGCATAATCATCCCAGCCTTTGCTCGTAAAATTCACTTGATACGGGAATTGATCGTTCCGTCTTTGTACGACTGTCCAACCACCGCCGTACGACTGATCGCAATATATCTCAAAAATGTTCCAAAGCCATGCTCCGCTGTTCTGGATCGATTGATCATTCGGAAAATTATAAACGCCAGACGGTGAATCAGTGTTCATCAGACTCTCGCAATTTGCCTGGGTAAAATTCGTATAGCGAATTTTCCCAATATTTTCGTATTTATCAACGCCCTTGACGGTTGACCCGATCACTCTTATCATAGCTCTGTCAATCTTTTTATTAATAGCGATCAGCTGTTTCAGTATTTCCTTCAGATATAGATCCGACGCGGAATCGATCTCGGGCTCGTAATTCAATGCGGGCTTGGCCGAGTCGACCCGCCAATTTTCATTTTTGGTATGACTCTCTTCGGGGGTCAAGTCTCCACGTCTCCGTATGTTGTTTGCCCAAGTATGCGAAACAAAAGCCAATAGGAGCCAGGTAACGATTAACAGCGAGGGAAAATCCTAATACGATTACGAGGATTAAATTATCAGCTGTTCGTGATGGACCGTTCATCAGTCAATTTAGATTCCAAATTAAACAAGCTCACGTTTTTACCAATTGAGTAAAAATAGTTACTAAAAAAATTACCGTTTGACTGAAAAATAAAATGACTAGAAACGTAACTGTTTGAGTAAAAAATAAAATGATTAGGAATGTTACTGGTTGAGTAAAAAATAAAATGACTCGATTCGTTACTGTTTGAAATAAAGAATAAAATTACTAGAAATGTTACTGTTAGAATAAAAAATAGAGTTACTATGAATATTACTGTTTCAAATGATAGAATGAAATAACTAAAAGGGTTACTATTCAAATAAAAATTAAAACTTAGCAATGCTACTGTTTCGATAAAAAAAAGTACTAGAAACTTTACTAAAAATTACGACAAAGAAACTAGGAATTGCGTTTTTCTACTCGGTGTATCGAAAAAATGAAAATTCGAAATTGTTACTCATTACTTTGAACGCGAGCCGCTGACGCGTCTTAGTTGCAGACATTTTCCGGGAAAATTAAAAGCAATTTTCAAGTTGAACGAAACGATTTCTTCACTATTGCACAGCAATGAAAAAAGCTGGTCCGATGCAGATGAAATTCAAAGTTTAACTGAGATGCTCAATATCAATGCGTGCATTGCATTTCATTTGACATGCGATTACGACGCTCGACTGGTTGCGTTTTAGCTACTAGACCGCGGTAGCCAATCATCGTCGTTCATGCGCATTACGATTTTACTTTACCATGCCGTATGACAAAACTACAGTAGTCGCGGAGCTCGCCTGAACGGAAAATTGTACTTTTGTTGTTACAGTTATAAATTGATATCCTAATTAGGATCGAAAATATAATGCCTCTCCCCGCGGCACTGGCCGCCCGCCTTGCGAAAAGGGGTCTTATTACGGGATCGGACAAAACTGGTAATGACACCTAACCTCAATTTTTCATCGAATCAATATTTACCTTTTGTGTATATGTATGTCAACGGATTTTCAAAACATCACTTACTTTTTTATAATCGGCGAATTTAAGAGAAGACGAAGAAAGAAACGAAGAAAAAAGTTCATGAGGAAGTTATAGCGGAGGACTACGACACCACAAAAGATGAGATTAATCAGATCGATCTTTCACACAAGTTTATGGTATGTGCAAAATATATGTAAATTCGTATTACGTATTTTCAATTTCTAGTTATGTGGCACGTTATTGCTGGTTGTTACAAGGTTATTCGTTTTTCAATCTTCATCTGTTTTTATGGTCACCCATCCAAGTATAGGCCAATACGGTGTTACGAGAAGATCACTCATGCTCTTCACTGACCACTATTGTCGTTTCATGTGTAACTTTTGGATCGCTTAAAGACTCACTCTTAGTAGAAATTCTTGAAAATATCTAGATCTTACAAAATGTAACATTTGAAAAATATTCTCTACAAATTTTAAGTCGATCCATTCAAAATTAGGGGAATTATGGGTGTTTATAGGTAAATTCTGTGCACCGGCATACTTTAAACACGTTTTTCTCAAAATGCTTTTTTCAAAATCTGCGACCGTGATATTTCAAAAATCACTGCGCCAACCATCTTCAAATTTTACAAGGTTCTTTAATATATCAAAAAGTAGTGCTTGGACAGAAGATATTTTTTCTATGCAAATATTTCTTTTTTTCATAGAAATTAAACCGTTTTTTAACCGAAAATCGTTCCTTTCACTTTGGGTTGTGGCCGTTTTTTCCAAAATCAATATTCAATCCTTTATCCAAGCACTAGATAATTTCATGCAAAAACTAAATGTGTCTTTTTTTTATTTTGGATTGTTCGTTTCCCAACAGCGGCGGTTACTGTGAGCGACGTTTTTCAAACGGCGTTCCGCACAAAGTATTGTATCTGCCACATTCATGAATATTTTTCAATACACGATTTGGTAACATACTTCAAAGCATAATCATTAATGTGAAAAAAAAATAATTTGTAAACCTGCGCACGATACATGAGAAAAAATTCACGAAAATTCCTCTTTTTTTCCAACCATGTGCTAGGTGTAACACGTTGAAGAAAAATAACAGAGTTTTTGTGTCCCAAGTTCAAATGCAATTTACAGCATTGTATATAATTTTAAAGAAGCTCTCGATCGTCTTAAGGCTCGATCATTGTACGATTCAAATCACTTTAGTCCTAGCTTTTTCAGTATATTTTTAACAAAGCGGTTAATGGGTCTTCGCAAGTTTGGAGCTATAAAAGCAGGTCGATTTCACTATTTTTTTCTGAGCGGACTATTGGGATGACGAGGTCGGGATTCTACACACAATTGATTAATTAATAATTAATTAATACATCGTCATAGTACTTTTAGCATAATAATTAAAGTTTTATACGAGCGGATACTTCATTGAAGTTTTGAAAATGCCACACTTGGAAAAAAATAATAGTTTTTCGACCAGAGTAACAATTTTAATAATTTGTTATCAACAAATGGATAAACATACCAAAAAATCATCCAGTCATGTGATAGAAAATATTATCAAGTATACTTTGTGTGAATTTCAAGTGAATCGGACGAACAAATTTTGATATACGACAGTGAAACATAGTTTCGAAAAAATAATCAAAAGAAAAAAGTTCGCCGTAACGCAGTGGTCGTCCTTTCACAAAAATTGCCATAATTCGGTGAATTTTTCGAAAATCTGTATGGCAATTTAGCGTTAAGATGCTAGACCATAAAATTATCCGCTAAAAGACTCGTGTTTTTTTAATGCCAAGCTCATGCGGAGCGCTTAAAAAAATCCGTTTCTCATTACGCTTGTGGTTTCAGGGATACGCAGGCTGTCCCAACAAGTACAACATATTTCACGAATGTAACAAAAAATGTAAGGATTTGTGGGGTGTCGGACATGTGCAACCGTCCGAGAAGTACCTCAAGTTGCAGTCGCGCCTCATCCAGAAATATCCTCTGCCGGAAACGTGGAAAGCGGTATACGATCCAGGCTCGTGAGCACCTCCATCCTATTCACACGTACATCGGTACACAACGCGAGTTGAAACAGTCGCGATAGGAGTCCAAGTGGACCTTGTTCTCCGTTTTGATTTTCAGGGGTCAACACTATTACTGGGATTGGTCCTCGGATTTAGTGTCTTGGCTGCCTCCCGGGCATCCCAAGTGCCAAATATCTCAGCCGGCGTCCCAGCTCAGGGAGGAACTGCATCTGAAAGCCGCCGATCAGGATGACAACATGTCCAGTGACGAGAGCGGCAGTGAACAGGAAACCATGGAAGTGAGTGGGAGGCTTGTACGACTCAGTAAGAAATGAGATTAGGCGAGACCTTTAGGCGAGAAAAAAATTGATCTTCATGATTTTTTTTTTTACACCTTTCTTCACCACTTTTGAGACTTAGGGTATGTTCTGATACTACTTTTGGCTGTTACATTGTATTTTTTTTATTAATCTTCAAAAATGGCGATGTTATGGCACGGTCTCCTAAACGGGTTGCGGCGGATGTTGTCGACCGGCATGACACGTAGCGTCGAGGGGATTAATCTGAAAAAAACCAACAACGGTTTTTCTTTCATTGACACTCATACGCGCAATATGAAATAAGAAAAAGTGAGAAATGTTGAAAATCGATGAAATGTTGATGAAATCGCTTTGAAACAAGAAGATTGAATTTTGCGAAAAACATTTGCTACATTTTGCAGTAAAAATATACTTTTGGCAATTCTTTAGACAAGTGACTTTTCCGAAAAAAGAGCCGGAAATGTCGTATTTTCACTATGTTCTCATTTATTAGGTTATAAATGGGGAGAATTCAGTCGGGGGAAGCTGACATTTTTCATTAACGTTTTTTTACGACCGAAAAATCGTTAAAAATAATTCCGAATTTTTCGAAATCCCAAACAAACCCAATATAGGCATCGAAATGTTCAAAAATACCATATTTCATCACGTGTTTCTGCGAAGTTCAAAACCCCACAACTTTATATGAGCGGGGGGAGGGGGTCAATTTAAGCTTCCCGTGACTGAATATCATCATTTATAACCAAATAAATGAGAAAATAGCAAACAAACAATTTTAGTCTCATTTTTCGGAAAAGTCACTTATCTAAAGAATTACCATACTTTTTTTTATTTTTTAACATTTAGGGTTATGTTTTAGACAATAAGATTAGAAACCTTAATACCAAACTTCATCAGAATCGGTCGATTAGTTTTTTAGCTATACGTCACGCCAGTTTTGAAAATGCAGCTTAGAAGACTGTGCCATGCCTCCGCCATTTTTAAAGATAAATCAAGAAAAGACCATGTACCAGCCATAAGGAGAAATAATACATTCCTAAGTATCAAAAATGGTGAAGAAGTCTTTCCTTTAGAAGAAAAATTAAAAATCGGCCGATTTTTTCCTCGACCAAAGGTATCTCCCCCCTTAAGGGTACTCGCCCTCAGAACAGTCGCAAGCCGCCGGTTTCGCAATTTTTCTCGACATCTATGCTAGCTCCGAATGAAGACTGAGCTAGATCCACTCATATTCGACTACACAAAATGATTACAAAAAGATTATCGAAGCTTCGTCATGAACAAGAGGCGCTTCAGGAGCGCTGCATGAAGTAGACGGCTTCGGTCTGGAAAATCCAAGATCACCACGATATATAGTATTAAACTCGCAATGACATCATCGCGAGTTTGAAAATCAATTTGGTGACTTCCCCGCGCGTTTGGCCGTACAGTTTAATAGAAAAGCTTGCTCGGCGCGTAAATTTGTTTACAGAGAAAACAACGGGTTGCTCTAAATCGATTATATTTGCAGCCGTAACTACGATTCGGGAGACAGGGAATGGATTTTTTTTAATCGATCACTAATTTCGGAATTTATCATGTGCAACGTTTTCAAAAGTAGTATGGAGAAAAGTGATTAAACTTTTCGAATTTGTTCTTAAACTTTGCGGAATTTCGACTTCAAACGTAGACCCAACCATCTTCAGATGTAGAATAATGATGATGGAACAAAAATTAGCTCGAAGAAATTTCGTGGATCGTCTCCAGCTCTTAGAAAAGCTAATTTTAAGAATCTTTTGATAAGTAGAACGAAAGCAGGGAAGAATTTAATTGCAAAACTTTATTGTACACATCCACAGTTGTGGGTGTACAAACATTTTTGTTAATCTCCATTTCGTTAGAGTCCAAGACCACAGGGTGCAAGTTTTCCGCAGCTGAAAAGATTTTTCCTATAGTTTTCAATATAAAGAAAAAACGCAAAAATCTTTGAAATATTACCGAAAAGCTATGGAACTGCGTACGGAATTAAAAACTAATTCGTTTTTTGAAAAGTCAGTGCACACTGAGAAAACAGTTTATTTATAGTAAAGAAATACATTTAGTTGGCACTTTTATTCAAATATTCATTAACTGTTACAACATTTGTTAGTCGTTAAGAAATATTGGCGCTCTCATGACAACATTTTACAGCCATAGTATTTCTTTGAAAATAATGATTTATTTGATCATTTTTATTTCTTTTGACTCAGTAGATGTTTATGGCAATCGAATAACGAGTTGAAGTTGTGATATGATAATATAGTTCAAAGGAGTAGAGAGTGGTTCACAATTAATATATTTATATTTGGGGTCATTAACGTATAGTTGCCGCTATTATCCTGGGTTCAATGCAAATGAACATGTCACAACAATTAACTGATCTTCATTCAAAACGACTATTTCGGCCGCGTTTGAGCCAAGAATGACACAATTGACGCAACAACTTCTCTATTTAACACAAATAAGGATTTATTAACTACTAATGAATCTGTATTTACGATGTTGGCCCAGTAGTTCTTTGAGATAACAGTCGTACACTTATTACAAAATGAATATTTGGTAATAATTAAAAAATCTTCAGTTAAACAAATATAGCCCTGTTAATAGTTAGCAAATAACTGTTAAAAATTGACAACTCTTTTCAAATAATGATTTGTTGGTAGTTAACAAATCTGTACTTGAGATAAGTATCGTACATTTGGCAAGACCATTTACTTCGTACGCTACCCTGGCCCTTTGTCGCACAAGCTCTTTCGTGCGCAGCCGTGTCGTAAATACGATTGCGTCAACTTACTTAGTGGATATCAGTTTGTGACCGTGAAAACGTGAATTTATTATCTGCGCCGATGCATCAATTAACGATTTGCTTGTTTTGTGGGATCTGCCAAATCGTTAGAAAACTTTCTAAATTATACATATAGAATATTAAATTATGCATTAGAGCAGGGGTGGCCAAGACGTCAACCGTGAGCCCGGTCGACCGCTTATTTTCTATGAGAGTCGTTCCTTGCTCCACGACGTATTGATGCTGCCATCTTTGTTGCCCTCCGATTAACGGACTTGCTACTTGTTGAGGACTACAAGTAGCAAGTAGCAAGGAACAACTCTCATTTTCTATGAGGGCTGTTCCTTGTAATGCCCACTAGCACTATAGTGCTACATCGATTCATCTGCACATTCATCTGCCGACAATCAATGAATGACTTTGTCCAAATCTTAATTTGGTAACTATACTCGAATTCTGTTTTGTGCGAATATAAAATATCGTTTATTCAACTATCCTTTACATCTGGGACAACTTTTCCGCTGTTCTCATTGAATAAACGCCTCACTTATAGGAAACAAGTATTTATAGTATATTAACATGAAGCATTGAATTAGACCGACTGTATATCTATTGGCTGTTAAGAACGAGTACGTTCCATTAAAGTACCCATTTCTTAACTATTACCAAATCTTTATTTGTGATAATTTAGAGGCTAAAATGAATGATTTATTAACTGTAAGAAGGTATTTATTTCGCCATATCCAACTTTACCATTTGTTAATAGTTAACAAATCCTGGTACATAGAAATATATTGTTTTCTCAGTGCAGATTTGAATGAAAATGTTCATTTTCGAGCAAAAAAATCGCACCAGTAATTGTTTATTAAAAAAAAGTTAGTAACGAATCGCTTCGAAAAAAACGCGTTTAAACTTTAACCTAACATTTAGCAATAGAAATGTCTGATTTACCGCAAATCTGCAATACCAGCACCATACATTTGGCCTTCCATATTAAGGGATCATCACAGCGTAACGGGTCGAAAAATAGCCGATTTTCGCGATTTTTTTTTCGAAGGTTAAAGTACGATAATCAGTCTGATTTTTTAAATGCCCAAACAACGCACTCGTGAAGACCAAAAAATACATTTTTGAACGTTAATTTTTTTTCCATGTTTTTAAGGGTTGAAAATGTCTTCGAAAAAAGGAGTCCGGCCTTTCAAAAAAAAGTTTTGGCCGTAAATATTATCTGTACCGACTTTGTAAAAAGATTATCAATTAGTATGAAAGCCACTTGCTATGGATCTTGCTATGGAGGTTTTTTTCAATCACAATTGACAAAATGGCTGCGGTTTGAAAAAAAAGTTCCGACATTCACCTACTTTTTCGAGTTTTTCGTTAAAAAAGAATATGATGATTTGAAAAAAGATTCCATACCAAGATAAAGAATGGCATGAAGACTGTTGTGTTGAAATTTGGGACGGATAGCTTGAAAACTCTTCCTTTGCGAGTGTACACCGTTTTGAAAAACGAAATTTCGAGAAAAACGCGTTTGTCATGCGCGTCAAACATGCGACAGCATGTTTATAACCGTCTATCCTATAGGATAATGCAAAAAACAATCGATTTTTTAAAAACTTTACACCGTGATGATCCCTCAACATTGTCCTTTTCCTCTTTTTTCTCAAAACATAAAAATCCTCGAGTGGTTTCACCCGTCGATTAAGAACGAGAGGTTTCCGAGAATTATTCGTTTACCCTAACCCTCGAAGTTTGCCCTAATCGATGAATTCATTTCGAAGGTGGACGAGGTGGAGTACAAGAAGGAGCAAAAAATTGTTATCCGTGAGAAGTTCAAAGTTCCGGAAGTCCGTCGAATTCAGCGACCCGAGGCGGGCAAAGAGAAGAAGGATAGGACGCTCGACCCCATGGATCCGGCCTCTTACAGCGATATACCGAGGTGACATATTCGGCCAATGATCGATTGGCAGAAGTTATCGCATTTTCTTGCAGACGAAATAATGTGCGCGTACTAAAAACGATTGTAAACTTTGTCGCAACAGGGGAAAATGGTCGGACGGTTTGGCGAGGCACAACGAGGCAAAAACCGGAGCGGATACAACGGCTTCCGGTCCATTGTACCAGATGAGGCCGTATCCGAGTCCCGGCGCGGTGTTGCGATCGAACCGGACCACCAAGCCCGAAGTCGAAGGAACTGCAAAACCTGTCGTATCGTTTCCGGAAACACCCGAATAAGACGCACTCCGTTATCGAGTTACTTACTACCGATTTTCTGACTTCTCTCATTGCGACGAATAGCCAAATCCGTGGAGTAAGAATTACCCACTCGTAACTCTACACCTGGAGAAACGGAGGTTCGCATTGTCGCGATGTAGCGCGTGCGCCGAAAAGCAAACGAAGAAACGTATATTCGAAGCGTCAACGAGCTAAAAAGAAGCAAAAACTCAAATAAATATATTAAGTGTGAATGTGTTGTAACTAGCCATAGATATGTTGAATTCGTTACTCTTGGTCCGTCACGTAGCTCCCTGCATTACCGATCTTCCATAAGCTAGTGACCTCCACGCTCGATCGGTAAGTCCGCTCGCATGGGAATTGCAAGGCGAATTCTAGAATCGTAACGGGTCAATGTGACCTTCGATCGTGTTCATACTCCCTGTCCCTACATACCTATACGTACATAATTCATTCTAAAATTATACTGTCGCGAATCCATACAAACTTGCCCCACGTCGCAGTGGTGCATCAACTCAACGAGAAAAACAAGAGAATGTGCCGCGCGCTCGAAGGGGAAAACGTCACAAGTTCTCATGGCACGATCTCCGCTCCCAATTAATTTCTGTTCCGATTTTCCGAACTGACATAAAGAATAACGAAAGTGCGATCAGTACGAAGAAGAAAGCAAATTGCCGTCGCATAAAAATAAAGACGACCCCGACAACGGAGCACACATGCAATTGTTACGCGGCAACAAAGTTGCAAAAACAACTAATATACAAAAACAAAGAGCTACAGAAAAACGGTGCTGGAACACCGGATGCATCCGATAAATCTCGCGAAGGAGTCGACCAGCCCCCGGACCAAAGATAATCGCACATCGGGGTTTTTTCTTCTCCCGTGCAACGCGTAAGACTTCCGAGAATCCGCTTATCGGATGCTGACATTGATAATAGAAGCGTATAGCCACGAGATAACGCTGAATCTCGAGTTTCCGACGACCTCGTGTCCGCGTTAAGGGCCTCAACCGCGATATAGCGGCCTGCCACATAAATCCGTCTGAATGGAAAACAATCTAACCTACAAATTTATGCTCAACGTTAATGGTCTCATAAATAGCAATATATTCGACGACATGGCTTGCGAGGCTTGCGCCGCCAAGTTTTCTCTGTTCAAACGCAAAGTAAGTACGATAATTGAATTAACATTAACCATACGTACTTTTCGAACGCAATGGTCGAGTTGCTGGTGAATTTCCGCACCCTAGACGTCTCATCCTTCGCTTCCAACATTTCTGATGAAAATCCACAAATTGAGTCCAAACGTCTGCCACAAATTGTTAATCAGGATCGACCGATCACGAAAACTGCACCGTGTCTTGCAATACGAAAATTTGAAGGATTTTTTCCCTCGCAGAAACAATGCAGAGACTGCATGAGATTTTTTTGCACCGACTGTATCATCAAGCGATGCGATCGCGTACTGAGCTGCGACAACTGCAGTATGCTCTCCAGAAGACCTCTGGTCAGATCTCAAGTTCTCAAGATGCGAATAAAGGATCTCAAGAATTATCTCGTCGCCAAGAAAATTTCGCTGCAAGGATGCGTCGGTAGGTTCGATCTCCGCAAGCGCAAAACGTCAATGACGAAACTAGTTCTATTGTGGCGTACCGTTATTCCGTTCTATTTCAGAAAAAGAAGACTTAGTTAACATATTGATGCAGTACGCCAATGGGCCAGAGAGTCCGATCGGCAACGAAAGGACGCACAGTGCTCCGGCCAGTCCTCGGTGAGCTTTCCTTTCAGAATGTATGGGAGTCTAAAGCCGTGTCCAGATGAGGCTATGTTCTATTCGAGTAGCGTCTTTCAAATTTTTCACGTTTTTACGTGCAACCCCCTACTGTTTTTAGCTGACTTGGAAATTGTGGAATTTGCTGAGCACAACGTATTTACTCTGTCCGAAAGAACTTAAGTATCAACATTAATATTTTATCCCCGCCAGCAGAGTCGGCCAACGCACAAACGGTCCGACCCCTTCGCCTCCGAGACGATCCCGGAGTCCCCCGACTATACCGACGAGACAAACGGTCGAACACCCGGAACCAGCGCCACCGCGATGCTACCATCCCTCGGCTCCACCGCCGCCGAGTGCTCACGAGGTGCAGATCGAAGAAGTGTCCGGGGAGGAAACTAGTCCCACGAGCAGTCCCACCGGTCCCGAGCCGCTCATAACGGAGCAAGACGCAGACGAAATATCCAGCGAAGCCTCTAACGATCAACGATCGACGATGTTCACCGAACTGCCGACGGTAATCGTCGCTCCGCATGCGAAATCCGTGGCGAAAAAGAGAAGAATAAACTAACCGCTGAACAATTTTTTTTCTCCACGATACAGCGGACAGGGGCGGTAAAATTGGCGGATATTACAGACTGCAACGATCTCGAGCATCTGAGCGTAAAACAACTAAAGACACTGCTGCGAACGAATCGCGTGGACTTCAAAGGTTGCGTGGAGAGAAGCGAGCTCCTGGATCGAGCCACCAGACTGTGGGAAGCGTGCAAGCAAAGCGGAAGTGGTGAGGAAAACGCTTTAGACCGGCGATCCACAAAGTCGCAATTCTCTTTTCGTTTCTCCGTTGTCACATCATTGTGAGGACGTATAGCGGTCTTACAGAAATACATTCATGCCAAACTATGACAAAGCTCTACAGGATTGAGCGGCTCAAAAGTTGCGGAAGTCGCGGCATATTAACTCTCAGGACCTCATAAATTTTCTTAATATCAATAAATAAGAGTGAGATGATGCTTAGGAGAAAAAAACAGGTCGAAGGGATGATTTTGGGCACCCAGATGATCAGAAACAGAAAAAACATCAGTTTTTTCTTGGTATCTCGTTTCAATCTTCAAAAAAACGTTCAACATTTTTTTTCTCGGCTTTTGAGGAAAAATGACAGTTATTGTTAATAATTAATAATAAAAAAATGTAAAGAAGAAAAACGTCGGTCAAGACTAAACGATAATTTTCGGTATTATGACCACATCTTTTGAGGGGGTTAGGAATATGGTGGGGGAGGAACCCTATAATACTATTCTTAAGAGAAATTATGACGGTACCCCCCACCCCCCCATTTTATAAACATAAACTTTTCACGAATCGTAGCGACAATTTTATATGATAAAATTACCGACTAAACTACCATTACACTGAATAAGTGTACGAAATTTCAAGTCAATCTGTTCGTGAGATGTCGATAAATCGTATACACCATGTTGAAAAACATAGTTTGGAGAAAAACACGTTTAAAGTTTTACCAACAGTTCTATCGTTGTAATCATAGATTTACCTTCAATCTGCGATTCCTGCACCATATGTTGGACCATTCTGTTCAATTTGCGTTGCCTCAAGGGACGAACGATTTTTATAAATATTCACAGTAGCCTAACGCCTTAACTCGAAAATCGAAGCGTGGAGTTCGCGCATTGTTCAACTTCAATTTTCACGTCTGCACTTATTTGAGAATTTTTCATTTCGGCTACTTCCCGAGTTCTCCGCTACAGCCCCAACCGTAACGCGCGATCTTACCAATAAAAACCACAATTTTCCAATGAATTTTCAGAGCCCAGCGAAGTGGAAGGCCCCTACGACGAGAGTCTCTGCAAAATTTGCTGGGACTCGCCAATCGAATGCGTCATTCTCGAATGCGGTCATCTCGCCTGCTGCATAGAATGCGGCAAACAAATGTCCGAGTGTCCCATTTGTAGGCAATTCGTAGTGCGAGTTGTCAGATTTTTCAAAGCTTGAATTGGATCCGAATGACAATGAGAAGTGGCAGATTGGCGAAGCGACGCCAATGACTTTCGAACAACTATTTACGAGGATCAAAGGTGGTCGCTGCGCGCTATACTCAACGGCGAAACAAAGCAGAAACATTGTCGTTAGAGGGTGCGCAGTAGGACGCGATAAATCTGTATTGTAGGGCATGAGGAGGTGTACTGTGTCTACTCGATATACGTACGCATGTTACACGTATACATAGGCGAGGGTTACACAGTCAATAAATATCGCGATTTTTGGGATCCCGTCAATAATTATTGATATCTAAACGCGTCAGCAACTATCTGGACACGTGTATTGAGTCGAATATCGCGATATTTATTTACTGTGTACCCTTGCCATATGCATACCCACACATATATATTTTACAAGTCAGGATTCGCACGAATGTGTGCAAACCTCGTGATAAGGGAAAGTAGATTGTGCCGTCAAGATTGAAATGCCAATAACGCAATTATGTACCTTCTTTATGCTCGTTTCATCGTTAATTGTCGCACTCTGCCGAACGACAGCTTCTTCATCCTGCAAGCTATGTGGATTCGGGTCTTGATTTTTTACGCTAAAACTAATCGCCGCGATATTCTCGTCTGAAAATGTTAAAAATGCGAGTCATTCCTCGTGAAGTTACGACAAAAGCACGATTTTACACAGTTGTGAATAATTAGTCGCAGGAAAACAATCGATTATATATATGTGTGTATATATATATACATTTTCGTATAATTTAGAATAATATATGTTTCCAAGATTATTTTATGAGAAAAGAAAAACGGAGCAGTCTTGTGCGAGTCGTTATTGTTTGGGTGAAGTGATTTTCAATGTCTTTGTTTTTTCGTTTCAATGTTGACGGTGTTTGCGTAGTGTTGGATCTGAATGGTTTTGCGACTAGGACATATCAGAGGGGCAATTGGTCCGCTGGCTTTTCGGCCCAGCAAAAATGGACAGCCTGGCCGACGCTTCGACCAGATATCGTCCGGAACGCACCAAAATTAAACAACGCGTTGGATAATGTCGATCAAATTAAAGATAAACGTTTTTTTAATTTTCTTTCGTGAAGTCCTATCAACGAAGAACCCGTCAAACGGTTGAACAATTCTTTCATCCGCTGCATTTCTTCTCTAAATGTTTCCTATATTTTCCGCATCAATTAGAACATAACGAAAGAGGAGGGGAACGAAACACATGCCACGTATCACCAATGTTGATTTATCCGTCGTCGCTGTACGCGTGGACTCAACCGACCTGTATCGCAATTACCATCTAATGATAATTATCACATGCGTGTTTTTCATGCAAATTTAAATATTTTTCATTTCACACGCGTACGTATGTATTGCTGCGTGATTCGTAAAAGACGCACACGAATCCGATTCTCGTCGAATATTTATTATTTTATTGGCTAATAAAGTTTACACATCGGGACATCGAACTCGTCATTATCCTCGCGAGACTTTTTACAGTTGGGCTTTTCGTTCTTTTTTTTCTTCTTTCGTTCACTTTATTATTATTTACTTCACCTACGTGGTATAATTGCGTTGCGAGTCGCAACGATCTCCATAACGAGGGAAACGGGCGATTGACAGCGAAGGGGAGAAAAAAAGTAGCGTTGCAACTCGCTTGGTACACGACGCGAAGCCCCGAAACGATTGAGATGTACACGTACAAAAGAAAACTAGAGTTTAAGAAAATGCACGTACAGTCTCGTACGATTGATCGAATCGAGAGGATCAATATCTTGGCGATAAAATCTTACAATTTTGTTCGTTGAGGTAGAAAAGAAAATTGGTCGAAGGATCAAGATTGCGCGAGGATCTCTGGGTCGATGGACTAGACCGTTCAGAACGGGGAATTTATTCGTCCGTGTCAAGCAAACACGATTCTCCGATAGATTGCATTAAAAAAAAAGCAAACATTGTCATTACGTAATTATGAGAACGCGATCTCGAGTAACGTCGATTCGATGCGAAATCCGACTTCCTTTTTTCCTTCCCATCCGGGGATTTTTGGAAAATTGGATCTACGGGTGTCCAATGGATATCGGAATTTTTAAGAAGCGACAGTTTGACAGTTCGGCACGAATGAATTTTGGGTTGCGACGGACGACATTCACCGCTATACATTTTTAGCAACGAGAGGTAATTTCATTGGTCAATATTTTCTCTTTCAAATTACAGATTCGAAGTAAAACGAGGTGGAGACGAGGCCATTTTTACTCGTCGCCCGATACGCGAGAACGAATATTACTCAGCTTTTTTCCTCAGCTTCCTCGAATCAATGTCTGTCTTTTTGCGTATGTGTGTGTGTGTGAGACTTTGTATTTTTCGGTGTTGCCGTGAGAGCTTCTCTTCTTCGGATGGAAACGAAGGCGATTTATCGCGGTACAGGCGGCGCCATAGGCATACCGGAACCGACGTTTGACATGGCTGTGCTCGGCCCGAGCAAAACTTGTTTCTGTTGGGCGCGTTGCGCCTCCTCCATCTGCGCTCTCTCGATCTCGAATATCACCGGTGCGAAGAGTATCGCCGAGGAACTGAAGAATAACCACGTAGCCGCACACGAGAATCCGTATAGACCTGATAATCGAGATGAAGCGAAAATGCAGATTATATTTACGATGTGAAATCTCTCCAAGTGTTTGCTAATAGTTATATCAAACACCGACTTTTGGTAGTGGCGAAGGAATATTGAAATTAAATGGCGTTGAAGTTTGCATCGTAGGGACGCAACATTCTCTTTACTTTCTTTAATTTAATTTGAAGTTAAAAAAAGAGGTTATTTTGCAATTTTTATCACAAACTATACATTTGTTTTACAGATTAATGTCTCGGACCCCTTAAGAGCACAAGAACAAGCAGTTTAAGTGATTTTCCTATCCTAAATCGGTGAAAAAAATTGACTTGCTTTGTGGGCCCCAGGACATGCTGGTCCGTTAAACGTAGCGTCGTTATCATGAAGTAGAGTATCTTTTTATTGAAGATTCCATTGTACAGGGTCTTCCCCTTTAGTACATTCCCCACCATATTCCACTAGTCATCCCGACCTTGCAGCCGCAGCCGACTTCCCCCTCTATCGCATTCACCATTACGTTTCTGCCATGGGTATAAGGAAACTGCAGGAAACCTATACCAACACACCCAGTCCCCGGTGCACTTCCCATTTTCAGAGCTAGTCGCGTTTCGTCGAGTAATTAATCACGGGCTACAGTCATGTACACACGACACACGGCACGGATCGGTCCATGTGCATGACATCCATGTAGAACTGGAGCTACGTCGCGATCGTATTTATTTTTGAACCTCGATTATCCGACCTAATTGAGACCGGACATCGTTTGGATAATGAAACATTCGGATCATCGAAAATATATCTCGGATTGCCAGGAAAATCGATTTATACTATATAAATAGTATGTAGAATTCTTGCTACTAATCCAACGACCCAACATTTTTTTTTCGATAGCAATTAACAATGAACAAAGTTCCAATTTTTATACCACCCCTGCTTATGCCGTTAGATCACAATTGCGACTTAAAATAATGATCAATTGCTGTCTCATAGTAGTTGCGTGTGTCTTGGCCGCTAAGTCTCAAATTTGTTTCAAGAACAGCAGGTGTGAGGGACCATTTTTTGTTTGGGTTTCAAACCATTCCAGGGCTGTTTCTCCTATATACATACAATGTATATACAATCCGATGTATGAAGTTACGTATAGGCAATAATGTATTTTGAAAATATTTCGAAGTGTCAGGATACAGCTTTATTGGAGACAAACAGGTCATCATTGAGTTCGGATGATCGAATGTTCGGATAAGGCGCCGATGCATTGGGATAACCGAGGTTCTGCTGGATTATCATTTCAAAGATTATTAATATCAAAACGGATATTGTAACTGAATAGATTATTATCATAAAAAGTACACAACTATCATCACTAAAATCTGCACAGACAGTCATCATGCAACTACCTTTGACGCAGCGGTATAAGCCCGAACCAAAGTTGTATCCGATATTGCGAACTTCCTCAGGAAACATTTCCGTAAGTCCGAGGAGCCTCTCTCCCAGTGATTCATCCTGTACACAAATTTGCACCATCAACATGCAAAAAAGTACGATCGGAGGTTTCTTCAACAAGTTTTATCCTCCATAGAAATGAAGCTCCAGCTTCATTACTGTGAAAAATGCGACAAATGGAGAGACTAAAGGACGAAACGAGTAGAACGGAACCGTGCATTCAAAAAGATTCGGTCTCCATAGAAATCCAGAGTACGCTGGCCTTGCACGAAATATCCAGTTGCATTTTTCCTAGTATTATAGTTACAAATTCGCCAGCTCGTATGAAACGATACACGGATTCGTGCATTCCCATAGATAACTTTGTATTTCAAGGAGGGACGCTCTCGTTTCGTCGGAGCGTAATATGCGAAGGTTGCCAGAGTCGAAAAATCATGACATAAAATAACAACGCGAAAGTGAATATTAATCTCACAACAGTGGTCGAAGCATCGAAGAACGATAAATAATTAGTCGAAATGAATTACGTAAGTCCTGGAAGCGGATATCACGGAAAAATGAGGCTCCATTTTGAATTTTAAGGTTAGGTCGCGCGTTGGCACGATAAACGTTTAAAACCGTGAAATCGATAAGTGTCAAGCGTTGCTTTTGTATGTCGGGACATTGTAAAAACGTGAGGAAATTTTTAATTTCGAGTATTTGGCTTGTCGATCGTTCGAAAGGACCGAAAGGTCCCCTCAAAGGTAAAAAAATCCATGAGGCGACTCGAAGTCGTCGATGTTCTATCAGCTGGAATAGAACAACGTCTAGCGTGAATTTGCGGTATGAACATGATTTATACGCGTACCTCCTCGTCTTCGGCATCGTCGGGAAGGATTGACTTGACTTCGGGGGATCTTACGTCGCTGCTGCCCATACCGCTGTCCAGTATATCAACCTCCTCTATCGAAGCCATATGGAAACGCACTTTATTCACACTTAAGACCGGCTTTCTTTTTCTCTTACCGTCTGATTCTGTTCTACATCCGCGCGCTTGCATTTACGCGGTCAATCACGCTCGCACACACCTTCGCTCTTGGGTGTCGGTGCGAATTGTGTGCTCGGTTGGTGCCATGCGCGTGTGGGTGCGCGCGCGCGTGTCCCTCGCGATAGTGCCAGTTGCGTGAACTTGGCGTCCCGACTGGATGTTTTGGATTTTTTTTAAATGATCGAACGTTTTGCCGATGCATGGAGAAGGATAGTGAAACTTTTGGACGTTGATACATTGGTGGAAAAATAAACTTTGCGGTTTCGGGTTGCAGTAAAGTCGAGATTTAAAAAAATTTGATCTGAGCCATTTAGAAGTTCCCTATGGAAAATCGTGAATTTAGCTGCGGTTCGTGTCTTCCGCTGCATGCGCACTGTGCTCATTGATAATGAATTTAGCTTAGTTTGCGTTTCGTCATTTTAAAAAACTTAACTTTCCTAGTTAATTTTCATTCTTTCGCAAAGGGTATATGGCAGGGGCTGCTAAACTTTTTTTTTACAACGCCCCCTTCCGGCAAAAATTGTATATCGTGACGTCCCCCACTCTGAAAATCAATGCTGTAGGGGAACATCCGGAAACTTCGGAGCAGTGAGACTACAGGTGAGGAGCGGACACCCAGTGCTTACGAAACGTCCGCAGAAACGCAGCGAATAAGGAGGCACTGCGATCGTATGTGCCCACTTAGCTCCGCCTACTAGCCTCGTGCTCTTGACGTCCTCTCGGTTGCTGTTGACAGCACATTCGTGGTGGGGGACCTAACTGTTGCGTGTACCTCTCCTATTTCGCCGTCTATCACATATGTTGCAAGCTCATAATAGCACCTAATAATTAATGAAATTAAGCGGTGAACCAACTGAATAAACCAACTAAGAAAATAAAAACAGAACACAAATGTAGCCACACTCGGCCTTTCACCTCGTCCCCAAAACGGTATCAAGATGGATGGCGCTGGGGTGCTCCGGACCGCATGTATAGATATACGCAAACATAAGTCCGATCAGGGAGGCTAGCTTCCATGATATTACTATACATAACGCCCGCGGCACCACAGCGGCATCTATGTTGGCGCCATTTTCGGGGACGCTTTTTGCCGCGGCTTTGCACGGAAGTTTAGTCTCCTGCACGGTCTTACATACCGGTCTGGACACTCGTTACAAAATCAAGTGGTGGGGGTAGTACGCTTATTGAAGCACTGGATTAGTTCGTAATCCCGTCACTACTCGTCTCTGCGATCTATCCGCCTACTGCGTTTTCTCAAACCTAACCTCAAAATCCCCGTGTTGGATATTGTGCTCTCATAAAAGAAGAAAAGATGTTTGAAAAATTGGCAAAAATGCCAAAACGGTGCGCGGTTCCTTATTGCAATACCAGCCGTAAAGCCGATAATGCAAAGGTGTCGTTTTTCCCGGTGCCTAATGACAATGTTTTTCGCGAGAAGTGGGAACACGCAATTTCAGGCGTCATAAAGTTGGAACGGTTCACTGCGTGTTACAATGGTCTCCAATAAACTTAGCTACCGTATTTATATATTTAAAAAAAAGACAAGTGGATTTGAACATAAAATGCTACGGTAATACGACAAGAGACTTGCCACTGAGCCAAATTCGATATCTCGTTCAAATAACCCAAAATCGCTCATGTTTTTCACACCCGCTTGCGGGCAGAGGGTTGGGGTCGGAGGTTTTGTAAAATAAGCATTTGCGTTTTACCGCGTGTTATAATAGTACACAATAATATTAAAAACGAGTAATATACATTGAGGTGAGACAGAGATTGAAAAGCTAGCGCTGTCTCTATCTTACTTCCCCCACCCATCGTCATCGCGCCGGAGTTTAGATCGCAGCGATCACAGTGGGCAATATATGAACTACACGTCTAGCATCCATAAGCGAACTACCCACACGACGGGAGTTTCCAGACCTGTATGTAAGACCGTGGTCTCCTGGTATCTAGTCTCCATACCACTGACGAAGAAGACTAGAGGTAAGGAGTACGAACGCAGTGTTGAAGAAACGTCCATGGAAATCCAGATGGGAAGGGTGGCGCTGCTCTTCACCGAACCGAATTGAAACAGGAACGAACCAGTGCCGTACAATATGCAGAAAGCACCCTTTGCTACTTCATATGCAGCGATAATTTGATCAAATTAATGGTAAAAACAGTGCCGTACGATATGCAAAAAGCACCCTTTGCTTCCTCATATGGAACGGTAATTTGATCAAATTAGTTGTGAAACCAGTTGGTGATGGAAATTCCTATATAGATAAAATTCTTATATAGATAATATAGATTGTTTTGGAGAATAATTACAAAATACGGAAAATTAGTCGATATGATTTTTTTCGTTGCGGAAGCAGCAACAAACAATTTATTTATCGACACAAGAAAATTCAAAAGAATTTTGAATCCAAACAAAACTTTTACAAATGAACACACAGCATGATACGCTGTACAGATAACGAATAAAAATGAAATACAGAAATTAAGCCAATGTATATATTAAATATATGATATAACGATACAATTATTTTTTATTAAGGTATTTCCTTCACGGAAGAACGTATTTTGTAGGGGCATAAGGAGGGCCCTTCTAAATCATTGGTGAATTACAGTATCGCTTAATAAAAATAAGTCACAATAAATTATTATACTCAACGATAAACTGGAAAAAAAACTTCGCGCACATTTAGTAGATTCAGACATTTTTACATTTTTTCTGAAAAGTCGCGAGTACGAAAATTCTGTTGGTCACATTTTTTGCATTGTTTTTATTGTTGTTACGGAATCTAGATTTTTTCCACGCCTGAGCCGTTTGTATCAGGCATCTAGAGTTATTTAGTGTATAAATTGTAGGATAGAAATGTGGCCAGGGTGTCGTCTCCATAAAGCGCTGTACAAATGAGACGATTTTTAGTCGTAATTTTTTCGGTAGCTTGGCTTGAAATTTTACGAGTATACTGGGATGTATTTTTACTTGATTATAGACGACAATCAGTGGTTAAATATTCGGGTTCGTGAAAGAAATACCTTGAATCTAACACAATTCGCAAAATTTGTTAGTCGCAAATACACGTGGTCCGCACACACTTTATTCCAAAATGGACGACAAGCGGGAATCATCGATGGCGGACAGCGTCGGCTGCGTTCTTGTCGCTCAGTTCATTTCGGTTCGGTGATGAGCAGCGACGCACGCGGTGAAACCACCAACCACTAATAACTGGATTTCCGTGGACGCTTTTGGATCGTGATCGCCGTAAGCGTTCGTACTCCTTAGCTCTAGTCTTCTTGCCACTGACGACAACTTCTCTCACTTAAAGCAGCCTCACCATATACTTCTACAAGCAATCGAGACGTCTCAACTGCAAAATTCTTCAAATTAAATAAGTAAATCAAGTTCTCGCAAATTACGCTCATTCGGCTCGAAACTCGGCATTTTCGCACGAAAAAAATGATGTGATGCTGATACAAAATCGCTAATATTTCAAGGTTATGGTCTTGCCAGATGTCCAATATTTTGATATGACGTTTTACATCTGACAGTTTCAACCATATCCTCTTGGTGAGGCTATTTTTTGTCAAACGGTGGAGACTTATTTGTACTCCCAATAAAAGTTTCATACCACAAACAAGACCGCTCTCAAACGAATTGTCAATAAATTTACTTTGTCATTTTTCAATATTTACATAGTAAGATATTCTACGTATATAGTTCGGAAGTAGGTAAGTTCACTACTGTTTCGAAATAATCGCTAATTAAAAAACGTGACGGTATGTTTGCTTTTGAATGGAACTGTCTCGCATCTACTACCTTAAGGGCATGTACGAGTCCAATGACCTCACAAATTTTCGACACGAGTGTTCCCACAGATAGTTAAGTTTTTTGCCAAACAAAGCATCGATAAAATTAAGAAGTTAATTATTGGATCTATAACTAGAAAAAAGTTTCTGAGTTCATTTGACTACGGACAATCGTATCATGACATTTAAATTCTCTGGTCATATGACCGCCCGTAACGTGACCCTCCGTAATATTGCCGGAAATACTTGGACAACTCTCCAAATGGCAGCTAGCCTAATGATTCAGTTTTCCTTTTAAAGAATCGTCGAATGTCTGTCGTAATTCAACCAAAATCCTCTGAATATTTATGAAGTTATTTGCTTCGCCGCAAGCGAAAAAAATTGTACCGCAATGGATTTTATTTTGCATGCACAGTCGCCATATTTGGCTTGAAGGTAAAAACAATTTCAAAGTAATCCCCTGGCGCTATCCCTCGAAAAAACAGAAGACCTTCTCGCCCAATTACCATCAAATTAGAACTAGTTTTTATTTTCATTTTGCTTTGCGGGTATATGCAAATTTATGACGAACCATAGGCGTATTTTTGCGCACTTTTGACGCCAACTGTACCAACGGTATTTCGGGGTTTTGTATCTCCGCAATACGCATAATGTAGGTACTTTTCGATGAACTGACTATTTCACGCGGTGTGTCGCGCGAAGAGATTATGAAGTGGCAGAGGGGCGAGTAGTAAGAGAGCGCGAGCACGGCGAGCAAGAGGCGCGTACGAAGAAAGTAACGGCAATACCGGCCGTATGTACACGCGGGGAGGAAGGCAGAGAGCTAGCGCGTTGCTGCCCGACTGATCGTAACTCCATCTGCCGTTTCGCGAATACATTGACCGTAGTTTGTACGTGAGTGTCGACGGTTGTAACTGCCAAATAAACGTTTCTCGTCAGTTGAGCGTGTTCTTTCGAAGTGTGCAGACGTTTTAAAATGGAGCAAAGTGCAACTAGTTCGCGAGTTGCCAGTAAATGCAACTATGACGACATTGAAGATTTGGTGGAAGACGAAGGAAGCTGTCTTTTATGGCCTCCACCTCACGATGAAGAACGACAAGAGTTAGCCGACGCAATATATTATCTGCGGCAGTTATTGATAAAACACAAGTTCATAGTCAAATCGAAGAGCTTCGACATCAGCGAACGATCTGCATTAATCGGCAGAGAAATGTTTAAACGATTTTTGGACATGTACGGGAATATGACGTTTACGGAGCAAGAAGTATTATTTTCCAACACGGAAGAAGAAAAAAATACTCCTGGAACAAGCAACGAAGAAACTGGAGCACCAAAAAAAAGAAAAATAGAAGAAGGCATCATTTCTTCGGGTTCGAACGAAGATGATGCAGACGAGCGGAACAGAATTCCATTCGCTGTAAAAATCAAGGCCGTGGAGCTAGCTGATCTGCATCCGAAGTGGTCCTTGGCAACTTTGCAAAAACGATCAACGAGATTGTTAAAAAACAAAACGCAGTTGTCAAAGTGGAGAGCCCAACTCGAACAAGGGGGGACGCGAAATGATAAACTAGAAGCGATTGATTCGTACGTTTACGAGCGGTTTATCGAGGCGAGAGACCAAAGAGCAGGCCTCGTAACAACTCGGATGCTCCAACAGTGGGCAATAGCTGCTGCCTTCCAATTTTTGGATGGAAACTTAGAATTTAAAGCGTCAGATACTTGGGTTACTCGCTTTAAATCGAAGCATCGCATATCCCACGGATACGTAACAAAATACGTCAGCCAAAAGGATAAAAAAACGTTAGAAGAACTGGTGGAAACGGCTACCAAATATCAGCAACAAACAAGTAAAATAATCCAGAGATTCAACCCTGAATATGTTATCAATACGGATCAAACGGGATGCGAGTATAAAATAAGCAGCAAGCGCACTTTGCCGCACAAAGGTGAAAAGGTGACCGAAATAGCTGTGGGACAAATAAATAAAGTGACGCACTCTTATACCGCACAATACGCTCTCACGTTGTCTGGCAAATTGTTGCCTAAAGTATTCGTTTGCCTGCAAGAAGTCACTGGTAAATTCGGCCCAGGAGTTCAAAAAGAAGTCGACGAATATATGTCGAAATACCCGAATGTTCACATCACGTCGACAAAATCAGGAAAACTACAGAAAAACACGTACGAAGAATTTTTGGAACAAATAATAAAGCCGTACGTGGAAACAAATCCATTCCTGTACATCGTTGGCTCGTGGGGTGGTCAAACCTCCACAGACTTACACCAAATGAAATTCAACGATGAAGATGGCCTCCCAACCTGCACTTTGTCATTTATACCACCGTTATGCACACCACTTTGTCAGCCATGCGATGTATACTTTTACTGTCAGGTCAAAAATTACATTCGCAATTTCCAAAATGCTCCGTACCTACTGCAACGTAATGAAGAAATCACATCGCGAGAGGATATGGTCAAAATTCATTCACTAATACATGACCAACTGCAGGCTCCAGTATATAAATACATGATAAGGTACGTAAATAGCGCATTATTTCCGTTACAAATTTTCGGATAGCTTGCATCGAAAGACGCGGCAGCGACTCGTATCAAGTATTAAATGCAATATACTACAAGTTCATCGTTAATTTTTTTATAGACATGCCTGGCGTGCTGCGAATCTGGACACATCAGAGAAAGAATTTTTCAATAACGTCAACGCAGTGGCTTTTCCGGCGGAATTGAGGAAACAAAACTGCGATTGCGACGTAAACGAGTTGGCGTTTATACAATGTTCGTGGTGTCGACAATATAAATGTTTTGATTGTTTTTATAATGATTATCACCCATCAGAGTGTACTCGTGAATAATAAAAAAACATTGCTTGAAGACATATTTAATTATTATGACAGTTTTTTAATTCCTATATTTCTTGGTAATTTTTAAAAATATTTCCTGCCCCATCGAAAGAGATATTAAAAAATTGAAAAAAAATATCAAATAATAAAAAAAAAATTAATTAAATTACGGCTAATTAATTTTGAAAAATTTTAAAATAGCAAGAGGTTTGGGAAAAAAAATTGATATTTAATTCGTAAGTTTTGATCAATGAAAGCGCGTTTTTTTTTTTATTTCTTGCAATTTTTTAATCATAAGTTATGAATTTCGACAATAATTTGAAAAAAATTTAGCATAGACGGGACTAGAACCAGAGCCGTTCGGATGGGAGTCTTGCTCGTTTGCCGCTGGGCTGCTCGCTCCGTTGTGTTCTTGTACAAACTCGACGGTACGTAAGCGGGCTCCCAACTTTGACCGGCGATTTCTCGAAAACGTAGCCGAGTTGGCATTTTTGGGGTTCGGTTGGTACCTACCCACACTGTAAGCACGCGAAGTGGGAGCCCGTAACTCGATGCACCTCCCGCACCGTCCCCTCGTGAGACAACCGAATACGATTTTTCACCTGCCGAAAAGGGTGAAACTAGAAAATTCAACGTCTAATCGTTTCTCAAGAACGTCGAGACTTCATTCGGGATTAAACGTACAAAAGTATTCCGTGCCATCTGATCAGAGCTCTTCTACAAAATAAAGAATTTGCGTTTCGTTATACTACGCATCGAACGCAACCCGAGTCTCCTTCAATGTTACGTTTTTGAATATTTTCCCGGGCAGAGCCGAGTGCGAAGTTGCGACTGGCATTGGAGCGACGAAAGGGGCGTGGCCTCCGCGCCGAGTTGCCAATCGTCGACGAGTCGCGTCTCCCTTCCCCACTCACGGACGCACGCACACCACGCTGGCCTGGGGTCGCACACGCTCTCTGGCCCTCGCGCGCGATATACACCTAAATAATACCTAACTGCTCGGATAGTGTCAGTCGGTGGGCAGGAACCGTACCGTCGCGCAACATTGTCTCCCCCTAATCGTGCTTCTACCCCCCCATATACACACACGCATATACTCAAACACAAAACAAGAACGAAGTGCATAAAAGAAGTTTGGTCGCGCATGCAAGTGATCGTACTCAGCCCGGAGCAAGAGAGCGACAGAGAAAACGACATACAAAACAGCACACACACACATTACCCACGAATATATGCGCACAAGTACATTGGACGACGGACGATAAGTGTGTTTTTTTTCTTTTCGCTGGGGTGAATAATAAAGATCGAAACGTCGTTCAACGACGTTTTTTTTATGCAAAGCCTTGCCCAAAACGTGGATATATTGACGCAAGGACTAAAATACGGTTTAACAGGACTCATGAACCTCGCAAATCCGGCTGCCGATCCTCAGCGTGGTGTTTTCTATGTTAACTTCAATCAGGACTGCACGTAAGTGTTTTTTTGTTGGACATACGAATAAAGCGAGAGAAAAAAAGAAACAGTCACCGCTGCGGATCGAACACATCGCAACGTAACGTAGATGTGTTATCGTGTAACATCGTCAGATCGCGACTCTTCAAGGAAATGAGAATTCGTGCGATGGCTGTTGTTTCTTTTCATTTTTTCCTTTGTTCGTGATCGCCGTGGTCGCTGCTTCGAGCGGACGAGAAACGTCATTTACACGAGCGTGTTTAGCTGCCCCCCTCCCTGCTCTGCCCCTTGTCCCGCGTAAAATGTGTTATGCCTCGCTCCCTCCCCTCGCTTCTTTCGAGTCGTGGACGACTCTACGGGGAAGGGGGCGCGTTCATCCCCCTTGAGTGCGTCACACGACGCGAAATCGTCCAATTTTCATGCGTTTTCCCCGTTTCGTGTTGTTTTTTTTTTTCACGTCGCTTGCGTCATTTGCAACGCGCGATCTTCACCCTTCCTCTATCTTCGTAACTCTCCCCCCACCTCAGAGCCTCGCTGCCGCGTCTCCCCACCTTATCGTGTTTTCCTTCCTTCGTTAATTGCGTGTTAACGAAGTAAGCTCGCGATGGATTTCGCGGAGAGACGGAGAGAGGCAGAGAGAGGGAGAGAAAGAGAGATGAGGACGAAACTTCTATGGTTCTCACTATCCCCTCCGCTTTTCTGTTGGCTCTCTTTCTCTCTTTTCTCGATCTCCGTCCCTCTCGGCCGCGGCTTCTCTCCACCTTGTGCCGCCTCCCCTTCCCTCCCCTGAGACGTCATTACAAGCGCGCGCACGCTTGTCGCGCTCGGACAAATATCCAACCGTCACTGTTTCGCCTTCGATTGCCTTTCTAAATTTTTTCCTTTGTTTTTTTTCACCTCTCTCGTTTTATTTATTTTCATTTGTTATTCCTCTCGCAGGACGTGTGCGCGCACGTGCGACTCGCGCGCTCACTTGTATTGCCCAACAGAAGCGTTAAAGCGTTTGACATTTGTTTCTATCTGTCCGTCTCTCTCTTGCTCTCTCTCTCTCTCTCTCTCTCTCTCTGTCTCTGGCGGTGAGCAATGTGGAACTCCACGTACAAGCGCTATGCAACGATACGGCATCGTGCGATAATAATTAACCGACCTTCTCCGAGCCCGTCCCTCCCTGCAAAACGCGCCTTTACGAATCGTCGAGCGAAGGGCGATAGTGCGGGGCGGGATCTCGCTGGCAACCTTGCTCCGCTTCAAGCTCTTGGAAATATTTCGAAAAAAAGAAGAAGGAAGAAAAAACGTTTTCTCCGCGTTGAGGCCTTTTTTTTTTATTTCGCAACGCTCATGCCATTTTCGGTACGTCACTCGAGAACGTGCCGCGATTTGATGGATCTCAATTTGGGGATCAGCACGTTTTTTTTCCTCCAATCGCGAATGACCCTGATGGACCTGCAAACACGAACGCGTGGGAGTAGAGGCAATCGAGTTTGCTCGTTTAAGAACGACTTTGATTTTAGCTACAACGTTCTGAAGGATTTTTGATGTTTTTATTTTTAAAAAGTCACTTTGGGACTGGCTTGTGGTGTAACCCCTTTTATCCAAAATTGCAAGTACGATGGAAAAAACCGCATCAGTTGAAATATTCGAACTCACTTTCCTCGTAGTTGCAACGTTGATTCGTATTTTTCAAATGGAAGTCTTCGAACAGATGATCCGAAGCAAAGAAATCAAACATATTTTTGCTCTTAAAATAAAAATGTTTGAATACTTTTGGATAATTCTAGTTCAACTGATGAAGACGTTTGTCGTACACGCGCCTGCCAAATCTTCGAGAAAAACGCGTTTACAGTTGAACCGTAGTTTACAGGCTAATAAAATGAACAGTTTCATACTTACACCTAATCGGCTATGAGAGGTGTAAGTATGCACACCTGTGCATGGCCAAGGCTGTTGAACGCAGGTGACCGTCAGAGACTGTGCATCCCCCACTATCCAACTACCGAATTGCACTTGTACCGAAGAATATCAAACGAGCTTGACGAAACAAAAACACTCGAGACTTCCCTCCGGCCAATAAAGCAAACACAGCGACATTCTCGAGAGGAACAACAATCACTTTGCAATGAACGTCGGCTTTCTGTTTTTCTTTGTTGCAGATCGTTGGCTGTGGGCTCTAAGACTGGCTACAAACTTTTCTCTCTCAACTCGGTTGACCGTCTAGAAAAGATATTCGAAAATGGTACGCAGTCGGACGGCGAGCCACCGGAGAAAGATTTATGCGATAGATGCACGCTAGGCGATGTGGAAAGGGCGAGTCGGGGTTGACAAGGGTTGACAAGGGCAGCTGTCATAATCGTACAGAGATCTTGGAACCGAAGGAGTCGCTAGTCCGATGATAAAACTACCACGGCTAGAAATAAATTTAGTGAATTACGACGGCGTTGAAGCTTGCATCGTTGGAACGCAATGAAAGTTCTTTTGACATTTTATTTTCTTCAGTTCTATTATTATAGAATATCTTTTTTGATTATTGTGTTTTATTATTGTAGACCGCTCAATTAATATCTTAAAAAATGGTTGAGGGCTTTTCGTGGACAAAATCTGCCGAAAGAAATCGAAGGAATTCAGAAATATTGATTTTTATTGCATACCAACGACGCTAATTTCAAACTCGTGAATTATGTGCTAAGATGCCATTTTTCTACTTTTTTATCTTAGCACATAATTTTCCACTTATTTATTTTAGCACATAATTTTCCACTTATTTATCTTAGCACATGTCGTGAATTATGTGCTACGATGCCGTTTTTTCCACTTATTTTGTTTTCTGGACAGCACAAACTTGTGAGAAAAAAAATTCTCGAGAAATAGTCTTCAAGGGGTTAGACTACTGTGACGATCGGAAAATCGGGTTATTTAAAAAGAAAAGAAATTTGAAGAAATAAGTAAGATGATCGAAAAATCGTACAGTAAGAAATTTGTGTTCAAAATTTAATGAAAAATATTAATAATTAAAGAGAAGTTGAAAACAACCTCGTGAAGGACTTTTGAACGCGAGGGGCTCAACGGCGTACTCGATTTTGACCACCCTGCTGATCTGTAACGAAAAAAACTTTTTTTTCCTTCATGAGATAGATACTATTAGCTAAGACTTGACCGAACTGTTTTTTGTTATCCTAGTTCAATCGTTAAAAATCAATTTTGAATCTGTTTTTCGACTTTTCGAGGAAAAATGACATACTGTTAATAAGTGATGAAAAAATATGTTGAGAAAAACGTCGGTCATGACTAAACTACTATTACACTGAGAAAGTGTACCAAATTTCAAGCCAATCCGTTCATTAGATGTCGATAAATCGTGTACGCTATTTCGAAAGACACGGTTTCGAGAAAAACGCGTTTGAGGTATTTCTTTCGTGGAGGGCATTTCGAGCATATTTAGTAGATTTAGGCATTTCATTTTCTCTGCAAAGTCGCGGCTACGAAAATTCTTTTGCTAGTCATATTTTTAGACAATTTAAGGGCAGATATACACCTAGGAGCCGGAAAAAAGGTCATTTTTGTAAATTTTTTCAAGGAAAACTATTTGAAAATCCGGATTGCGGTTTTAATTATCTAAAAGTATGTACATGCAAAAATATGTTTAATTTTCTTTATTTAAAAATATAAAAAATATACAAAGATATTGTATGATCCTTGGAGCGTCGTAAAAAAATCGGTATCCAAAATTTCTCGAAAACCAATAAACCGATTGCCTTGAGGTGTTTTGTGGTTATTCTATACACCATTATCTAGTACTTGTCATAGCCGATTTTGGAAATATCGATTTATGACAAAATGGCAGACGTTTGAATATAAATAGTCATATTTGGGCTAAAAATTAGTTATCATTTTGCCTATCAAACAAAAACTAAGTAACGGAAAAAGAAAATCCTATGACAAGTACTAGATAATGGTGTATAGAATAACCACAAAAAACCTCAAGGAAATCCGTTCATTGGTTTTCGAGAAATTTTGGGTACCGATTTTTTTACGACGCTCCAAGGATCATACAATATCCTTGTATATTTTTGATATTTCTAAATAAAGAAAATTAAACATATTTTTGAATGTATATACTTTTAGATAATTAAAACCCCGATCCAAAATTTCAAATAGTTTTC
Organism: Ophion costatus; assembly: GCA_951751655.1. Lineage (NCBI taxonomy): Eukaryota > Metazoa > Arthropoda > Insecta > Hymenoptera > Ichneumonidae > Ophion > Ophion costatus. The sequence goes on from OX632364.1 coordinate 7,478,929, forward strand.
CTTGACAAAATTCACAAATGTGACCTTTTTTCCGGCTCCTAAGTGTATATCTGCCCTTAACCTCCATCATTATTATAATAAATTATCCTAAAGGAAATATTAATTGTATTATATATAAATTGTCCTAAATATATTTATTTCCTAAATATTTCGTAAAGGACATATCAATTATAAAATATTCGGCGACCCTCTGTTTTTATTGTCGTTACGGAATCGTTAGATTTTTTACGCTAGTGAAAATTGTAATTCAGGAATTTAGAGTTATTTAGTGTATAAATTAAACTTTGAAAAAGTAAAAAAAGAACGCCATATAATTTTTAAAAAACCGAAAACATCGCTGTTTTACTACATATAAAAAAATTCGGATCTATCTCAAAACATGTTAATAATAATAATAATAATAAAGTTTTATTTGCATAACTTGCTTTACAAGTTTTTTTTACAAAAATCTTAAATCATGTTTTATTTCATTTCAAAGAATGGTTTTATTATATTTTTCCAATTCAAGGGTACAAAAAAGTGAAATAACTTTTTATAAAATAGCCAAGCAAGTTTACTAGAAATTTAAACGAAATCGTTGAATATTAGGAATAATATTTTCCTATATATTTTATTTTTATTTAAAAAATAGCATAAATATGATAACAAAAAAATGGTATTACCATTACATAAAAGTACAACATCTGTACCACACAAGTACACTTTAAGTGCAACGACTTGTGAAGCGCCGTATGAATGAGACGATTTTTGGAGTCATAATTTTTCGTTAAAAGTTCGGTAACTTGACTTGAAATTTTACCAGTATACTGGGGTGTATTTGTACTTCATTGTAAACGACCATAATCTAATTGTTAAATTTTCGTATTCGTGAAAGGAGTCCCTCAAAGTTTGACTAGCAGTTATATCGCTGTAATCACAAGTTCACCTTCAATCTGCGATTTCTGCACCATATGTTGGTCCTTCCTGTTCAATAAGAGTTGCCTCAAGCAACGAACGAGAGATTTTCACAGCAGTCTCAACTCGGCATTAGCACAATGGAAGAGAAGAAGAGAGAAAAAAAACGGTGTCTGCAGAGATGAAAAAATTCAGTTTAATCGCGACACAAATTATCGATCATTTGTCAACAAGGGAGAATATAACGTCCGCGACAGAAGGCTACAAAACCCATCCGTTTTAAGAGATAAGATAAGCCAACTCATTGACATTGCACTAGTTGGTAGCTGCAGAAAAATGATCAAAAACTAGGAATCGAATAGCAATTCGCACTCAGCGCTTTGTTTTTATCGCGATATATATATATATATATATGAGGGATTCTCCGTCAATTCAGCCACCTTTTTTTCGACCATCTCAGCTCTGCCCCATGATTGGTTATATCAAAGTACTACTAAAAGGCATTCTATGTGAATTTTTTCATATTTTTTAATTCAACATTTTAGAAAATGCCGTTTTTTTCCAAATGAATATATCTCGGAAACTAGAAGTAACTGAAGAAAAAATGTCTGTACATAAAAGTTGTAGTTTTGTGTTAGCTTTCGAGCGGACAACTTGAAATAATTTTTACGTTCCGGTAACGCTGATTTTTTACCAAAAAAGGAGGAAATTATTTTTTTATTCAACAAACGACCATTTTTTGGCTGAAAAAATTACAGTGTCTTCCAGTATGTCTGACGATATCGCAAAAAAATCGCCAGAGTGGCACGGATCGAGATTCCAGGGTAAAAAAAATGAAACCACACAAATTAATTTTCTTATACCGGAACCTCGCTCCGAGCCACTCTGGCGATTTTTTTTGCGATATCTTCAGACATACTGGAAGACACTGTAATTTTTTCTGCAAAAAAAACGGTTGTTTTTGAATAAAAAATAATTTTCCTCTTTTTTGGTAAAAAATCAGCGTTACCGGAACGTACAAATTATTTCAAGTCGTCCGCTCGAAAGCTAACACAAAACTACAACTTTTATGTAGAGACATTTTTTTTCAGTTACTTCCAGTTTCCGAGATATATTCATTTGAAAAAAAAACGGCATTTTCTCAAATGTTGAATTAAAAAATCTGAAAAAATTCACATAGAATGCCTTTTAGTAGTTCTTTGATATAACCAATTATCGGCAGATCTGAGATGGTCGAAATAAAGTGGTTTAATTGACGGAGAACCCCTCATATCAGGGTTGTTACGCATATGGAAAACAGGGAAAACTCGGGGAATTTCTTTCCTCCCGGAATAATCAGGGAAAAGTCAGGGAATTTTGGAAATTCTCTGGAATTTTTTCACAATTTACTTTTTGAAAGAGATAATTAAAGTGAAACCGACTTGACTAAAAAACTGAACAGTTTAAAAATAAATATTTTTGTATATTTTTTATATTTATATTCTTCCTTATTATATACAAAATAAAGTTATGTCAGTGCCAAACATTGAGAATTTAAAAAACTGAAAACTCATTTACTATAAAGCTACATTTGTAAATCAAAGTAAATTAAAAGTAAAGCTCCAAAAAGTCATTTGCATTCGATCTGTCGATACGCAACTACATCATTATGATTATAGATAAGTATTTATATTTATTTTTTGTTTATTTTCACCGGCGTACAAATTTCCGTTTACAATGAACAGGTTCTGTATTTGCTTTTAATGTCTTTTTTTTCACTTTATAATGTTAAAATTATCATTCGAAGTTCAGTTTTTTAAAAGTTTTATTTCAATTTGATCAAATTTCTATATATTTGATCTTAAAAAAAATTATGTTATCCAGTTCCACATAATTCTTTAATAGAAGAATCAAGTTGAGAATTTCCTTCATTTTTTTCAAATCGGTTAAAAATGTAATGCTTTTATCACAAAAATCATTCATTGCTGTTTTCACGGACATAATTTTCCCGTGTAGATTGTAACGTATGCAAATGCCACTATAGTTGAAGCGAGATTTAACTAGTGGTCTCTAACTCAAAAAATATATGTTTGACGAAAAGAAAGTGTTCTTTATTTGACCCTAATCTGGTTAGTTGGCAAGACCTGGAATTTTTGCAAATCCTGTATGGAAAACCTGGAAAAGTCAGGGAATTTCTGAGTCAATAATGCGTAACAACCCTGTTTATATATATATATATATATTTCTACACGTAAACATGTTGTTCTTTTTTTAGAATGAGTTGATTGAAGAATCAAGAATAATAACGAGGCGATAGGAGAGATGAGGAAAGTCGAGCCATTTCAATGTACGAATTTGCAGCAGTTCCGTTCGATTTTCAGGCACGGAAGACATATGTATCGTGGAGCGATTGTTCAGCAGCAGTCTCGTGGCAGTGGTCAATGTATCGTCACCTCGCAAGCTCAAGGTCTGTCACTTCAAGAAGGGCACGGAGATATGCAATTACAGTTACTCCAATACGATACTGGCTGTGAAACTGAACAGAGCGGTGAGTTCGTACGCGGGCCTGGAAGGAGCGCCGATTTATCGTTTCTACGGACCGATGGATCTTGCGTGTACTAGTCTTTAGTAAATTCATAGTCGACTCCAGCATCTATTACGATTACCTTGGGGTGTGTTGTGTGGAGCTTACCCTCGCGAGTAATTTTATGGACACGTGTTAACGTCGTGGGCTCGCGGAGATAATGGGAGATAATTCTTTCGACAATGTGAGGAAACTTCAAAAATTTCAGCCACATCGATCTATGACTTTTTGAGCTATAACATGAGCAGTTTTTCAAGAGACGCCAGATACCTTACAACGCGGCCATTTTGGTTTGTTTGAAAAAGGAGAAAAACGTTTAACACGGGAAAGTCGCGATAAGATAATGTCTAAATTTGAAAATGATGCGATTATTTTATCGCCAAAAATTGACGAAAAATGACTCATTTCTGGGCGTCTCAAGGGATTTCCCTCTTTAAGGAAGTTCATCTGATGATCGAATTAACAAACAGATATTGATAAAAAAAAATCGAGTTCACTTATGAGTATCTAAAAAGTCACCTGTTCGAATTTCAAACTCTCCGGATACCTTGCTTGTGAGCGATTAATAAATAACATTTTTCTAAATTAACATGGTCTCTTATGGGTTGTCGTGTTTTTTTCCCGTCTATGAACGTGAAAGTTGCAAGCATTGACAAACAGTTTCGAAAGAAACTTTTATAATGGATAAAAAAATATCTAAAGAACGTTTGGACAGTTTTCTAAAATCCATTAGATACTTGTGAACTTCGGAATAAATTAATTTGTCTCGAAAAATGCTGATTTTTCGGAGGTTAACCTCCATATTACTCCAGTCGCATATTATGACGGCAACGTCGCAACCGCGCGCTTTTTGAAATCAACACTAATACTTTCCGAACGACGCAATGTGCACTACACTTCTACAGCAAATTATACAGAAGTGACTGGAAATGCAATGACTAAATCGGCTTAAAGAATAAAATCAAATAAATTAATCGCAAATAAAATCATTGTAGTTATAAAAAAAGGATACGGAATAATAGCACATAAAAAATTGATTTCGAGATTGATTGAGAAAAAATTTGATTTTCGAAAATTGATTTTGTTCGCCTTTCCAGAAAAACGCTTTCTTTTTTGAATTTTCTTCCATGGCCGAAAAAGAGATCGACGTTGAACCATGGACGCGAGTGAAAAATTTCTAGTACATGCCAGCTGTACAGGATACGCGGTCGCGCTTGGTTGCAGCGTTGCCAAACTTATTGAACGGACTACGCTAGTCGTAATAATTTTTCTTTTGACTAACTCGGCACCAGATGAACTTCCTTAAGGGCAAGCGGATGAAGTACTGTCCGGGTCAAATTGACCCAGTGTGTCAGAGTCGTCGTCAAATATAAGTGTGTCAAGGAAGGCTTAAGGGGTCTTCTCGCTTTAGACGCTAACAAAGGCGATTTTATGCATTTTTTTTCGATACGTTTATATTATAGATATTAATATAAAAGTAGTTACACTTAATAAATACACTTTCGAAATACTAAAAAAAAATTTATGTATTTATGTAACCCAAACGAACTTCAAACGCGTTTTTCTCGAAACAACGTTTTTCGACGGCTTGTTGATAAAATCTTCGAAACTACTGAATCGATCCTTATCAAACTTTAACCACATACTTTTTAAAATTTTGATATTTACTTTTTTTTTGCCAAAAACGGTGAAAAAAACGAGTTTTTTTGTTTTTTCGAAAAATGTCCGCCATTTTGTTATTTTTGCACATATCAAAAGTCGCATGATATGTGCTATAGCCATTAACACACTGAATCAAAAACCGTTTGATCTTTTTGTTTCGGATGATCCATCTCCGAGATTTCATCAACAGCGCAGACCTACAATTTTTAAGGACATTTTTTTAACTACCATTTTCGTCTATAAATAGTGACTCGAATAAATACATTTGGTAAATGTCTAGAATCGGGCCTCCCGGCCGAAAACGTCAACAAAATTCTTTTTTTGCCACGAGCAGCTTCAATCGGTTTCCACTAATGATATTTCGTCGGCGGAGACTAACAGGTTTTATTCATTTAATACATTTTTGGTTTTTTTTTTCAAATTGGGAAAACGTGCGACAAAATTGCGGATTTTAAACACTTCGACGTGAATATTGAGGTCAGGGGGTAGGGCGCGCACACACACAAACCCAAACAAACCCAAACCCAACACATTTTTAAAAAAATCAGAAAAAGTCTAAGGCTTAACATAAGGGTGAAAATTGTCTTCCGCCGAGTTGTACAATCATAAGAAAGTACCCTGAACAATATCAGCTCGGTGAAAAAATGTTCAACCCCTTTTTGGTCAGGAGCCCCGATTCTAGAAATTTACCATACATTTAAAAAAATGTATTTCGAAAGTGTATTAAGTTTCATATCAATATTCATATCAATATCTATAATATAAATCTCTAAAAAAAATCATGAAAATAGCCTTTTTTAGGGTCTAAAGTGAGAAGACGCCTTAAGGAGCGTTGTGACTCACACGTCGGGTTAAAAAATGTCTTACACGAAGCTTCGCAATTTTGACCGCGCTGTGCCAATCGAAAAGTAATTTTTTTCCTGCCTGCTCAAATCAACGCGTGTCGACGAACTTTTGCAGGAAAAACAAAAACCGTGTAAGAATATCACTTAAAAAACAACGAGCAATGATATTTTCGGTTGGCGGAGGAGGAGAAGAGGATGAGAATAATTAACGAAGAGTCCGAGCGTTTCGCGTAATCGTGACCTTTTGTATCTTTTTGCGTAGCGATTGGTGGTATGCCTCGAGGAATCTCTGTACATCCACAATATACGGGATATGAAGGTGTTGCACACGATCCGGGATACACCGCCAAACGTGTCCGGCCTCTGCATACTATCGGCGAACAGTGACAATTCTTACCTCGCATATCCCGGCTCAAATACCATCGGGGAGGTGCAAATATTTGATGCCATAAATTTTGTGAGTTATCTTTGTTGTCGTCATCTTTCGTCTTTTTCAGAAGAGACAGATCTTTGAATTGCCGATCGTTGCACTTTTGCCTGTCGTTTGCAGCAAGCGAAGACGATGATTCCAGCGCACGACAGCCCGTTGGCAGCCCTCGCGTTTGATCCGAATTGCACCAAAGTCGCGACAGCCTCCGAAAAAGGCACCGTCATTAGAGTCTTTCAGGTAAGATCATCACGATCGCGTTATATTCCGCCTGCCGGCTCTACGATATTCCATGTGGTTTATGGTCCGTTTTTGTTTGTTTTTTTTTCTTCGTTCGATGAACGAACAGATACACGATGGAACGAAACTCTTCGAATTTCGGCGGGGCGTCAAGAGATACGTTTCGATAAGTAGCCTCGCATTTTGTATGGACTCCATGTTTCTGTGCTGCTCGAGCAACACGGAAACCGTTCACATCTTCAAGCTCGAGGAACCCAAGGAGGCGTGAGTTAAATGGCCAGAGTGCACGAGACCGAAAGATCATTTCAGGCGGAATATACGTTTCCAACGATCGAAAAATCGGTTTCTCTTTTTTTCTTTCTTTAAACGATAGAAATATGTACGGCCCGTGCCCCCGACCGTTTTTTATTTTCCTCCTTCCTTTTTGTGTAAAATATGTACCCCATGAAAGGAATCTCCACGCCAATTTTTAGATTTTTATTTCTTCTCTTTTAGGAGTTATAATTTTCCGAAAGTGTCGATTTCTAATCGATGCTGAATTTAGTGGAAAAAAAGAATTTTTTATTCACAATATTACGATTTTTCGTTAAATTCAGCGCTAATAAAAAGTAAACTGTTTCAGGCCTGTCGAAGGCGAATTGGAAATTACAAAATGCCTAATAGCATTATTAGAGATTCAAATGATAAAAATGTCAAAGAAATATGATTTATTCGAAAAAAAATAGATGGAAAAATGGGCCCACGATGAGATTAGACTTAAGAGTCATAGAACGGATCACGCTATTTTAGAGAATTTTTTGAACGGAATAAAACAATTCGATCATCTTTTGAAAAAATAGTTTTCACTTTAGAAGCCAAAAAAACGTCGACATTGATAATTGATAATTTTTTCGTATTTTCTAACGAAAGTATGCTTCAAAGTGAAATGAAGCTATATGTCGACGTTTGTCCATATCTCAATTAGTTGAGGAGTTATCAGCGTTCAAGGATGTATTGTCCGTACATTCCCTGCCAAAAGTGAGGTTCTGTGAGAATTTTGAGTACTTTGCGACAACATTGAAATCTGATAAAAATCAACCGTATTGAACATGCTGAGAATATTGGTTTTGAATAATGAGAATGCCAAAAATGTATAAACAAATTGTTCAAACAAACATTTTCTCAAAAAGTCTCCGGAAAACTTGCTTTTTTGTGACATTAAATGAATTACGAAATTTTTCTGAATACATATGATTTTTTAAAGAATTTTCTCTATTTCGAAAATCCTGTTTTTGGAATTTTTCAGAAGCTGTACCTTTGATACTGTTCGTTCAATACCCCGGACACTTCTTGGATTTAATATGAAACATTGCTCCGAAAGCATTGAAAATTTGCGACTCTTCATTCATTATTTTAAATAATTTTTTTTAAATGAAAATACAAAAAGAAGTCTAAAAAAATCCATACCTATTCAGAAAAATCTACGAATTCATTTTATAAAATAAAAAAAGTAATTCAGCGGACATTTGTTGAACAATGTTTTTTTTTCAACAATTTACCTATAACTTTTTTGCATTATTATTACCGGAAATTAATGTTCTTAGCATCTTCAATTTCGTTGATTTAAAAAAAATTCTTATCGCATCGCAAAGTACTCAAAATTCTCACCGAAAGTCACTTTTGGCAGGGAATGTACGGACAATGTATCCTCAAACGTTTCCGAAACTTCCGAAATCGAAAATTATAACTCCTGAAAAAGAAGAGATGAAAACCTGAAAATTGGCGTGGATCCTCCGTTCATGGGGTACAAATTGACTTAAAAAAATCAGGAAAATAAAAAAATGGTCGGTGTCACGGGCTAGGTGAAATGGCGTGGAATATCCCATGCGTAGAATATTTTATCAACCTTTCAAAGCGGATTCGGAGTGGGCGTGAACTTCAAACCTGTTTTTCTCAAAACTGCATTTTCGAAATTGGCGTGCAGGATTATTTAAAAAAGTATTAAGCCGATCGATTTGAAACTTGGTAGAAATGTTGATAATATCGCTACCTTGTACTTGACGAGAACTGTTTTCGAAAAATCAGACAGAAAACTACTTCTTCAATCCAAATAGTACAGAAATTTTGCGTGAAAAGTTAATTTATTTCGGAATTGCGTGCCGTTCTCTTGAATTTGCATTTTCTTCATTTTAATTACTGTGAAATAGAAACTGCACACGTTGTAACTGAAAACAAAATTGATTTTTTTTGCAAATCAACGCTCTGCCACACCGCCGCCATTTTGATGATAAACGAATGAAAACAATTCTTTTGTATACTTAAATATACTAAAAAGTATACCTATAGTTTAATGAATGTAGAATAATTATTTCTTAGTTTAAAAAATCCCTCAAAATTGCTTAATTCTTTCCCCGTCAAATGTATATCTCGCCTTGAACCTCGATCAACCGATATCGCCTGATCAATGGATCCTTCCAACTAGAAATGATTGGGCAATTCTCGGAATAGCGGGATGGGAGAAAAATACGATGTTGAAATTTACGTCATTGGAATAAAACGAAAATTATAAGTTTTTACCTTCTCCACTTTCTTTTGGCAGATCTTAGCTAGGAAAGGTCCTCAACAGTTTTTTTTTTGCTTGGTTTTATAGAGATCTATAATATAAATTTGCGAGAAAGACATTTTGAAATAATGAAAAGGATGCAAACTTCAAGGGCGTAGAAAAATGGCGGAATGAGCCTCGGAATATGTTTCTTTGTATCAGTAGCAATAAAGAAAAAACCTGTTTTCAGACCAAAGCAAGCGCCCGAGGAACCACAAAGTTGGATGGGCTTTTTGACGAAAGCGGTCTCGGCATCGGCGAATTACTTGCCCTCTCAAGTCACCGACGTATTCTACCAAGGGCGAGCTTTCGCGAGCGTTCATCTACCTTTTCAAGGATTGAAGAACATTTGTGCCATAACCGAGTGAGTTTGTTCGTTCTTCACAGTCCTGAAACAATTGCCTCGGCGTCCTGCAACTTTTACTTTTCTGTCTACGAGTCGCCTGCAATTTTGCACTGGGTTTCTCGTATCTTAAGAATGTAAAGAGAAACTCACACCCTCGTATTATGTGTTAATGTATCTACGTACGTAAGTACATATAAGTTTGTGCACGGCGCATTTCTGAATTGGGACAAATACGTGCCGCTGTCGGCCAAACAAGATGCAAATCTTCGAGGTGGTGTTCGAAATGCAAAAAGGCCAAGCTCCATCATAATTTTCTTATTCTTTCGTACTTTTTTTTACGCACTCGATCATCGCGTAAATATTATTTCTTTTTGGCGTTCAAGTTTGCGTCGTTGGAATGTAATAGAAGTTCGTGTGCCTGATTTGGGCTACCTGATTGGCCTGAAAGAAAAAAACGAGTTTTTTTCCGCAAAATAAATGACATTGGCCAAGATTTGACCGAGCTTTTTTTTATCCTGTTAGAACCATTAAAAAACTGGATTTTTTTCTCGATTTTTCGAAGAAAATTGACATTATCGTTAATAACTAATGAAAAAAATGTTATGAAAAACGTCGGTCAAGACTAAGCTAGTGTTATCTATGTATAAGGTAAATGTCCCAATTATTGAACAGCTAAAGATCTGGGGGATTGAATTCGGTGGGAAAAAAAATATAAAATCAAGAAAAAACCATGGATCTCATGTTCGAATGATACTTTGATATTTTTACTTTCGAAAAATCACCCTTTAAATTATTTTAAAATGATTTCAAATGAAAAAAAAGAATAACAATGTGAAGCATGCAAATGTCCCAATTATTGAACACTGGAAGTGCCTATGTCCCTAATATTGAACAGGCATGTCCCAGTTATTGAACACTCTCGAGAATTCTCTTTCCCTCTTGATATTTTGTCCCTGAAATATCGGAGAGCAAAAAATATTGAACATTACATTCGTATTTTTAGGTTACATTTAGGTTATATTCTCTTTTTACTTTTCTTTTTATTTTTATTGCACGAAAATACTAATAAAAAATATATTTGACGATCTTAGAGTTATTATTAAAAGAATAAAGGTAAGTTTATTCAAGAACTTACAGTTTTTGTTTGAATAAATCCGATTCACACGATCTGTCACACGTTAACTGTCTCGATGTTTTGATGGGTTTAATGACGCCATCTTGGAGAATTCGAGTGTTGAATAATTGGGACACGCTGCATTTTCTATGTCCCAATGGTCGAACACCGTATTTTTTAACAAATAACTAATTAAAAACATTTTTTTAAATTGTTATTTGTAAGAAATTTTCTGAGGAACCTGAAACGCCTTTACTTTTTGAGATGCGACAGTTTTTGAATTTTTTATGCCCTTACGCATGAAGCGGCGCGTCTTAGCAAAAACGATAAACAGTTACCACGAGACATCAAATCGGATCACCGTTGCTGATTAAATCATTTTTTTCTCCATTAATTAAAGCTTTTTTTGCACAAGTAAGGTAACATTTCGATAGCTAAAAGTTCCATATATGTAATGAAATTTTTATAAATAAGTAAATGCATGCAGGTGAATGAGAAATAATAAAAATACAAGATAGTGTTCAATAATTGGGACCTGTTCAATAATTGGGACATTTACCTTATATATAAAATTGTTCCGTGACTGACGGACAACGCACAGCTTAAACTACTGAAGATAGAAAAGTGAAATTTGGCACGTATGTTTCTCAGAGGGTGTAGAGGTGCACAAAGAAAGAATTTTTCCAAATTCGATCCTTAAGGGGCTGAAATGGGGTGTAAAAGTTTGTATGAGAAGAAAATATTTTTTAGATCGGATTTGCTTGAAACTTTGCATAGATACTCTACAATGAAATTGATAAAAAAAAGTATTCCAGCATTTCCCAAAAATTCAACCCTTGACGGGTCGCGAGGGGGTAGAAACGTTTGTGTTGAAAAACATATTTGTTTTGGTTGGATCGACTTGAAAAATGGCATCAATACTCTACAATACACTTAATGGACCACGTATTCCAATATTTTCCAAAATTTTAGCTTTAAGAGGTTGCAAGAGGGTGAAAAAGTTTGTGTAGAAAACAATATATTTTTTGGTCGGTTTTACTTGAAACTCGTCGTGTAAACACTCTATAACGGAAATAATGAAACGTGCACTTCAGTATTTCCGATCATTCAACCCTTAAGGTGTTGCAAGGGCATGGCAAATTTTGTATAGAGACAACATATTTTTTAAGTCGGATTGACTTGAAAAATCGCATAAATTATACTCCCACGGCGTCATAAATTCCACGTGGAGAAAGTCACGGTTATTGACTATAACTTCGTATATATATATTTTCGAAAAATAATTCAAGGGGTCCTCTCACTTCGGACGCTAAAAAAGGCTATTTTCATGAATTTTTTTGACGGGTTTATATCAATATCAATAATATAAACGTACCAAAAAAATTAATGCAAATAGCCTTTTTTAGCGTCTAAAGTGAGAAGACCCTTAAGTTGGCGAATTCAGGAAAGTCATAGATAAACATACCAGCTTAACCTTCCGTTTAAAATCAAACAAAGTTTATATCCGAAATCTACGCGGTCGAAGTCGCGTGTAAAAGCTAGTACTAAATAAATGTATCAACTTTGAAGTCAATCCGTTTATTAGATGTCGAGAAATCGTGTACACCGATTTGCAAACATAATTGTGAGGAAAACGCGTCCAAAGTTCAAAGTAGATATTCCTCTTTAACGCGTTACCCCCACTTGTAGCGCAAAAAAAGGCCTTTTTCATGAATTTTTTTAAAGAAAACTACAAAACTTTTTTTATCGATCAATATACCATCTTAAAGAACACATCTTGAAGAACTTTCAGTAATTTTTTTATTGAAAAATATTACATTGTTTAGTGGCAAATGGCCGTCAATGAAATAATGTTTTTATATACACGGTTTGCGGTGACCAACATTGCGGCGAAGTGGAGCATCTGAAAAAAAAAATGCGGATGGATTTAGTCAAATATAAGTATAAACTAGTCTTTAATCGAAGGATTTAAAAAAATATTCATTTTTCACAAAATGGCGGACAGTCAAAGTTAATGGTTCGATTTTAACGAAAAAAACGGCCGTTTTTTGGCTATAAAACGGCCATTTTTTTCGAAAAAAAAAATCGAACGATTAAAGACTACATTTTTATGTATTAAATAAGCCTGCAAAATTTCAAGAAGATCGGTTCATTAGTGTTCGAGTAATCTTGGTCACCGACTTCAGAAATGCCATTTTGAGAAAAACGCGTTGAAAGTTTCAATTTCAGTTCTTCAATTCACGGATTCTTCTCTTTCAACGTTCATATCTCAGTCAATTTTGTTCGGATCGACTTGAAATTTTCAGGACATGTTCTCAGATACTTATACTTCAAAAAAATGCAATAAAACAAAATCGTTCTTTGTTTTCAAAATCGCAAGTGGGGGTAACCCCTTAATTTGCGTTGCCTCAAGGGACGAACGAGTGTTCGCCATTTTCACAGTAGCCTAAGCCTTCAGAAAAAAAGACAACTTCCGTTGCATTCCAATGGAGCGAGCTTCAATACAATGTATTGGGCGATTTTTCTGCTCTTGTCAACTCGCGCGTTATCGCTTGGAAAACGGCACTGCAAAAGTTCTTTTTAGAGATCCTCTTAAGGGTCGAGGTCACTCTACCACTTGGCTGTGGGAAAAAAAATTCTGATATTGTTCCGCAAGGTTATTCACTTTTCTGCAAAGTGTTGCAGTTTTCGCAAACGCGCTAAAACCCGAGAACTATCGGGTCTGAAATAAAATATCTCGAGGGAAGTAGAATCGATGGAAAACAAACCTTTGGCGTGTGAATAAAATGTTTGGAAATTTGGTTTCTAGTTCCAAACCCGTCGCCAGAGGGATCAATTTTTGGTAATTCTTTAGATTCTTTAGACTTCTTTAGACTTTTCGGAAAAATAACCCTAACATTTATTTCTTGCTATTTTCTCATTCACTGGGCTATAAATGATGATATTCAGTCGGGGGAAGCTGAAATGTTTCATTAAGAATTTTTTTCGAGCGAAAAATCGTTAGAAACAATTACAATTTTTTCACAAACTCCTGTAATAACAGGATAATAATAATCGCGTTGTATTTGCAACGGCGTGGCGAACGAGAAAAACTATCGAAGAATATTGTATCCAAATTTGGACAAAATCGGACAATCCGTTTTCGAGATACATCTGGCACCGACTTTGTAAACTATGTTTCGAGATAATCGCGTTTGAATCGCTTACAGTGAACGAATTTTTTTTTTTTTAATTCCTAAACATACGTACATATTTTCCAATAAAAAAAATCCGGATCCAATAGAGACATAGTTTTTGAGATAAACATTCCCGAAGTTTACCGGTTTTTCTCACTGTTTACTCAGGTACCTCCCCTTAACACGTTCTCCGAGCTCTTTCCCCACTTTGACGGCGTACGATTATCAATCGCCCGTACCTCAGCTTAAACAGCTTCCCCCGACTGAATATCATCATTTATAACCCAATAAATTACAAAACAACGAAACATTGTTAGGTTCATTTTTGGGAAAAGTCACTTATCTAAAGAATTACCCCATTTTGTTTGCATAACTGTCAATAATTCATCATCGATTCTTCCTTTAACAACGTATTGCTTGTCCTCAACGCAGAATTCAAAAAGTCCTGAGGTTGTTGGTGGCCAGTGCAGACGGATATCTCTACATCTACAATCTCGACACAACCGACGGTGGTGACTGCACACTTCTGAAGCAACACAGGTTCGGCACAATTGACCTTGGCAACGTTAAATAAACGATTCAGCGATCTTGAGTGAACGAGACGGTGTTATTTTCCCGGGGTACAGATTAGACGGTAAGCAAGACGAGGTTGATTTCGGCCCTCTGTCGAGCCCAGCTGAGGGATCCGGCGAGCCCGGTGCCTCGACGACACCCGCCGTCCCGATAGAACAGAAAAAGATCCCAGGTACACTATCGTAATTCGTTCCACCAAGTACGTTCAGATTTTCCAATTATTCCGTAATTTTGTTCGTTTTTACCTTAACACTCAATCTATATTTCGTATTACGAGAATTGGTAGAACGTTAAGCTTGTGTCGCATGATGTGTCGGAAGCGAGTCGATTGCAATTTCGAATCACGGTTCCTTACAAACGAAACGAAAGAAAAACAAAATAGCGGTGATCGAGAAATGTTCAAATGGTTCGAGAATCTCAGATGATCGATTTATAAACGGAATTTCGAAACAAAATGCGTGGACGAATATTTTGAGCATTGATTTGAAAAAAAAACAGTTCAAAAAAAGATTTAATATATTGTAAATAAATGAAAAATCGTGAACAGTAATCAAGTGCAAGTAATTTTTTTTTATTCCCCTGTCGTTAGATGTTGAGCTACGCAGAATCTTGAAAAAAATGAAGAATATTCTTGGCCATTTACGGCTCGTGAGAGGCCCGATTAAAATTATCTCAATCTGATTCTCGAATTGAACGAACAGAAAGCGGATGATGCGAGAAATGTAGTGTCTTCCGTTCGTGTTTTTTTTCTTGCCACACACGCACACGCAGTTCATACGCGCGACTGCTCGAAAATGTGCACATTGTTCTCGCGTATTTTCTCGGTCGGCCGCGAATTCACGAGGAGGCGCGAAAAATTGTTAAGGATCCTTCGCATTTTAGACGCTAAAAAAAGGCTATTTCGTGAATTTTTTTATTAGGTTTATATTGTAGATAGTGATAGAAAGGTGGTACACTTAAATGCACTTTCGAAATACATTTAAAAAAAATTGTATTGATTTAAGTCACTGCTTATAGACGAAAATGGTAGTTAATAAAATGTCCTAAAAAGTTGTAGGTACGCGCTGTTGATGAAATCTCGGAGATGGATCATACGAAACAAAAAAATCAAACGGTTTTAGATTCAGTATGACAATTGCTATAGCACATGTACGATTTTTGATATATGCAAAAATAACAAAATGGCCGACATTTGTCGAAAAAAAACGTGTTCTTTTCACCGTTTTTTGGCAAAAAAAAGTAAATATAAAAATTAAAAAAGCCTTGATATGCGCTGTAGCTATAGTTGTAAAGAATATGTGGTTAAAATTTCATAAGGATCGGTTCAGTAGTTTCGAAGATTTTATCAACAAGCCGTCGAAAAACGTCGTTTCGAGAAAAACGCGTTTAAACTTTGTTTGGGTTACATAAATACATAATTTTCTTTTTAAATGTATTTCGAAAGTGTATTTATTAAGTGTAACAACTTTTATATCAATATCTATAATATAAACCTATCAAAAGAATCATGGAAGTAGCCTTTTTTAACGTTTGAAGTGAGAGGGCCCCTTAAATTGCGTTTTCATAAAAAGAATAAGTGTGAAATACTCGAAACGAAATATTTTCCGCGGTCGCGCGTGTCTGCCACATCGAGATTCTCGCGTGTACGCGAATTGGACAACGGACTTATGGTTTTCGAAACAATTTTTTGGTTGTTTTTTTGCTCGGATTCGCATGATTCTGTCAAGTTTTTGAGAAACGAAAAATACCTATACCTCATTGTTTTTTTTTGTTGGTTAAACTTGATCCTATAATATTCTCGTATTTACGTGACGATGTACTTATATAGACGGTCTTTTTCAGGCCCGGCAAAATCTTAAGGACTTGGGCCACAGTAACGGATATAAAATCATGTGCGAATTTAACAATTTTTTTTCGTATGAAAAAGTGATTCACTCATAAAATTAATTACACATCTATTTAGTATGAATATCAAGCTGTTAGAAAAAATATATATATTTTTTTCAACGTACAAAATGGCCGACTACTAATATTTTTTTTGTTATGTTTTTTAGGTGCTCCACGGCGTGGATTTAGCATCCACAATTTTTCACCTAGAGCAAAAAACAAAAATTCTCGTCAATCTACACCAGAATGCCTAGTGAAGTACGTACGGAATTTAAAAAATATCGTTTTATTCAAAAGTTGTAGGTATTTGAACTTAAGAAATGAATTTTCAGTGGAAATTTTCGTTATAACTGCTCATAAACTGCTCACAAAATGAAAAGTTTTCGATTGCTCAGAAATTCCGTACGTACTTCTCTGCGAAATGCAATGAGGAACATAACTTTTAAATTTGAAGTAAATCGAGTGAAAGACGTTGAAGTTATTTGTCACGCCAATTGGAACAAAGCTGTTTCGAGAAGTTTCGAGTAGTCGGCCATTTTGTACATCGAAAAAAGAAATACATTTTCTAACAGCTTGATATTCATACTAAATAGATGTGTAATTAATTTTATGGGTTAATCGCATTTTCATACGAAAAAAAATTGTTAAATTCGCACATGATTTTATAGCCGTTACTGTGGCCTAAGGCCTTAATTGATATACGGTATAGGGACTGGAACGGCGTTTCTACGGTGCAGAATTGCCGTCGACTTATCGATGTGAGCAACGTCGCTTAATCATTGGGTAGCGAACTTTATCGAGAAAGGACTAGCCACGATTACTTGAGGAGCGTTTTACCGATGGATTTTAAGAGGTTAGGCTACTGTGATGAACCGAAAAAAGGGCTGTTTAGAAAAGATTAATTTCGAAGGAATAAGTGAGATGATTGAAAAATCGATTGGACATTTATTTGTATGTACATCGACAAACTTGTGTACCAAATGTCATTTAAAAATATTCATAATTAAAGAAGTTATGAAAAATCTCGTGAAGGACCTTCGAACCTGAGGGGCTCAACGGTGTACTTGATTTTGGCCACCCGGTTGATCTGAAACGAAAAAAACGACTTTTTTCTTAAACTATATAATATTGTCTAAGACTTGACTGAGCCTTTTGTTGCTATCGATTTTCAACCGTCGAAAGAAATATTTGCATTTCTTTTTCGATTTTTCAAGCAAAAGTAACGTCATTGTTAATAATTGATAAAAAAAATGTTAAGAAGAAACGCGTCGGTCGAGACTAAACTACTGTTATCGAGAAATCGTGTGCCCAGTTTTGAAAAACATAGTTTCGAGAAAAACGCGTTTATGGGATCGTCGCAGTGTAACGGGTCGAAAAATAGCCGATTTTCGCGATTTTTGTTTGTCAGCTTTTGCACAAAGATTAATGATCAGTATGAAAGCCTCGCTATGAAGGTTTTTTCTAAATAAAAATTGCCAAAATGGCGGTCGTTTGAAAAAAGGCTCAAATTTAGCCTATTTTTCGTTAAAAATGTATGAAGATTAAAAAAAAAGCTTCTATAGCAAGATAAAGAATGGCGTGAAGAATGTTGTGTCAAAATTTGAGGCGGATGTCTTCGGATAATTCCGAGAAATCCCGCTGCTCGAATCACCTTCTCTAAGAAAGGCTGTAGCGACCGAAATTATTCGAACGTCGTTACAAAAATTAAAAAGCATGTTCACGACCGTCTGTACTATTGGCTAATGCAAAAAAATCCATTCTTCGCTAATTTTACACTGTAATGATCGCTTAAAATTTTACCAGCAGTTTTATCGCTGTAATCATAAGTTTACCTTCAATCAGCATTTCCCGCGCCACATTCCGGACGCTTTTCTTGATTTTGACTCGCCTCAAGCGACGCCCGAGTGTTCGTAACGTCCACAGTAGCCTATCCCCTCGCCGCAATTTGTTCTTCGTCGCATCGCTCGATCGAACGTCTCAAACGTTATTCGGCATTGTCAACAACGATAAACGCTCGACGTTGACAAACTTCACCGTCGAAACGCCATCCCTATCAATCCAAGGCGCCTCATTTCGCCTCGGTGTTTCACAATTCTAACAAAACAACAACAATAATCTCAGTAAACGGATTGTCAAGTTCGCTGTTACGGTCCAAGCAAAATCCTGTGCGAGCCTTTCGTATAAACACACCTCGCGCACAACGTTTATCGACGCCCTGTTCGTAAACAATGTGTATGTTATTCTTTATCGATTTAGTTTATACGTTAACACTTCGCGCCAGAAACAATCGGGATAGCATAACATCTGTGTACGCACGAATCTCTCATACATTTATATACGTATGATGTTTACTTGGAATGTACACATATATCTGTAGTGGAGAATATTGCAAAGTTGCAATCTCGAGGGTGCCACGATCCCGGACCTCGTAGCAGAATCTTTATTAACGGGCCGACACAGAACGTCGTGCATTAGTTCCAACAACAACTCGAGTTCACGAACTCCGTAGAGTCCATTATTTCCTAGAGTCTAGTTTTTAGACGGCCGACCTGCTTATAGTCATCCGGTTCCCATAAACAAAAACAAAATCGAGTACAGTAGCTAGTACGCATACACGTATGTACATATCTCTTAATTCTCTCCACTTTTAGTTTTGTTTTCTCTTTGTGTGGGGGTGCGTGTGTGCGCTCGTCGTATCGATCCACGACCGTTGTAGCTAAGGAAAGAAATAATATTACCGGATTATCACGAGAAAGGATACGAGATAAAAAAAAAGAACAAGAATTGCCACGAACTTTACACTCGCTTCTTCTCTCGCTTCTTTAACCCTTCCGAGACACAACCACCTGCCCCTCCTACACCCGCAAATCGGACTGCCGAAGAAAAAAAACTACGATTCTCGCCCTCCATCCCCTTCTCTCGTCTGGACGGGGCTGAATAATGCCCGTTTATACTGTTTGACCTCACTTGATGTATTTTTTTCTTTTTATTATCCGCTGAAGCCTGCATAAATAGCTACGCGGGTGTGTTGCGCGGCCGTTCGCCAGACTCCATGTCAGGTACTGGTATGTCCTCTATTCAAGTCCCATCTTTTTTCTTTTTTTTTCACTCGTCTCGCTCTTTATCTCTTGCGTTCTCATCTTTCTCTTTCTCTCTCTATCTCACTTTCGTTTGGAGAGATATTTTTTTTCATTGAACACAGAAACGCGCAATCGCCATTGAATCATACAGTCGTACGCTTGAGCAGGAACTTACCGTGTATCTTTGTCGCCTATCTCAGTCATGTAAAACACAAACATCCATTGGCAGGTTTTCTTTTCTTTGATTAATGGATAACCGCTGATGAGCCAAGCTCTGCTTTCTCACAAATCTAAATTTTGTACAGATCTGTAGATATATCTATATATTTATATGTATATCTATATATTTATATGGACAGACACGGAATTGAAAGATG
The DNA here is from genome assembly GCA_951751655.1 of Ophion costatus. Taxonomy (NCBI): domain Eukaryota; kingdom Metazoa; phylum Arthropoda; class Insecta; order Hymenoptera; family Ichneumonidae; genus Ophion; species Ophion costatus. The sequence continues at coordinate 7,498,694 of OX632364.1, forward strand.
GATCAGAGTCCAGGATGATGGGAGCAACGTAACTACTCGATATAACGTACGTTATATATTCGTTTGTGTATTTTTTAAATCGATAACTAATACATTGTCGTTTAATTTTACATGTTTGAGAAAAATGTTTAAGAAGTAAACGTTCGCGAAAATAACTTAATCGCTCATGACTACTCCCTGGTCACTTCAGGCCATTAACTATCCCTCCTCATCCTCGAAGTACCCGCGCGATGCGGGGGTCGATTATTTGATGTATGATACGTGATTAACAATTTAACATCTTCTTACATGCACACATACACGTTCGCGATCCTCGATTGAGGTAGAACGAGCGCGCGCTTTTGGTTTCTATACATTTTGTTCGAATTTTAACGAAACATTGTTTATATCATTATGCATGTTTGAGTGAAATTCCAGAACAGTCGACTATTTAGATTTGGAGATAATGGGTTTTGAAAATGCAACTTTTAACACTGCAGGGTCTGCATTTAAATCTGGACAGTCATTTTTCATGAAAAATATTTGTCCCCTATAATAAGAAGATAAATGGTAATCACCGCGTCGTTCCGCGTATCCAATGACGTCAGTTTGCGCGGCATATTTAAAATAATACTGCAACACAGATTATTATTTGGATGTAATTTTTAATCGAACAAAGCTTGAAATTAGTTATGGATCAACCAACACTTTTATTTGTTAATGAAGATAACATAAACAATGAAAAATATTAACATTTACAACGAAAATATGTTTTTTTATGATAAAAGTTTTTAACTTTGGGAACACGATAATGATTTTTTTTCTCGAAATATTGAACAATACTGTTCTGCGGTGTTGCCATATGTCTTCGTATTATAGGGGACAAATATTTTTTACCGAGAATTATTCTGTCTTTACTGAACGTTTTTAGCAAACCTGAATAGTAAAGGCAAGCCAAACTTTTTTCACTCGCTTCGTAGGTAGCTTGCTATCTACACATATCTTTTTTTCAAAATTTATAAAGACAATAGAATGGTACGACGAATTATGTGAGCTGACCTTCGGTTAATGCAGACGTTAAAAGTTGCATTTTCAAAACCCATTATCTCCCAATCTTAATAGTCGACTCTTCTGAAATTCCACTCAAACATGCATAATGATGTGAACAATGCCTGGTTAAAATTTGAACAAAATCTATAGAAGTCAAGAGCGCGCGCCCGATCTACCTTAAGGGGATACCCTTGGGCGAGGAAAAAACTGATGATTTTCGTGACTTCTTTTTAGATGGAAAGATTGCTTTACCAATTTTTGAGACTTAAGGTACGTTTTATTACTACTGTTGGCTGTTACATGGTACTTTTTTTACCTTCAAAAACGATGTCAGACGGCGTGACAAGTAACGTTGGCGGGATTCATCTAAAAAAAACAACGAATATTTGCTTGTATTAATACTCATACGCAAAATATGAACCAAGAAAAAGTGACAAATTTTGAAAATCGATAAAATGGTACCATTTGGAACAAAAAGATTGAATTTTCCGAATAAAATGATTACATTTTGCAATAAAAAATACTTTTTTTTTAAAATATTCACAACCATTCGGGGTCACGTTTTAAGTTTATGTCAAAAATAAAGTGAGAAAGATTTATAGCAAAATTCGTCAGAATCGGTCGATTAGTTTTTTTTTAGCTATACGTCACGCCAGTTTTGAAAATGCAGTTTAGATGGCTGTCCCATACTTCGGCAATTTTTTACGATTGATTAAAAAAATTACCACGTAACAGCCAAAGTAGTAATAAACCATACCCCGAGTTTCAAAAATGCCGAAGAAACCTTTCCTTTTAACGAAAAATCATGAAAATCGGCAAATTCTTTTCTCGCCCAAAGTTATCTCCCCCTTAGACGTAAAATGCACCGGAGCTTGCTTAACATTGTACAGAAAGGAAGAAACGAAGAACACGATTACCTTACGATAAGAATGACATTTTAATCTCGACGACATTTTGCCTGGCAGGTTTTAGGAGAAAGTAAAAAATCTTCAGCGCGACGGTTGAGGCAGCCCCCTTACACGATCCCTTCGAGACAGCTCGTTAACTTGTCAGTATTATTATTACGTTAACAGGCTGTGATGACGGAAGGATGGAGGAAGGTTTTCTGACGTGCGAGTTTTTACGTATAAAGTAACAAAAAAGAAAGGATTAGAGGAGACGGTGCATCTATTGCCGGTGTCCGTTTGCTTCGGTTGTTCTAACGGTAACCCGTTGATCTCGTCCGATCTTCCCTCAGCTCGGGAGCAGCCTAACATTTTTATATGTTTATACACGTGCAGCAGTTCTCCCACGCGATTAAAATGGATTTTGCTGGATTTGCGCGAAGCCTTGCCTCGTGCAAGCGGAAACAAGATTTCCCGAACGAGCTACCGTTGGGCGGCAACGTCGTGTTAGGCCGATCACTGACGCGAGGACTTTGAAGCCGAACGAAAATATGCCTTCTCAGTTTAGACGCTGAAAAGAGGCTATTTTCATGATTTTTTTTTGATAGGTTTATATTATAGATATTGATATAAAAGTCGTTACACTTGATAAATACACTTTCGAAATACATTTAAAAAATTTCATTTATTGAAGTCACTATTTATAGACGAAATGGAAAATTAAAACAATGCCCTAAAGAAATTGCAGGTATGCCCTGTTGATGAAATCTCGGAGATGGATCATCCGAAACAAAAAATCAAACGGTTTTTGATTCAGTATGCGAATGGCTATAGCGCATTTCATACGATTTTTTATATATGCGAAAATAATAAAATGGCGGACATTCTTCGAAAAGACAAAAGAGTTTTTTTCACCGTTTTTGGGAAAAAAAATTGTAAATATCCAAATTAAAAAGAATCCTCGATATGCGCTATAGCTATAGTTGTAAAGAATATGTGGCTAAAATTTCATAAGGATCAGTTCAGTAGTTTCGAAGATTTTAACAACACGCCGTCGAAAAATGTTGTTTCGAGAGAAACGCGTTTAAAAATTGTTTGGGTTACATAAATACATAACAATTTTTTTAAATTTATTTCGAAAGTGTATTTATTAAGTGTACCAACTTTTGAATCAACACCTATTGTATAAACCTAGCGAGAAAATTCATGAAAATAACCTTTTTAGCGTCTAAAGTGAGAAGACCCCTTGACATTGGGTCCTCAAATTTCACGCAAGCAAGAGTATATTTTTTTTTCTTCAAAAAACTGTTTCAATGCAAAATGACGGCACTCTAGTAATGGGCCCATTCATTTTTTTCAATGGAGCCTTTCATGGTCAAATTTTAATTATTTTCAATATTAAAATCGCAGGAAAATACTAGAGCGTTTGTCGATGTCGATATAAAACACTAGATAAGTGCCAAGAATTTTTGAAAAATGTTCATTTCCCAAAGCAGCAAGCCAATTGGTGTTCTTTAAAAATATTTCGCAAAAATGTTTTTCAATGTCTTTAAACAAATTTCGCTACTTTTATCATATTTTTATATCAATTAAAAAAAAACGCTTCGGTATTGTGCCTCCACGTTCAATCCTCAAAGCTGAAAAAATTCTGCATCGAAGGGCTTCATTCGCCATTGAAAAATGCCAAAAACTTTTTTTTGTACTCTTCTTTGTTCTTTTGAGAAACCAATCAGTAAATTTAATAAATTTGATAAAGTAGAGGCAATAAATAAATAGATTCAACACCTAAATAAAGAAAATTGTACAGAAATAAAATAATCAAAACAAAATCGAATTTAAATAGAGTTCATTCATTTTTTTAAATATTATTTTCAAACTCTCCTATCGGTTTGCGGTTTAATGCGTCTATGTTACTCCTCGATCTTGTCATCCAATCGAATTGCAGTCCAGCGCGTCCATTTTTATCGCCGTCCCAACGCCTTTTGCCAAAATCCATCCTCCGTGAGTCGCTACGATTCGTCATATCGCATGTGCTGCAGTTTTCGTTCTCTGGTGAAGGCTCGTCGCACGCATGGTGAGAACCATCGCTCCACTGTGAGTTGTACGCTTCAATCGGGTTCTTTCGTTTTTCATTCGTTTTTCATGACTCCTCTTCGTTGGCATTTTTCCGACAACCATCTGCAGTATCTTTTTTGTTTTGTTTTGTTTTGTCTCATTTATTATTTTGCAAAACCATATCACGAGGCAGCATTGAGCAAAGGGTGAGGGCACCTGTGAATTGTTGTTTAGCTATACCCGAAATTAATTGAATTTTTATCGAATCGTGTATCGATATTGAGGGATCCACTCCAGCGGCAGAAAATACGGCCTAACTTTGACAATTTATTTTGGCATTATGAAAAAAGAAATAGGATTTCTTTTGAGAGGGTTTATTTAACACATATTAAAGTATAAAAAGTATATAAATTTCATACGAAATGGCGGCGACAGAGCCCACTTTGAAAAATGGTTTTGTTTTTACAAATAGCTTCACGGGAGAACGGTTTTCTCGTAAAGTATAAGGCCTGGAACAAAAACCGAAAGAAATTATAATCTATATAGTATTAGCTATGGGACTACGTGGGGATATTATTGTTTATCAAATTTTGAAAAAATGGCGCACTTTGAAAGAAATAAATCGATTTTTTGCCCAAAAAATAAGCAATAAATTGTTTATAAAAAAAAGTTTACATTTAATGAAAAAACGGCTACGTACTCCCATAGAGAATGTAATTGTGAAGCTACTGTCAAAATTTCAAATCGATCCATGCAAAAGTGTGCGGGTAATCCGTCCTCCCAGTTTGAAAAAAGTTAATTCGCTAAGTTCATTCGATAATTGAGCCTTTAAAAAAATATTTCGCCACAGGACCAACTGCGTATTGTTTTCATGACCCCGGTGTATTTGTTAAGACAAAAAAACGATTGTTTCACAATCCTAGAGTGGTGTCATCCCTTAACGAAAAAGTTTGCAGTTTTTCAAACTACCAATTACATTGGAATCGAAGTTGCAAGAATCAATGGCAAGTATATTTAGCAATTATCATTATCGTTGTCCGTTTAGCGTTATTATTCGAGTCCCATAAGAATTGAAATCGTTCAATTCGATACCCTTTTCGATTTTTATTCACAGCCTGCCAACACCCTGGACCTTTGTGTTCGTATCGTGTAAAAAAGTGTAACTAACTCGTTCGGTAACGTAGAAGAAGAAAACTAAATGGATAGTAGTTTTGCGTGTATTTAGCAGTGAACTTAGGCTCTCGCTAGAAATTAGAGTAATTCAGGCATCGTCATTGTCGACTCCACGTTTATTTGTCTGTCAATCCCCTTCAGAATACACTCGGGCCATTCCCTTGTCACTATTATTCGTAACATACTTTGTCGATTGGACAAAAATCGTCTCCTTGCCAAACGATTCGAATCTATTGCGCTGTTGGATAAAATACGATGAAATACTTTCGCGCATTGCTTCTTTTCCCGCTAGAGTTGAAAAAACGGGGCAAAGAATGACACTTTCGGGGGTGGAATCTTCTATAAAAAAAAATTAGCCGTTTTTTCAGTCAGAATTAAAAAGAAGGAAATAGATGACTTTTTTAGATCCGAAATTTTCCATCTTGAAAATGACTCGTTGGAATCGATCTTTGACATTTTTCAACTTCACCTCGCTTGCCTAATACGCTTCAATGAGCATTAATTCGGGCTGGACCATCGACGTGTCGTTATTAATGTACATAAAAAAGAAATACTCTCACCAGCAGAGTCACTCGACGAAAAGTCTCACTAACAAAGCTCATTCGTAAACGTGACCTCGCGTTTGTTCGTGGGTTTTCGTTGGGTGGGAAGGAGAGGGTGATTTGACATCCCCAAGGCATTCACTCACAATTGATCCACCGAACGGTTCTGTCAGACCCGAGTGTCGACGACTAAAAGTCTGCACGCGACAGCCGTTTTAACCGATGTCATTGATACGAGAAAAGACAAAAAGCAACAACAACAACAACAAAAAACGAAAAACAATCAAATACTGTTTCCAGTGGGCGATAAAGTTCACGACTTGATGATGGCGGGCATGTTGAGTCCACCGAAGGGAGGAGGGACGTTACGACTCAACGACGACACGGAATTTCCACCGGTCACCCAGAGGACCGACTGAGACGTCCCCGTATCCAAAGCATATCAAAAATGAAATTAAACGAAAGCGAGAACCGCGCAGATGGGAATTGTGTTTCTTTTTTCTTTCGAAATATCGAATAAAGGAAGAAAACGAGAGCTGAACCGGTACCAGGAGGCGAGAGGACACATCCGAGCGTTGCACACCACGTGGAATCATACGGAATTCGTGCGCGACGTGACTTCTTTCTTTTTTCAAAATAATCATCAAAAATTCGCCAAGATACTTTCTTCGGAAGCGATGGAATTTTTCACCTTGGACTTATCTTTTTTTTTTCATTTCTTTCGTTCGTGACAGAAAATACGAGGACGTGCGTGCACAGACGAAGAACGCAAAATGTACGTCGCGATGCGTTATCGATATAGCAAAAGGATATTTATAAAAAATAAATAAATGAAACGAATGATAAAAACACGCAACACGGACACACAGACAAACATACACACAGAGACACCAGCGGTGTTTTTATTTTCCTTATTTTGACGTTAGATCAATTTTCGTTTGTCTCGCAATTTTCGCAAATTCCCGGAGAGGAATTCGGTGCCGCACACCTCGCGTACTCGTGAGGCGAACATTTTTCTCTCGCCCTCATCACGGGACACGCGTGCGAATTATATTTATCATTTGTATATTGCTCGACCATAGATTCAATTGCTCCCTTCCCCACCACAATTTCTACTCAATTTTTCTTTGTTCAGCTTGTCGAACGCGAATTACCGTTGTACCGCGGTACGCGCGCGTGGGGAAAGTGCCATTTTTATCCAAACATCCAAGCGAACTCAAGAATGATTAATCTGGAGACATTTCTGTAAATAAAGTTTATTGAGTACAAGCTTTTTTTTTGTTTTCGTGGAGCACAGAAATAATTTATGTGCTCCGAAGCAAGACATTTTCGCCCGTTTAAGGGGTCGGGCTACTGTGACTGCCCGGAAATCAGGTTTATTTGAAACAAAAGTTATTTCGTAGGGACAGTGGAGATGATTAAAAAATTGTTTGGACATTTATTCGTACGTACATGAACAAAGTTGTGTACGAAATTTCGTTAAAAAAGATTGACCATTAAGGGGTAAGGCGTTGAAAAATAGCTGATTTTTGCGATTTTTTCTTCGATTGTGACCGTAAATATTATCTGAAACAAAATGTGTAAAACGATTATTAATCGGTATGAAAGCCGCTAACTCGCTATGGAGGTTCCTTTAAAATCGAAGTTGACAAAATGGCAACGGTTTGGAAAAAAGTATCAAATTTAGCCTATCTTTCGACAGTTTTTTGGTAAAAAAATATGAAGATTTAAAAAAAGCTTCCATAGCAAGATAAAGAATGGCGTGAAGAATGTTGTGTCAAAATTTGAGACGGATAGCTTGAAAACTCGTCCTTTGAGAGTGTACACCGTTTCGAAAAACGACATTTCGAGAAAACGCGTTTAAAGTTTAAAGGTCTCACGCCGCTCCTCGAATCGCTTTCTCTGAGAAAGACTGTAGCGACGAAAATTATTCAAATTTGCCCTAAAAATTGACAAGTACTTTTATAACCGTCTATCCTATCGGATACTGCAAAAAATCGATATTTGAATATTTTACATTGTAATCCCTTAAAGACGTTATGAACAATCGCGTGAAGACCCTTTGAACGTGAGGGGCTCAACAGTGTACTTAGTTTTTGCCACCCGGTTGATCTGAAGAAAAAAAAACGTTTTTTTCCCGATTTTTCGAGGAAAAATTACATCACTGCTAATGAAAAAAAAATGTTAAGAAAAACGTCGGTCAAGACTACTGTTACACTGAATAAGTGGACGAAATTTTGAGTCAATCCGTTCATTAGATGTCGAGAAATCATGTATACCGTTTTGAAAAACAATTTCGAGAAAGAACGCGTCCAAAGTTTTACCAGCAATTCGATCGTTGTAATCATAAGTTTACCTTCGATCTGCGATTCTTGGCACGTGTTGGATCTTCATCTTCAGTTTGAATTGCCTCGAGCGATGGACCGTTCGTCATTTTCACAGTAGCCAAACCCCTTAATTGAATAATTCTTTACAGAATACCGAAACGAAATATCATTTTTCAAGAGGAGGCGCCGAGGTTCCGGATTTCCGACTATGCAGAATAACATTTTTCGAACAATTTCCGTAACGCTAAAAAATAGTAGAGAGCTCCATGGGTTTGCGACTTGGGAGACTCGTACTCTCCCGACCCTCGGCGTTCAGAAACGTCTTTGGAAATGATCATCTTCGAGTAGCTGAAGAAGCGTGGATCGCCCTACACACGTATGTCCGACACCGAGCCAAACGCTTGCCGGAGATCCCGCCGTGACACAAATCCTACATCCCTGCGAGGCGTAAAAAAAGTACCCGGAAGAACAGACCAGTTTTTTTCACAATCCCCTCAACGAAAGAGAAAAACAAATATTTTTCGGCGGAACTAGAAAACCAGGGAGACAACCACCGATCGATACATCCACGACGTGTGTCCTTCGACAGTTTTGTACTAACTCGTCTTGTTTAGCGAATAGTTTTACTTTTATAAACATGAAATTGCAAAATAAAGAGGAACAGACGGAAATGCTAATAATAATAATAATAATAATAATCCATTGTAAATACACCACAAAAGGCTTGTGATTGACGTTATTCGAATATATCGATAGCGTTCGATCGAATCATGAGAATATACTAATGTATAAAATTTAAAAAAAGCGAAAACTAAATGTTTTATCACATCTTTCTTTCGTAATTCCATTTTATTTTCAGTTTTACACCTCCGTTGTCTTTTCCATTCCTCTCTCTCTCCCTCTCTCTCTCTCTCCCCCTCTCTCTCAACGTTCAAACGGCGCCATTCACATTGGAAACGTCACTCTATAATGGACGACTTCCCGCAGGCAAAAGCGACTCTATCCTCGCGATACTTGCGATCGGATTACAAGAAAACGAGGAATAACTGTTTTTCTCTCAAAGCGACGAATTTTGCTGTTTTTTTCTTTGTAGAAAACAAGGGAAATGAACATTTCAACACATCGTAAAAATTCTTCTGAATTTGACAATGTTTGTCTCATCTTTTCGCCTATCTATAATTACGGATCAAAAGGAGCGTTCCTCGTGGACACCCGCGACGACGATACCGCGGAAAAAAAATAACACCGATAACGCTGAGCTTGGATTCGCGCCTCCCATTTTTCGCCATGAACTTCTCTCGTGGAAAAACGAGACAGTATAATTGTCTCTGTTGGCCGAGAAGCGAGGGACATTAGAAAAGATTCTTTGATCCTCCACGGACTTCTTTGTTGTGAACAAATGTAAAACCGGCGGAACAAGTTGCACGGTGTTGAAGTTTGCATCGTTGGAATGCAACGAAAATCCTTATATTTTCTTTTTTTTCATTATCATCGCAATCTTAACGCTTTTTTTTTGCATATTTAGGTTGTAAATCCTCAATAAGGATCTTCAAAGATATTTCAATGACGTTTGTAGCCTAAATTTGGCAAAATGAATTGGGCAATTGGGGAAAAAATACAATTTCGTTGCATTCCGATGCAAGCTTCAATACCATCAAGTGGCGTCGAGACGATTGGGCGATCGCGCAAGCAATTGTGGACGCGAAAGAGGGTTCGTTGCGCGACGTCGCACACACGAATCGGGAGCGAGACTCTTGACGGCACAAAACGATTGCGAATAGAAATATCTTCTCATTCTCGTTTTTGTTTTCATTCCACAAACAACTTTTTTAACTCTGCACGAAAACACAATTTTTCTTTATGTATCACCTCAAATTTGTTTTACATATTACATTCTGTGCGAATCCGAAATGGACTCAATTTCCTCGATCACGACGCGTTTGAAACTGATTACAATGAGATTTCAAGTGTTTTTTTTTTGACGATGAGTCTAGTTTTCAAATTGCATCCGAACGAATACTTCCATCCTGGACGAGTTTGTGCAAATCTCACGTACTCGATATAAAAAATCGGTTCAATCGGATTTATTGGTCTTTTTTGTTTTTTTGCTGCTTCGTGTACTCGAGAGTGTATTTCTGTGTACGCGGCGTTGCTTTTTTTTCTTTTCTTTCAAATTATTACGTTTCATAGAATCGAACGACCGGAAACATGGTGACTTTTAGTTTGTTTAAAAAATCGTTACACAAACGAAGAAGAACGTATAAAGGCCCTTTTAGTCGTATGCTCACTGCTGATTGGGCTGGCGATGGGTGGGGGGCTTGGAAACGAAGACTTAACTATAGAGATCGTCGTCACCGTCGTCCTGGAACGTTTGGTCGCCCTGCGTCGTGTCCTGAGGACCACCCGCCGCATTTTGAGGAAATCTGCGAATTGGCAAGCGAATATCGTCATCTTTGGATGCTCTTTCTTTTTTTCTCTCCTGCTTCATCGCTGGACCGATGGACTCACCTGAAGTTGGTTCCAAATCCTCGCGACTGTTGGAGAGTCTGGGCGAACATTTCGTACTTTCTTATGTCGTTGTCGGACACGGAACGACGCGCGAACCTCATCGCTTCCTCGAAGTGGGCGCGCGTTATCTCCGGCACCGGATCGTCCTCGTCCATCTTTTCGAAATGAAAATATTACGACATGCTCGTCCTTTTCGTACGCTTAGGGACAATTGAATTTATCGAAGATCGCCGCTTCAACATTGTTCGGCGATCGCGCGGAATAACTCCCTTCGAAAGGGACATTGCGCGCTTCGAGCACGTGTTTCTCGCGCGTCCCGAACTTTTCCTGCGATCGCTGAAGATGTCGAGGATCGAAGCACGGATAATTTTTTACTCACGTCCATCGACACAGACGGATTGGCCATGCGCTCTTTCTCCCTACGCATCTCGCTCTCGATGCACTGCCTGATCGCAAGCTTGCACGCACGCTGACAGATCTCGGTCACGTCGGCACCCGAAAAACCGTGTGTCACCTTCGCGATGTAAACCAAATCTACGTCCTGGAAATGTAGATGTAAGAATGTTATTTACGGTCTATCAAGTCCACGTTCGGGAATTCGTAATTTCCGGTTCCTCGAGCCAGTGCGCGGCTGAGCTGTTACCCATTTAAGGGATCAGTGAAATTTAAAAAAAATTGATTTTTTGCTTTATCCGATAGTATGGACGGTTATAAACATGCTGTTCAATTTTTGCCGCGAAATTCGAATAATTTCGGTCGCTACAGCCTTTCCTAGCGCGCACACTCGAAACTTTCAACGCGTTTTCTCTCTCGAAATGTCGTTTTTCAAGCTATCCGTCTCAAATTTTGATACAACATTCATCATCTTGCTATAGAAGCCTTTTTCCATCTCCATATTTTTTTAATCGAAAAACTGTCAAAAATAGGCTCAATTCGATACTTTTTTTTAAACCGCCGACATTTGGTCAATTTTGATTTTGAAAAATCCTCCATGGCAAACTCGCGGTTTTCACACTGATTAATAATCTTTTTACAAATTTTGTTTCAGATAATATTTACGGCCACAGCCGTATACACCGTGAGGTCTCCTTTTTTTCGAAGACATTTTCAACCGTTAAAAAAATGTAAAGAAAATAAAAATAAACGTTTGAATTGTATTTTCTGTTCTTCATGAGCGCTTTGATTCGACATAAAAAATCAGACTGATTAGCGTGTTGTAACCATCGAAACAAAGACCGCGAAAATCGGTTTTTTTTTCAATCCGTTAAACTGTGACGATTCTTTAACCCTTTGAAGCATACATTTTTCCTTACGTGCAATCAGCTCAAAACTTTGTACTCGGGGGTTTTCGGGGTCGCTTATTACAAATCTGCACTCAAAATTTGGAAATTCAAGATGGCGGATTCAATATGGTAGACCATAAATGCAGAAATCGTTTGATGAACGCGAAAGTTGGTACTTGGGGGTTTTCGAGGTCGCTGATTACAAATCTGCACTCAAAATTTGGAAACTCAACATGGCGGATCCAATATGACGGACCAAAATGCTCAAAGTAGCTTGATGAAGATGAAACTCCATATGCAGAGGTTTTTTGAGTCGTTGAATTCGAATCTCAGTTAAAAATTGAACAATAAAAATGGCAGTTCCAATATAGGATAATGAAACACAAATCTGGTCACTGATACTAATCTGAGCTTATAATTTAAACGTAAATCGCAATTGTTTTGCGGCCTACCACACCTAAAACGATTTTAGTCTTTAGGTACAAATAAATATGAAAAAGTGAAAAAAAATATAAAAAATAAAAAAGCGAAAAAAAAAAAATATGGAGTTAGAAACTCGGTACGTCCTCGCCGTTAGCTCCGGATAATGCTAAAAGCGTAATTCTATTAGACATTCAGTATAACAGAATCAACATATTGAGCAACTCCGATGTTTTAGTAATTCCAGTAAAATCTCCGGTTTTGGTCCGCCATATTGGATTCGCCATTTTGAATTTCTGGATTTTGAGCACGAATTCGTAATCAGCGACCCAAAAAACGTCTCTGAATTCATTTTTTGTGTATGGTTTACCTGCTAGATTAGGCACAATTAAATTTATTGTCTAAAAAACGTGATTTCGACCGAAATTTCGACGATCACTTTCGATCGGCGACCATTTTTTAAAAAATCATTAATTTATTCAATCCTTCGATTAAAGCGTCGATAATACGGTATAGAAAATAAATTCATTTGGTTTTTTTATTTCAGATGATTTGTTCCCGAGCAGAAGTGGTCACCGCGAAGGATCTTTTTTGCCCAGGGGTCGGTGCGATTTACTGCATGTCCGTCGTTGATAAATATTTCCCAATAAAAAAATTGTCAGACACTTGAAATGATACCCTTTACTATGAAAAAAAAACAAAAGTTAAAAACCTGCACCCATTTCCGAAAAAAAATTCACGCAAACGCCTTTTTTCGGCCGCGATCTAGGTGTAACTCATAAATATATATTAATATTTTGAATACAGCAAACATAATTGATCTCATGCATCTTTCGATCTGCGCCCCGGCCGCCCAGGCACTTGGCCCTGAACTGACCTTCGCGACGGGTGATTTTCGCAAATTCGCCTTGAAGATCGCTTCCCGCGATTTCTCATCCGGCAACGGGATGTAGATCAGCTGATCGAGACGGCCCGGTCGTAGAATAGCTGGATCGATGATGTCCGGGCGATTCGTAGCTCCGATTATGAATACGTTTTTCTTCGCGCCCATGCCGTCCATCTCCGTAAGTATTTGATTGATGACGCGATCAGCCGATCCGCCACCGTCGCCCACGGAGCCACCGCGAGATTTTGCGATCGAATCCAACTCGTCGAAGAAGAGTACGCAAGGGGCCGCCGATCTTGCCTACAAGATATGTCAATCGTTCGTCATTCGTCCCTGCACGCTCGACGCTTCGATGCTAATTGTTTCGATTACGATGGAGCGTCGTGTAATAATAACCTTGTCGAAGACGTCGCGAACGTTAGCCTCGGACTCGCCGAACCACATGGTCAAGAGCTCGGGACCTTTGACGGAGATGAAGTTCGCCTGGCACTCGTTCGCGATAGCTTTGGCTAATAGCGTCTTACCGCAACCGGGTGGGCCGTAGAAGAGAACTCCTCTCGACGGTTGCATGCCGAATTTCAAGAACTTGTCCGGGTGCTCCACCGGGTACTGGACAAACATCGAAAATATTTCATTTGAACTACGGAATCACAGATTCAAACGGTATGCTCTCGATTCGTTGCAATTTCACGATTGAAAAATATCATGGGGCTTTGCATCGTTGCAACGCAACGTAAATTCTTCTTTTTTTTTCTAAATTATTAAATTAAACAGTAAAAATTGAATTCTAAATTTTTTATTTTTATTATAATTAAAAATCCTTGTTTTGCAGGGCTTGGTTATGATTTTTTACTAAGGATCGTCAAGTGTGATTGTCGTAGCTCGAATGGGCCAAAAGAATACCGGAGTACGAAAAATTATATTTTTGTGTTAAGTATGTGAATCTGATTATTTTTAAGAATCTGACGGATTCTCACTATTGTATACACTTTTGTAGCGACCGGAAATTGGGTTTTTGTATGTCATCTCGGGATTCCTTCACAAAAGTACGCAATTTTAAATATTGTTTTCTCTGTAATAAGGTCCATAACCGACCCTAAAATTTTAAAGACGATTATTAATATGTTTAGTGAAGCTCAAAGAAAATTTATGAAAATCCTATGAATCGAAGCCTGTCGATGGGACCATCTTAAAGAATTCTGCAGCACGAAAGGGTAAAACCGAAGGAATTATTCGATCAACGTTACCTGAACCAACTCCTGTAGTTCTTTCTTCACGTTCTGAAGACCTCCGACGTCGTCCCAGGTGACGGTAGGCACTTCGACGATCGTTTCGCGAAGGGCGCTCGGGCTGCTCTTGCCCATGGCGTACTACAATTCAATTGCCCGACACGATCACCGAAGAGTCATAAAAACCGACAGCATCGAACGCAAATTGAAAAAAAGAACGACGATAGGTACCTTGAAGTTTTCCATCGTGACGGCAAGCGAGGCCAAGACCTCGGCGTCGATCTGATCGTCCTCCAAATCGATGAGATCCATTTTTTCGCGAATTTGCTGAAGGGCAGCCTCGGAACAGAGTGAAGCCAAATCGGCACCAACGTGGCCGTGACTCTCGGCAGCGATCTGTGGGCGAAAAATATATAATATTGTTTCGGCAAACGCGAACAAAAGTGCGAGTTTTTTTTAAGCCAGCGATGGTCCTACCGCTTCGAGCTCAACGTCGTCGGCGAGCTTCATATTCTTCGTGTGGATGCGCAAAATTTCCAAGCGACCGGTCGCGTCTGGAATGCCGATATCTATCTCACGATCGAAACGGCCGAAGCGACGGAGCGCACCGTCGATGCTGTTGGGACGATTGGTCGCCGCCATCACGATCACGTGGGAGCTCTGCTTCATACCGTCCATGAGGGTCAACAGCTGCGATACTATGCGCCTCTCGACTTCACCGTGAGTCTGTGGACACGAGGCAAAAAGTTCACGTTAAAGATGCATCGGGGATGCAATGTCAGGCGGTAGGAGCCGCAATCGAAAATTCTCGAACGTCCACCCTAGACGTTGTTAAAGTTTGCAACGTTGGAATGAAATGAAACTGCTTTTTTATTCCTTCGATTTCTTCATTTTCGTTATTATGGAAAATCCTTTTACACATTTTTGCTGAAAATCGCCGATGAGATGCCTAAAAGACTCACGAGTGATTTTCGTGATGGAATATTTGCCGAATAAAATGTAGGCGATTGAGCAAATTATATTTTCGTTGCGTTCCAACGATGCAAACTTTAGTGACATCGTCTTAGATGTACAGTGTAATCAGTCGTGATGCCATAATAGGTGGTTCAAGCCGTGCATTTTCAAGTGAAGGTGTTTTTTCTTCTTCATATATTGCTTCACGTTTGTACATTAAGGCCTTGGGCCACAGTAACGGGTATAAAATCATGTGCAAATTTAACAATTTGTTTTTTTGTATGAAAAAGTGATTCACTCATAAAATTAATTACACATCTATTTAGTATGAATATCAAGCTGTTGGAAAATATATCTTTTTTTTTCAATGTACGAAATGGCCGACTACTCGAAACTTCTCGAAACAGCTTTTTTCCAATTGGCGTGACAAATAACTTCAACAATTTTCACTCGATTTACTTCAAATTTAAAAGTTATGTTCCTAATTGCATTTTGCAGAGAAGTACGTACGGAATTTCTGATTAATCGAAAACTTTTCATTTTGTGAACAGTTTATGAGCAGTCGTAACGAAATTTTTCACTGAAAATTCAAGTTCAAATACCTACAACTTTTGAATAAAACAATATTTTTTAAATTCCGCACGTACTTTTCTAGGTATTCTAATGTAGATTGACGAGAATTTGTGTTTTTGTTCTAAGTAAAAAATTGTGGATGTTAAATGTCACGCCGCGGCGCGCCTAAAAAAAGATAAGGAAGAAAATATTAGTAGTCGGCCATTTTGTACTTCGAAAAAATATATATATTTTCTAACAGCTCGATATTCGTACTAAATAGATGTGTAATTAATTTCATGAGTGAATCACTTTTGCGAACGGCTAGTAAACTTCTAATGAACGGATTGACATAAAAATTTGGTATACTTATTCAGTGTAACAGTAATCTTGAAGAAGAAAAACGTCTTGACCGACGTTTTTCTTCTTAACATTTTTTGCATTGGGTATTAACAACAATACCATTTTTCATCGAAAAAAAACGGGACGAAATTACACTTTTTTTTTGCGATGATTGAAACATGATAAAAAAACTCGGCCAAGTCGGCCAATATTAACTATTTTCACAAAAAAAACTCGTTTTTTTTTTGTTTCAAATAAACCGAAATGAACAAAATTGTTCATAACTTCTTTAAGTATTCACATTTTCAAATGAAATTTCGTTAATGTTGTGTACGAGATGCGAATAAATGGCGAAACGATTTTTTAATCATCTTATTCCTTCAAAATGGATTATTTTCGACAATCCTGATTTTATCGTCGTCACCGTAGCCTAGCCCCTAACATTGAACTTTGTTAGAAAAAAAAACTTCACAGTTACGTTTCCTCGATCGCAACGTTCGCCTCTTTCGCCGACTGAAAGTTTCCTACGAGAGTTGACTTTGTTTGGGTTTAAAACGCACCTTTTCTCTTTTCGGTGCAATGGCATCGAGCTCGTCGATGAAAATGATAGCCGGTGAGTTCTTCTCGGCCTCTTCGAAAGCTTTGCGCAGATTACTCTCGGATTCGCCGGCAAGTTTGCTCATAATTTCCGGACCTGAATGGTGAGCAGTAAACGTTTAATCGGAAGAACGATAAAACGAGTGCAACCGCATTGATGGGCAAAGGAAAGAAAATTATTTTAGCGAGAAGGCCCTTGACCACGTACCGTTGATGAGGAAGAAGAAAGCTCCAGTTTCGTTGGCAACCGCACGAGCTATCAGCGTCTTTCCGGTTCCCGGAGGGCCGTACAAGAGAATACCGCGCGGTGGTTTCACTCCGATAGCTTTGAACAAAGACGGATGTCGCAGTGGCAGTTCTACCATTTCCTTGATCTGCGCCAGCTGCTTGCGGACACCTCCGATGTCGTCGTAGCCCACCGCGTTCAGTGCTTCCTCCTCTTCCTGTGAACAGTCGTCGTTGTATTCGCGAATCGTATCAGAAATGGGCAAGCACTTTGAATGTTATTTCGCATTTGCACAGCGAGCGCGAACGTACCTCTCGTTTGATGGGATCTCCTTCGCAATGGATCACAGTGTCGGGGGCGACGATGCAATAAGGACCCGGATCGGTCTCCACGACTTTGAACTCGACCGCTCGCATACCCCCGCGAACGATGAAATTGTCGTCCTTGTGGATCGGACGATAGGCCTCCAGGAAGTACGGCTTTAGATATACCTCGAAAATATTTCTAGAGGAAAAAAGATATATCAAAAAATTCTATTATAGTTTTCAAGTATGAACGGGAAAGTTTTTATATTCTGGCAGTCTTGAACGGCGTTTGCGTTTAACGGCTAGCGAAAATGTTCGTTGGATAGACTCGAGGGTACCGTCCTATAAAAAATTGAATACAAAATATTTACTAAATAAATTAAATATAATTAAAAATTAAATATAAAATCTTCATCTAAAACTTATGACGTTTGCATCGTTGGCACGCAACTTTTTTTTCATCATTTTTAACGTTTTTCAAAGCCCTTTCTCAAGGCCGTTATGCCCAAACTTCCAAGTCGAAGTTCCGAACGGTTTTCACAGGGAGGCAAACGGTAGGGAAATCGGGAAAATATAAATTTATAACGCGTTTTCATTGAAGTTGGCTTTTTTAACGGCTGATGCAACAATCGCTGCAATTTTGAATTTATTTGAAAAACATTTTCTTTGTTTTCTTTTCTATCGTAGGCGCTATCGGTTGTACCGCAAGTATCGATTTAGAGCCGGGAGCTTTTTCTTTTTTTAATAAAATATCTGCGCCATAACAGGCCTTTTTGTGGGACTTTGTATTCTAACTCGCGGGACAATTCACCAAATTGGTTTTTCGATTCGATTGCAGTACACGCGACACCCACACTTGTATACTTTGGTAATCTCGGAGTTCGCAGTGGCCCCGTATATTTCGCGCAGCGCTGTAAACTCGCCTACTTCTGATAACAAAAGGTTACCAATATCAGAAAAAAAATCAAGTTCTATAAAAATATATGTAAATCGACCCCAAAAGGTGTTTTTTCCCAATATCTGACAGAAAGCAGAAAAAAATCGAAAAATTAACACTCTTCAGCCGTTACAATGAGCACATAACTTGAACCTCAACTTCGTTTGCAGAATACTCGCAACTACAAAGCATATTTCACACTTTCCTCTAATGAGAATTAATAATTTAAAACAAAAATCGTTTTTGCGTAAGAATGTATGCAAATCGAGCCCAAAGGGTTTTTCTTTTACAATATCTGGCGTAAATTTTTACAAAGAACCGAAAAATCAGCCTCCTCTAGGCGTTACAACAAGCGAATACCCTCAATCTAAACTTCGTTTGCATAATGCTCGCAGCTCTAAATACTTCAAACTTCCGTCAAACGATAATTGATAATTTGAAGAAAAAAAGTCATTTTGCATAGAAATATATGTATACCGAGCTCATTGGGTTCTTTTCCAATATCTGGCATGTATATTTTAAAAACCGAAAACTAAGCATGCTGCAACCGTTTCAATGAGTGGATACCCTCAACTTCAGGATGCAATCGCAACGTGTACCTCAAATTCATACTTCAAACTTTCCGCATACGAGAATTAATAAATTAAAAAAAGTCATTTTGTGTGCAATTATATATTATACTTCTTTTCCAGAATGCTAACAACCGCAAAGCATGTCTCAAATTTATTCTTCAAACTTCCCGCTAACAAGTGGGAAAAAAAACAGCTTACCCGGTGAGACCTTCCACGGTATCATCCATGGGTAGCACGTGAATGCGTTTTCCGTACTTGACGTCAGGACAAGCCTGAACGGATACGACATCGCTGAGGCGAACGCGCAGATTGTTTCTCACGACTCTGTTCATGCGGATCTTCTCGTTGGGGCAAGTTTCGTCGGAGAGGACGATGCAGACTGTCTCCTTGCGTCTTTTGCCCTTGAGCAGTACGGTGTCGCCACGGAACAGCTGCAACTCGTCCATTTTGGCTTGGGAGAGCGCCACGACGGAGTTGTCATCGTTGATGGCCTCGTCGACCAGGAGCCTGTTTGGCCTGTCCTTCTTGCGCAAAATCGCAGTTGCTAGATCCTCGCTGTAAAGAGGACCAAAGGACGCGTATGAATCGCGTTATTCTCGAGTAGCTGGGGAAAATTGTGCAATTGGTTGGATAGAAGTCTTCATTGGGCTCTAAAAGGAAAGAAAGCGGACTGCGGGTGCAGAAAATAAATGTTCCTACAGAAATTATCGTTTAAAATTTTTTAATGTGCTCTTCCGCCGTTGCACAAGGGCACACGGAAAGTGTGGAAAATCTGTGACGGTACAGAAGGGCCTGGGGAAACTGCTGAAAACCTGCGCTGATACAGGCCACATTTTCACATAGTTTCAGGTACCATTGGAACATCGGTAAAACTATCTCCCAGTGCTTGGCTAAGCGGTCACCCATCCAAGTACCGGCCAATTGACTACCACTGTCGGTAATGTTTTTTTTTTACGTTTAAATCAACAAATGCGTAAAAATGGAA
This sequence comes from Ophion costatus, assembly GCA_951751655.1. Taxonomy (NCBI): domain Eukaryota; kingdom Metazoa; phylum Arthropoda; class Insecta; order Hymenoptera; family Ichneumonidae; genus Ophion; species Ophion costatus. Next base: position 7,518,500 of record OX632364.1, read on the forward strand.
CAGCTAGGATTTTCTTTTTCCGCGTTCGAAAAGCGGCGACCGAAACACTTTCGTTTGTGGCATCGAGCCTTTTTGCATTCGATGTTTGACGTTGAAAAAAGAAAAGAAAGTTGTGCGTACAAATGCGAAGAATTTTTGACGAAATTCAACTACGTCGACATTGTACATGACGTGGCTATGTCGGGGCGTATATGTATTCGCTTTGTGAAACGGACTTTCGAGGACGGGGAAATTTCGTCAAAGGCGATGTAACGTCAAGCGCAAGTAAATCTCGGCGTTGCTACGCTCGTTTGCGAGAAAATAAAAACGCCGATGGAGCCAACTTTTCGATCGCGATCGTTAATCCATACGGACCAAAATATAAATTTCTCGATCCCCAACGAAAATTCATTGTCATTTCCGACATTCGCTTGGAGAATTATTGTTTTTTTTTGTTCCTGTGGAAAACACAAAGCCGCTGGGGTCGACATGATGACAACGTAAAATTGAGGGGGCTCTGCCGTAGCGTTCCGCGGTGGCTGTCGGTAGGGAGAAAAAAGCTTTCGACCGCGATGAAAAACGGCACACACGATTGTCGGACAGATCGCAAGCAGCGAAATCGTCGAACCGCGTTGATGTAATTTTCAGGAGAAAAAAGATGCTCACCTCTTTCCATCACCCATCTTACGCTTGGCGAGTTATGAAAATTCACGCTAGTTCACGCGAGAGAATAATACGATTCCAACGACTCGGACGACTCGTCCGCACAAGTTCACACGCACGACAGAGAAGCTCACAGCCGCGGAATCGCAGCACTCGAACCGCCGCGAACGTAGCCGTTATCCCGTTATAACTGTCATGGCCGCCGCGGCCCGACGATCAGCAGGCTCGCCAACGCTAAAAACGCGAACATTTTGTGAGTCGGCGGTTTTTTTGCAATTTTTATCGCTCGACTTGCGTGTTGAGTGAAAAGGCCCGGCCATCGCGGGATCTTCGAACACTCACGGACTTGGCTAATTTTTTCGATAGGATCGTCAAGTTTCAATGAAACGTATTAATTTTAGTTGACTGACGCGTCACTGCAACGGCCATGCGTTGTAATGATCTGAAATTGCAGACCAACCGTGAGCGTCAATTCAAACGAATTTCAAATATTTACCGCGTTGAGCGAGGACGAAAACCGCGGGATAGGGAGTTCGATATTGATTTTTGAACGAAAATATCGATTTTATTGGCAATTTGGAATTGGTGCTTCGATGTATATAGAAAAAAGAGAACAATTGATTTGAGGATTTTTATAATTGTACAAAATGACAGCAAACGTTCTCTGCTCGTGTGAATAAATTTTTTTCGCTGACTCCCTCCGCGGATTTTTTCTTATTTTTGGTGTTAAGGCTGGAGAAAAATACCAAAACGTTACTCAATGCAGATGTAAAGTAGGGAAGTGCCAAGGCTTTTTGAAAATATTGATTTTTGTAGATATTAAACGCCCTAGCATTGTTTTAAGAATAGTTTTATAAAAATGTCAATTGTAAAATGATTTTTTAAATGTTGTAATATTCTAACGAAGAATATACATGGCGTTCATGGCGGCGAGTAGTTCGCGTAGGGGGCGCGAGGGTAGAGACAGATGGGTGACTAGCGACCACGGTGTTACATACAGGTCTTGAAACGAAGACCGTGGGGATGGCTCATTTCACGGGCGGTAAATTATCTCATCTTGTGACCACCAGGGTAGCGCTGTGATCTAGGGATGGAAAATCAGCACATGCGCGATGCAACTCAACAGTGTCAAACGGTGCGAAAATCGTGGCTTGTGTGTCATACGTTTAGAGGATTTGAAAATAACAAAAACCGAGGTAATTCCTTGTACCAAGCATGCCCTCATTGTAAATGATATGCCTATTGCGGTCCGTGACAAGGTAAGTAGTAATAATTATAGTAAATTATTTTTATATAATGCTTTAGCACAATCGGCATAGCATCAGTGAGGTTATCTGAAAAGACTGATGGGTATAATTTATTTAAAAAGAAAATATTTTTTGTTATTTACTTTTTATTTGTATTTAATTATCATAACTACTTTCAATCATATTTATTTCATGACGTAGCCATACTTCGCAGTCCTTTCGCAGTTAGTTTTGTAATCGACATTTTATCTAGCCCGAATGAAAATGATAAATAAGTGCCATAAACATAAAACATAAACATAAAAATGAATAAACTTACTTCAGCAATTAGCTGGCCGTTCGAGTCACATTTAATCCATTTTCGAAGAATGTACTTGTCTTCAAAATGTTTCTCACAAACATCCTGCGTTTGTTTTAGATCAATAATGTCAGGAATAACGGCTTTCCATTTATTATATAGTTCAATAATTGACGGCACTTTAAATACTGAACATTTTACCGGCACTTTTGTTTTACCGGTTTTGCACGGCGGTACTACACAAGGTTTCACCATTTTTTGAGACGCAATAGCGTCTCACACGTCAAGTGTCTTTAAATTATTCATTATATATTAAGTTTAAAATAAATTACACTATAATAAAACACACTCTCTATCTACACTCTATAAACTGGAAATAAATTAAATACTAAATTTAAAAAAGTAATTGAGAGGCCAAAACACGAAACGATTTGTAGCACAGTGTCACTCACTCGCAGATATTAGGTTATGTTCTATTCGAATATGATGGTTAACGCATTTCCATCCCCACCTTTGTCCATCCCTAGATCACAGCGCCGCGCCCCGGTACTAAAAACGCGGAAAACAAGCGAGCCAAACCACGCTGTAGGGAATTCGCTTCGTTTCAAAACCTGTATGTAAGACCGTGCTAGCGACCAACGAGTATGGAATTTTCATTGTTCGTCTTTTTCAATGCTTCTTAAGAAAATAAAAGGCGTCATTACGAGGCATCAGGTGCGAGCGTTTTATTCTCTCGAAGTTAAATGTTACAACAAAATATTTCGCAATAATCTTTGACACTTCTCCAATCTTTGAGATCTGCAGTAAGATACGATGTTTTCGTATTTTGCTTCAGTTTCAATACTAAAAATTGGACAATTTTGGACAATTCAGCGAAGAAGAGGGCGTTGGATATACCGCCGCCATTTTGTATCGAAAAATAAATATAAAATGGTTCGCTCTCTTTACCGTGCAGATTTTGAGGAGACATTGTAACCTTCCAACTAAGTTCAGTCATATTTGGAGGGGGAGGTTCCTTTATAATGTAAAGACGAGTGTATGGCCACAAATGAACTCCGCGAGGAAGCTGAGGGCCTACTCTATGGCCTCGGAATCGTAGATTTGTAGGTAGATCATTTTTAGTAACCAAGTTTTAGAGTCTTGAAACTTCGAACGCGTTTACCTAAGAACTACTTTTTCGTCAACCTCATACAAGATAATTCGAAAACGTTCTGATCTATAATTTTCAAATTTTGCACTTTCAGATAACATAATTACCGTTTAAAGTTCTTCAAAAATGATTTTGTTTAACCACTTTTTCATTGACAAATACTATTTGTTCGTTATCAACTATAACAAATTAGTAACATTAACATTAAGTTTCACTAACAAATACTATTTATACATTAGTAAAAATTTCATGCAAAATAGAAAATTTGTTAAATCGCATACTATTTGTCGAATTTTCGCTTTTCTTTGGATTTTTTAGGTTCACATAGAGCGTGTGGGTTTTAAAAAGCATAAACTTCTTGACTCTTATTGTTCAGATCAATGCACCAGGCGCTAGGTTGCACGCCATGGAACCACTCAGGCGGCAGCCGTCTCTGAAGCAAGTGTCGTACAGCTGCCATTTTTTAATATTGAAAAAAATATATTCAAAATAAAAAGATGTAATAATACGTACATAAAATTGTAATCATGTATAGTCAATAGTTTTGACACAAAATCATGAAAATTCGCTCATTTTCGGATGCCTAAAGGAATCTCTTCTCTTAAAAAAAAACAACTTCAAGGCGAAGCTGTACCACGTGACACGTGTGCGAGAGGGCAAGCTGCGTTATCGAAAAATTCTCAAGTATGAATAATCTTTAGAGCGAACACAATTCATCGACTTCTGCATCCGTAAATCCTCCAGAGCCTCATGCTTCGTTTTTATCGAAAAATTTAACCATCTTTGAGAAAACTATCGGTCATTTATAAGGTTTCTTAACCTTATACTTACCCGCAAACTTTTTTAGTTACTTCTCAAGAACTTTTTCCTATTACGGTTGAATGACCGAATCTTCTCCGGTAATGTGACGGCGCCGCGGTCATTTACGGTCTCTTTCATTGAGCGTAAAGTATTTTGCGGCGATAGGGCGGGGAGCGAGGATCCAATAAACATCGCCGCTTCCGTCGACGGTGTGTTGACCCGTCGATGTTTCGATAAATATACGCAACGTTTGTGTTCGACAATTGTCAAATTGAACTGCAATGGCCGGGATCAAAGGTTACATACGATATTCTTCTTGCCTTGAACATGTGATTCCACACTGTCTCGCCTCCCACTCATCCTCCTATCGCTATCCGTAATCTATCGTGCCTAAGTGTCGTCAAGGAATTACGAGACAAAAAAAAACACTGACGCATAGATCAAAACATAACCTCAAAAGTGTTATCCTTTCGCGTTTCGCTCCACTCCCCGATGTTTGCGCTCCAATTTTTTTCATAATTCATTCTCATAACTCAATTAACGTGGCGATCCATAGCACCAAGCGCAAATCGAGCACGGGCCCGCTGCTTATTTTTTCATTACGTCAAATCGTCTTGTCAGAATTTTCGTCAAGTTGATTGTTTCACCATGAAAAGTATGTATTTCGTAATCTCAAATTCTTGCGTTCGTTATATTTGTGCAAAAAGGAAGAATCACCTGCTCTTTTTATCGAGAGATTATTTGTCGAAAAAGTACCCATCGGTGATCTTCTTTCCTGGCTAGTGATACGTTCATCAAATCACTTTTTTTTTTCGATATACCGACACATCGCTTTAACCCTCTCCCCTCCAGGCCTTTTTTTTTAAATAACGTTCATCAACTACTTTGTAACATAATGCGATGTCGATTGAACAAACAAAATGTTATTGGTAAGGTCGCAAGCATATTCCCCGAAGCAAGAATCGACACAAAGCCCGACATTGAAGTTTGCATGATCGGAATGCAACTTTTTCTTTGTTCATTTTTCAATTATCCATTTTTGTGTCAGCACAGCCTTTTTTTCCAAATTGAGATAGTCGATCTCTCATAGGAATACGTAAAAACATTAGAGTTATTTTTGAGGGTAAAAAAAATTAGTTGATTTGGAAGATTTCATTTTTGTTGCATTTCGACTATGGACATTTCAACATAGTACATTATTTACACTTGTGTCTTGTATCCAGAGTCAAGGGAAAGGTATTTCGGAATAATTCTACAAAGAATTTAGAGCAACAACATTATTTCTGACCTGTTCGAAGATATTTGATGTATAAGTCCAGAATTTTCTTTTACTTTCACGAGGTAACTGCCAGATAATGTTATTTTAGGCCAACCGCATATATAAGTTTCTCTGAGCAAATCGGTCGAGTACATAGACGATGGATCACGTTCACATTTTGATTGCTGTCAGTGTCAATTGGAAATCCCAGAGCTGGAAATGTCATAATAGTTGAGAAGAAAATGTAATTTTGTTTAAAAGTTTCCACTCAAAATATTCCTTCCAAGAACCCGAATATTCAACAATTAACTGATTTTCATCTACAACGAAGTAAAAATGCATCCCTGTCACTGGTAAAATTTCAAGCTCAGTTAGCGAACTTGTAACAAAAAATTAAGACTGTAAAATCCTTCTAATTTTATGGTACCTCACGGAGATGACACGCTAACCACATTTCCGTCTAACAGTTTATACACTAAATAACTCTAGATGCGTGACATAAAGATTCCACAACAACAATAAAAATGGGCGGTCATTGGATGTTCAAAGAAAATATTAATGATAAAACTTGGAAAGATGTGACTGGCAGAAGAATTTTCGTAGCCGCGACTTTTCAGAGAAAATGTAAACATGTCTGAATCTACTAAATTTTTAATTCCAGTTTATCGTTGGTTATAATAATTGGTTGTAACTTATTCTTTATCACATGCCACTGTAATTTGCCGATGATTCAGATGGGCCCTGCCTAGGCCCCCACAAAATACGGCCCCACCGTGAAAGGAATATTCAATGTTCTTATAAAAGTTTGTGGTTTCTGGGTGGAGACCGTACTCAGACTCAGCGTTATGCCGACGTTTGGCGAACGTTCCAGTCTGCGTCATCAGGGTTGTTAGGCATATGGATAACCGGGAAAACTCGCGGAATTTCTTTCCTCCTCGAATAATCAGAGAGAAGTCAGAAAATTTTTGAAATTATCTGGAATTTCCTCAGAATATACTTTTTGCAAGAATTACGAAAAATGAAACTGACTTGACGAAAAAACTAAACAGTACAAAAATAAATATATTTGTATACTTTTAATATTTATATTATTCTTCATTACATACAAAAAAAAGTTATGTCAGTGCCAAACATTAAAAATGTAAAAAACTGAAAACTAATTTACTATAAAGCTCTATACATTTGCATTCGATCTGTCGATACATAACTACATGATTATTACTATAGATAAGTGTTTATGTTTATTGTTTATTTATTGTCACCAGCATACAAACTTCTGTTTATAATAACGAGCAGGTTCTGAATTGACTTTTAATGTATTTTTTTAACTTTACAATGTTTAAATTATTTTTCGAGTTTCGTTTTTTTTAATTTTTATTTCAATTTTCAACATTTCCATATATTTGATTGTAGAAATCATTTCTCCCGTACAGTTTGTACTGTTGACGAATACTAGCATGGTTGAAACGAGACTTAACTTGTGGTTTTGAACTTAAAAAAATATATATTTGAGGAAAACAAAGTGTTCTTTATTTGACCCCAATCTGGGCCATCCGCAAAACTTGGAATTTTTGTAAAACCTGTATGGAAAAGTTGGAAAAGACAGAGACTTTCTGAGGCGATGATGCGTAACAACCTTGGGAGCTGAAAAGGCAACAAACTTTCGTAAGAAAATGTATTTTTTTGTCCCTTTTTCTCTGTCCTATTCCATCTTCGATCCTCCAATTAAGATTGAGACGATCAAATTCATTATACGGATACGAAATGACCGTATAGTTGTCTATTCCCAATGGCTAATATTTTGCTGATTGCCATTCTGTTTTGTTTCATGGTATTCTTGGCTGCGCAACTTTGAAAATCATAGCGTAAGTATGCAGGAGCCGTTACATTTTTGTGCCGAACTAGTGAATTATTCCTATCACTCACCGATATATACATATTTATATTTGATCTACAGATTAGTCACTCTGGCGTTCGCTGGCTCGATCGGCATGACTTTTGTCATCCTCGGCTGCGCGATACCGTCGTACAAGTAAGGAATATTCTCCATGGTGTTGAAGTTTGTATCGTTGGAGTGCGATGGAAATTCTTCTTGATTCTTTAACTTCCCTTTTTTTATCATCATAAAGAATCTTTTATTTCGCACCTTTTGGTTATAAATTTTCAATAAAGCTTCTCCGCAGTGTCGCAGCAACTTTCGTAGATTAAATCTGTCGAAATGAGCCTGATGAAAAATAATCTTGCCTCGGTCAAGTACATAAAAACGAAAAGAAAAATATTTCCCTTGCATTTCAACGATGTACAATCTCATTGTTCTTCGTTGTGTCGTCATTTTTTTAAATTGCTACGAATAACCGCACGAGTGTGTCGTATTTTTCGTCAGCGTTTGGTGGCCCTTTTTCGTGGTTCTCTTCTACTTCCTCGCGCCGATACCGACGCTGATTGCGCGTCGTTACTCGGAAATGGAATCTTCGGGGAGCAGCAGTAACCCGTGCCTCGAACTGGCGATATTCATCACGACGGGAATCGTTGTTTCGTCTTTCGCACTTCCGATTGTCTTGGCTCGGTCACCCCTCGCAGAGCCAGTGGTGAGTTCGAAATGTATAAAAAAAAATGTTTCAACATGAAACAATAAACAATCCCGTCTGATCGGCGGGAAAGATGCAGCTCGTAATTCTTGACGGAGACAAACATTTTCAATTGTCATATATTTTTCTTCTGGGCGAAGTAAGAAAAAGCTGGAAAAGTCGTGAAATTATGTCTTTCCTCAGGATTAAAAAAAATGTCTTAAACAGGATTTAAAAAAATGTCTAAAAACACTTTAACGTTCTGTAAAAAATTATAAAATATTAATATATATTATAGAATTTAATGTTCGATATACATATAAATATAGAATATTAATAAACCAAAGTTTATTTTCTTCAGTATGAAAATCTCTTCTAAGTGAATGAAAAAAAAACTTTTAATCATATTTTAAGATTTTTATATACTATATATACAAATATAGAATATCAAAATATTAAAATATAATTAAAAAACTTTTTTTATTCACTCGGAAGAAATTTTCATCCTGAAGAAAATGAAGTTTGGTTTGATTCTATACGTAGTTCAGTTTTTTTGCTACCACGTCCGCCAATGTGGAAAAATCGTGAAAATGAAAACTGAAGGAAACGCGCTTCAAAATTCTCAATAGGAGGAAATATCAATATCAAATATCAATCGCTTTTCTGCCTCTGTAACTTTGTAAATATATTCTTGGACAGTTTACCTATCGATATAAGCAAAAAAAAAAACATTTTTCCCTACCTAATTCAGGCTCTGGCCTTAAGGGATCATCACAGTGTGACGGGTCGAAAAATAGCGGTCTCGCAATTTTTTTTTCTCGATGGTTAAAATACGCTCATCAGTCTGATTTTTTAATGTCAAATCAAACCACTCATGAAGAAGAGATAATCATTTTTTTAAACGTTTATTTTTATTTCTTTTTACATTTTTTTTAACGTTTGAAAATGTCTTTGAAAAAGAGAATTTAATATTGACAAAGTGGTGGCGGTTCAAAAAAAAGTGCCGAATTTAGCCTCATTTTTCGACTTTTTCGTTAAAAAAAAATATAAAGATTTAAAAGATTTTTAAAATAAAAAAAATATAAAGATTTTGAAGATTTTTTTAAATAAAAAAATATAAAGATTTTAACGATTTTTCAAATAAAAAATATAGATTTTAAAGATTTTTTAAATAAAAAAATCTAAAGATTTTTATAATGAAACCGAATATAAAGATTTCAATGATTATTTTAAATAAAAAAATATAATAATTTTAAAGATTTTTAAAATAAAAAATATGAAGATTTTAACGATTTTTTAAATAAAAAAATATCAAGATTTAAAGGATGAAAAAATATAAAGATTTTAAAGATTTTTTAAATAAAAAAATATAAAGATTTTGAAGATTTTTTAAATAAAAAATCTTGTTGCTATTGGTTTGTTGCTATTGGAGCGTCAATCAAGATCACGCGTATTAAGAAAGAAACGGAAACATCAAGGAAGTTTTCTGAGTCGCAATGGTAGCTGGGACATTTTCGGATGTATGGGAAATGCACGAGGATCAAAATTGAATGTATCGGAAATGGAAAATTGGGTCCCAGTATCGAGCGACTTACGGCTGATTTTGCTTTTGCATCTGTGACACACACATTTGTCTCAAATTTCGGCTACTTTCGGCTGGGCTCATTCGCACATTTTCAAGAAATATAATTATGCCGTTGAGGATTTAAAGGTTTCAGGAAGTTCAAAGTTGGAAGTTCAATTGTTCCTTTCGAATATTCGCAGATAAAATGGGGCGCCTGTTATCTAACGTTGGCGGGAAACGTCGTCGTATACTCGACCCTCGTTGGATTCTTCATGACGTTCGATCAGGACGACTCCGACTACAGCATCTGGTGAAGTTTCCCCGTCGTCGCTCGCCTTCCCCCCAATTTCGTAATCGTACTTACTCGCAACGGTAAGACGAGACTCTGCGCGAATCCGATCGATCCATTCAGCCCTCCCGCGACTGATCGAAAGTATTCGCAGAAAAGCCTTTTTTCTTCTTTACTCGTGAATTTTTTGAGATTCGTTTCGATTCTGCGAAAAAAAGCGTCCTGTCGAAAATGCCAAACGAGCCTCGTTCGAAAATGCTTCGGTAAAGCTTCGGGTTTCGGTGGTGAGAAATGTTCGAACGATTGATCGGCTGTATCGTTTCGTTCAAAATTATACGATTTTCTTTAGAGCAGCTCTTCGCCCGACCCGGCAACTTTTTTTCCCCTCAAGAACGCATTTCGGATAGCCTCTCGTTTGGCCTTTTCAAAAACGTTGTTTTCGACCAAGTCTAGGGGACACTTTTTGACTTTTGAGCGTCGAGGCCCCCAAGGGGAATCCAAACTGACCGGGCACTGACCGAAACGCTTTAATTCTTTTAATTGACTCTTTAACGAAAACGAAGCCAATTGTACGCCGTTACATGAGATTGATGAACAAACGAAAAGAAAAACAAAAATGCAAACAAGATATGCAAATAACGTGTAAGATTTTAGATGTATAGCTTAGATAATGCGTTAGTTTATGGTTAGCTGAACGTATAACATTTTATATATTAGGGCTACGACCGTACGATGGAGCATTAAAATTATCATTACACTTAAATAACAATTATTATTTCTATCGCCTATGCGAGAATCGTATTTATATTTGTATACAACGAGGCAACGACTATTAGCAGTGGAAATATTTTCTAACCTATCAGACTTGGGAGAAAACCTTTCCCACAAAAGTTGCATCGTTCGAAGGGGGTCATCAAATGGCTACGAGGTTCAATCCTGATGGAGGCACTTCGGAGATTTTAACGTCACCTCCATCTTTTCAAATGGGACCTCTTTTCGGAATTTCATGAAGGAACTAAAAATAAATTCACACCAAATTTCAAGATGATCGATCAAGATTTGGCGTTAAAAAATCGATAAAACAGACATTTCGATGTCTTGAGCATAAAATCGATTTAAATAAACAGTGCACACATTTACTCCTGTAAAATGGGCTCAGAGTGGTGGCAATGTTTTTGAGCATCTTGAGTAACGTCCAAGACACTTGCTTTTATTATTTTCTTTGAATACCATTATAATTCATTGGCATCATTCATCGTAATTGTCACTGTACCACAATCTCACGCAGGACAATAACGAAAGAGCAAGTGATTCGATCCTTCTTTTTAATCGAGATATTGAAATTGAAGAAAGTTGAAATTAGCGAAACTGAAGTTGAAGTTGGAGGTTGAAAAAAGAAATTAGAGAAATTAAAGCTAGAGATATTGAAATTTGTCTTTTTTTTATCGTTTTGGTTACACTAAATCTTCATCGAACGTCTTGAAATTTGGTGTGTGAACTTATTTTTACTTCCTTGATAAGATTCTTAAAAAACGACAGTTTTTGGAAAATTGACATCCTTCGAATTGTGCAACTTTTGTAGGAAAAGTTGTCTGATATGGCTGATGGGTTCGAAAATATTTATATTGCTTACAGTTGTTGCCTCGACCACTATATATATTTAAACAAGCAATCCTTGCAATCTTTTGCCACTCGTCCATCTGTGGGCGTCGAAGTGAAATACTGAAAACTGAAAAAAGAAGCGAAAACGCAACAATTGTGCTTGTGTTGTAGCGAAAGGCAGAAATACACGTTTCTCGTCTCTTTATAATCGAAAAGCATTACGCGAGCAACAATAAAAGCATATTTATAAATCTTGCATTTTTCACGCAATCGTTGGATATTGTATACTTAATTATAATCTCAATCTTTGTTTTATATTTCTTTTGTCGTTTTTTTTCTTTATTTTGTTTATAATTGAGTAAATTAAGCCTGCGATCATTGGGTAGAAAAATGTCACACTTCCAGCTCCTTACACCTTAGCGAATCTGCGAGACGAATAAACGAGCGCTTGTTTTTTCCTTTTTTTGCTAGTCATCCGCTGCGATCAAATTTAATATATTTCCAGTCCATTTTTTTCCTACATGGCGTTCGCTAAGGTGAATAATGCGAGCGATAAAATTATCAAATCAGAAAGGAGCATTTGAAGACTTTTTTTTCATCGTCAATAAGCAATAAAGCATTGATAAATCATTCGTTCGAGAGAGAAATCCATTTTCCTTTTTCAAGCTTTCATTTCCCAGTCCGGTAATTGTCCAGGGCGTCAAATTGTGCGGTACGCTTTCGGTTCTCGGCCGGAAAATCTCCAGACTGAGAGTAGAATTCTTTTGTAATATTTGGCTTAGAATCTAGCACTCGAATTTCAGGAAAGTACTTTTACTTTTTCCCTACGTACGTAAAGTTGGACATCACGCTCACTTCCGGTTCATAGCAGTTCGCTAAGATCCATGAGATTAAGTTCCATCGAAATTTTGGACGATTTACGATCCATCGAAAATTTCGATTCTATTATGGGTCATTTTTCAGATAAGTGTCTTTTCGGAAAAATGAGCCCAGCACTTTTGCTATTTTATCATCTATTGGGTTATAAATGATATTCAGTCGGGGAAGTTGACATTTTTCAATAACAAATTCTTTACGAGCATAAAATCGTTAAAAATAATGTCGAATTTTACAAAAACTCCTGTATTAAAACCCAAATTGGGAGGGGGGGGGGGTATTAAAGAAGCCTCCCTGAATACGAACAAACCCAAACAAACGCACGCCCCTTACGCCAGAGAGGGTTGGGTTTGTTTGTATTCAGGAAGGCTTTTTTGATAAATCCCCCCGCCCTCCACCCCCAATATATGCGTCGTAGTGTTCAAAAATGCCCTATTTGGTCACGTGTTTCCGCGAACGGTATTTATGCATATGTGGGGCACCATCCCAATTTCAATGTGAACATTTTCTTTTTAGCATAAACTGCTTTAAGTGGTCACCACTAATGATATTCCGACGGGCAGGGCTGACATTTTTCATTAATTCGATAAGTTATGGGGTTTTCAAGTTCCTGGAAACGTGTGATAAACTAAGACATTTTCGAAAATTTCGACGCTTATGTTGAGGGTGGGGGGTGGGGGTATTTATGAATGAAGCCTTCCTGAATGCATAGTGAAAAAAAGTTGCAGTGGTCAGTTCCCCCATTGCCCCTGCTACCCAAACAAACCCAAACATTTATTCGGAGCTAAATGTGCACTTCTAAACCAAATATTAGTTCTTAAAGATTGTGTGAAATTTCGCCTTTTTTAAATTACTTTCTTTTCCAATTTTATTGTCGATCTTCTATTACGACGCCACGTAAAATTATTTGCGTTTATCTCTTCGGTATTGTATTCGGGGAGGCTTTTTCTACGAATCCCCCCCCCTGCCCCCAATATAGGCGTTGAAAAGCTTGAAAAATGCTTATCACGTGTTTCCGGGAACTTCAAAACCCCATAACTTATGGAATTACCAGAAAATGTCAGCCTCCCCCCACGTAATTTTACCAACTATAATGGAATCAACAACTTCATGGCGAAAAAACAGAATTTTCGATCGCATTTGGGGCGGTGCCCCACTTATGCATAATCACCCCGCGAGGATAAGGTTCCAAAAAGCCCCCCCCCCTCCGATGACTGAATATAATCATTAAAAACCCAATGAATGAAAAAATGGCAAAAAAAAGAAAATTCGGCTAATTTTTTCGGAAGAGTCACTTATCTAAATAATTACCCATTTATGCGTTCAAAATAATTTATATATTGTATATTATTTTCGTCAATGTTAGGCGGAGTGCGTTCAGCCCGTTGCGCGCAATCTGCCCAGCAACAGGTGATTCTTATCTCGGACATCCACGTGTGACTCATTATCAGAAGTGTCAAATTGACATATATCGTTCGATAAGCCCTCAGCTTTCGGAGCACCGCGCTTCGATCCACTTATCGCGACTTCGCAATTCGCCACTCCCATTGATAACTCTTTTTTTTTGTCAAATTGAATTTCTGACCTTGGGTGACCTTGAGGATAATTGACCTCTCAGACGTCGATCGAGGGCTGAATCGTGAATGAAAATTGCGCGCATTGACGTGCAAACGAGACGAACGTTGAACTACGCCGGAAAAAGAAAAATTGTGATAACGATCGAAGAGTGGAGTACGAAATAGTGGGTATAAATATGTGAAAAAAAAAGAATAAACAATGTTTGTGATTAATTTCGTTGACAGTAGAAGTAAACGCTTTTTTATCAACCGTTGGCTCGTGCAAGCTTTATATATATCGACCGTGAGTTTTATAGATCCCGAACGAGCCGCAGAATTATATATAGAACCGACGATTCACCGAGTCGAGATCCCACCGCGAAGTTGAGGTATTTATTTTGCTTCTGGAGCGCTCCGCGGTGAATTCCAAGCTCGACGCAAAGCGCACGCTTCCGGTCGGATAACAACTGACAGATAAATAATTTTTTTTCCCATCTTCGCGTGGATTTCTGACCAGTGTGTGCTTGCGGTATGACACGGTGACACTTTCGACTTGACGAATTTATTTATTCAATTGACCTTGAGTACTCGGTACGGCGGAGGGAAACAATATGACCGAGGCAAACATCGCGAGGGAATACGCGTTCGTCAGATACGCGGAAACGCCGGGAGGCAAGTATTTGTTTCGATTTACGGTGAAACGTTCGATTCGAATTTTCCTTGGCTTTGATCTCCAATAGGTTCGTGTTATTTTACGCAATTTATCGTTGTACTTCAATTTGTTGAATTTAAATATTTGATTATTCTGGTGATTGGTAGATCGTAGTATTTTTGAACATTTTAGTGTTTTATCGTTTCTGATATTTCGCTCGTATTGAAAAATGAGTATTTTTTCGAACTGTGTTAATTCGTTTCATATATTTTTTTTTATTATTTTATCTTTTCCAAACCCATGCATTCTTTAAAATTCTGATATTATTGCATTTTTTCAATTTTTTTAACGCATTCGATCTTTAAGGCGGAGAATACCTTTAGATGCCCGAGAATGAGTAATTTTTCGTGAATTTTTTAAAGGTGATAAAATAATCGCATCATTTTTAAATTATGACATCTTATTACAACTTTCGAGTGTTAAAAAAATATTCTTTTTAAACTAAAGAACATGGCGGCGTTGCGAGGTATTTCTTTGGGTGACTTTTGAAAAACTTTGAAAACCGTTCTAGCTCAAAAAGTTATTGCTCGATCTGGCTGAAATCTTGGGAGGTTTCTCGATGTAACATTGTTGGAAGGATATACCTAAAGTTTTAAGGTTATGGTGTAAATAAATTACTTTTTTGGCGTAAAAATTGTCGAGAAAATGTAAAAAAAATATGAAAATTTGATTATAAAGCCTACTCAATTTTGAATTTTATACTTTTTCACATTTTTGTAGGTATATCCGTCCAATAGTGTTATAGTGAGAAACCTCCCGACATTTCAGCTAGATCGATCAATAACTTTTTGAGCTACAACACGAGCAATTTTTCAACAGCCGCCCAAAGGAATACCTTACAACGCCGTAACTTTCTTTTGTTTAAATAGATAATATTTTTTTTAAGGTAGAACGAGCGCGCTCTTGATTTCTATAAATTTTGTTCAAATTTTATCCAGACATTGTTCATATCATTATGCATGTTTGAGTGAAATTTCAGAACAGTCGACTATTTAGATTGGGAGATAATAGGTTTTAAAATTGCAACTTTTAACACTGCGGGTATGCATTGACCGGAAGCCAGGTCACATAATTCGTCGTAGCATTCTATTGTGTTTATAAATTTTGAAGAAAAATTATCTTCACATAGCAAACTAGTTGATGAAAGAGTAAAAAAAGTTTGGACTGCCTTTACTATTCGGTTTTGCTAAAAACGTTCAGTGAAGACAGAATAATGTCACGTAAAAAATGTTTCTCCTCTGTGATAAGAAGAGATATGGCAACACCGCATCGTTCCACGTATCCAAGGACGTAAGTTTGCGCGGCATATTTAAAACAATACTACAACACAAAGTTTTATTTGGAAGTAAATTTCAATCGAACAAAGTTTTTACTTAGTTATCAGTTAACCAACACATTTATTTGTCAATGAAGATAACATAACCAATATAAAATATAAATATTTATAAAGCAAATGTATTTTTTTTAACAATACGTCTCCGATCACCTAGCGTGCTTGTCGAGCGTTCTTTTTCAACGACTCCAACACCTTCAACACATTTTTTCTCTTTGGCTTCGGCCAGTGATGTCAGAGCTTTTATTTCACTGTCCACGACTTTTTTCTTCCGCCACTTTCCTTTGAAACGAATTCTGTTTGACATTTTTATTTTTTTCCGATAATATAACCAACTAGCTTGATCCACATTGAGCTGACAGAAAAGTCTGAGCATCGCGGAAATTTTCCGTGATGCTCAGATTTTGCTGTCAGCTCCGCGACAGCTCGTTGCAGTGTTGCCACGATCGTTCATCCGCCGAAATCTATAGCCGGGTTACTAGCTTGTTATAGCATTTCTCACATTGTAGAGTACAGTCAGAAGGAAAAGTTTTATTACGAAACTATAGATTTATGTATATGCTCTTCTGCATGTAGCGCATGATATTTTTGTTTCCGACGACCGTGCTAGGTCTACCTTAAGGATGTTGAGTCCCAAATCGCAAATGATAATAAGATACTGAAAATTTGGTACGTTTTTGTATGAAGTATTTCAGAGGTCGTGTAAAAATTTCACGACAATTAAGAAGCTTGTTATTGAACACTTAACATTCACAAATTAAATGTTGTTTTTTGGAAACTGACGTAATTTTGCAATAAGTTTTTTTTTGACCTCTCAATTTTGTAATATCTACAATATACTGAAAGCAACGGAAACAAAAAGAAGTTTATTGATACATTTTTTTTTATTTCTTTTAAAAATTGTTCTTAACAAAATGTTAATTTTTTAACAACGAGCTTCCTAATCGTCGTGAAATTTTAACACGACCTCTTAAACACTTCGTACAAAAACATACCAAATTTTCAGAATTTTCTTATCATTTTTTCTTTCAACCCTTAAGGAGGTTGAAGTAATGATGATAGAATTCTGAAAATTTGGTATGTTTTTACATGAAGTATTCAGGAGGTCGTGTAAAAATTTCATGACGATTAAGAAGCTATTTGTTGAACAATTAACATTAACATGTTTCATAGGGACTCAACATCCTTAACACTTGAAAGTTGTAATAAGATAATGTCAGAATTAAAAAATGATGCGATTATTTTATCACCTTTAGAAAAATTCACGAAAAATGACTCATTTTCCCACTAAGGGAGGACACCACCGTGACGGACCGAAAAAACGGCGATTTTTCCGATTTTTTTCTTGTCTCCTAGATTACTTATTTGGGATTTAGAAGCAAAAAAAGGTATGGAATTAAGGAAGCTTTCCAGTGTGACAGCCCGAAAAATCGCTGTTTTTCGCGATTTTTTTTTTAAAGAAAAAATAATCTAATCGGTCTGGTTTTTTTTTTGTATATTAATTGGGTATTGAAGAATACAAAACAATTTTTTAAAGATCGATTTATTTATTAATTAATATCTATAAAAATGATGAAACAATTGTTGCAGAAAATGCACTTGGATGTGGTGTCCACGTTGGGGGTCACAATTTTGATCTGAAACAAAAAACACAAAAAGATTATTGATCGGTATATAATTGGCTTTCGTGCTATGGAGGCTTTTTTTTTTTTTTTTTGCAAAAATGGCGCGGGTTTGAACAAAAAGTATCGATTTTAGCATTTTTTTTGGCAGTTTTTTTTACAAAAAAATAGGAAGATGTCAAAAAAAAAAAGCTTCCATAACACGATAAACAATGACGTTAAGAATATTGTGTAAAAAATTCAACTCGATAGCTTTAAAACTCTGCCCTCCAAGTTGGGCACCGTTTTGAAAAATGCTGTTTCGAGAAAAACGCGTTCAAAGTTTCGCTGTAGCTGTAGCGCTCCGTTGCCTTCTTCCAAGAAATGCTGTACAGTAACCGAAATAATCTGAATTTCGGCATGAAAATTTCAGGGAATATTCGGAAGAGTGTATACTATTCGATAAAGCAAAAAAAAAAAATCGATTTTTTGAAAATTTCACACTGGAAAGCTCCCTTAAGCGTAGGTTAATATTCGGAAGTAGGGCTCCTGCTAGAATCAGGCAAATTTTTGTTTGGGTTTGATTGGGTTTGTTTGTGTTTGTTTGGGTTTGTTTGAACCCTAGAAGAAAATTAGCCTGATTCTAGCCCCACTTCCGAATATTTACCTAACCATACGTTTAACTTAATTCGTGTAAATTTTTATTAAAAAAAACAAAAAATTAGCAGCCTCATTGAGGTATAATACAGCCCTTGTATAAAAAGCGGCCCTTCGATCGATAATTTGAAAATGGTTGGCGAATCGTTATTTTCTTCGTCGTCATTTCGTAACTTGTATAAAAAAAAGTAGCTATTTCATCGTCTGTAACTTTAAAAGTAAGCTATTTCATCGTCTCTCACTAAATCGTCTGTAACTCGGTAAACTTTGAATATTTGAGCTTGACCACTTTTCGCGAATTCTTGAATATCTATACTTCGAGAAGATCCAAAAACTAGACTTTTCGACGCCTCACACTTGTCCCCCGCCTTAACAGTATAAGTTTGAGAAAGGCATTCTTTTTGTTGGCGGAGTATTGCTGATTGAGATTTTTGTTTAAGCGCAATTATACGCGAATCGCCGTATGTCCTATTTGTCCGTGATTTATACAGATTGGTAAACATACGTAGGTTTCGTTCCGTAGGTGCGTCACAGAGTTCCGCGAGCACGAGTGATGCATCAACCACGCAAAGCCCCCACTTCAGCAACCTCGCCGAACAACGAGCTCACGCCCAACACGCCAGACAATTGCCGTCCCGAACTCTAGGTATAATATTCATGCGTCGAAAAAAGCCTTGCTGGTTTTCCTGGGTGGAAACAAATCTTGAGATGATAAGAGAATTTTTTCCGCAAATTGATTCGACATTTCTGTAAAATTTTGGCGTTTCCTGGCTTGAAGAATATTTTTACGTATTATTTATAGTATTATTTTATAATTATTTACAATTTATAATTATTTATAATTTATAATCATTCATAATTTATAATCATTTATAATTTACAGTTATTTATCATTTATAATCATTTATAATTTACAGTTATTTATAATTTATAATTATTATAATCGTTTACGTTATTATTTATTATTTTTGGCATTCCAGCTATACTATCGAAACTAAAGAACGACAAAAGTGGCAATGTCGCGGCAGCGATCGGCTACCGTACGATACGAGTTCCGTCCGGTGGTGTTCACTTGCCGATCGAGGAACACGCGGAAAACATCGCGAGTCACATGGAGCTTCGCGAGGATCTCATGCAAGATGATCCGATATCGGAGATGCGTAGAATCGAGACTATCCGAGAGATGCCCCAGTCTCTAACGGTGAAAAGATCGATCAGAGCGAAACTGGCCGTGTCCGTTAATCGCAAGTCCAAAAGGAAGTCTCTCGGATACTGGAAAATGCTCAAATACGCTACGAGCATTAGTTTCATGAAGGTAAAAAATCCCGAATTTCGCGAATTTTCAATCTACTCGGATTTATTTGTTCGACGCGCGCTATGAAATTTTCTAGAATTTAAGGGCTTTTTCTCATCGAACGAAATTATTTTACTCGAATCTCTACTAATTAAGGGGTCTTCTCACTTTAGACCCTAAAAAAGGCTATTTTTATGAATTTTTTTGACAGATTTATGTTATAGATATTGATATAAAAGTTGTTACACTTAATAAATACACTTTCGAGATACATAAAAACCTTGTTTTTCTGGAATTTATGTAACCCAAACAAGCTTCGAACGCGTTTTTCGCGAACCAACGTTTTTCGACGGCTTGTTGATAAAATCTTCGAAACTACTGAACCGAATCTTATGAAATTTAAAAATCGCATATTCTTTACAATTATAGCTATAGCGCTTATCAAGGATTTTTTTAAATTTTGATATCTACTATTTTTTGCCAAAAACGGTGAAAAGAAACGTTTTTTTGTTTTTTTTTTTCACTTTTTTGGAAAAATCTTCAAAGAGAAAAAGAGGAAAAAGAGAGAGATAGCAATAATTCGGTCTTTTACCTGATCCACGAGAACGGATCGCGCAAAATTCATTGAACTTAAATTAAACTGAAAAAAAATTAACCTCCAAATGTTTAAATCTTAGCTTTCCTGCAAAATTCATTGAACTTAAATTAAACTGAAAAAAAATTAACCTCCAAATGTTTAAATCTTAGCTTTCCTGCAGTCATTTTTGGTTATTTAACAAACTAAATAACCTTAGGAATGATAAAATGGGCAAATTTTTTTTTTTTTAATCCGATGGTTAATTTTAAAAATGTTCCACCTCGCTGTCTTTGAAGGCCAATTTTAGCCAAAGTAGCCCTATTAAGAACTACTTCTTCTTAACGATTATGAAAGCTCAGAGTCTGGCGCATTCTTGAGGCCTAATTCGGAACCATGAAGTCACCTGTTTAGATTTTTAATTTGAAGTTGAAAATTTAAATCATAATTTACCGAACGTAAATTTTTCACTTTAGACCAACATTTTCATAACTTCATCACAGTTACGAAGCTGATTATTTTATGCATAAAAGTACTACTCATGAAGATTCAGTTGCAAAAAAAAAAATCTTGACAAAGTCTTCTACTTTTTTTCTAGATTTCCTTTTAATTGGTCAGGTCGAAAATTCTCAAAAATTCAGAAAAAAATTCATAACTCGAAAACTATGAAAAGTCGCGGAACATCCATTGGGGCGATGGGATACCCCACGATACGAGGGACCTAAATTTTATTTTTGAACGCCAATGTTCCGGCCACCCTGTACACTTACGCACGTTACCGCGGGAAGGTTGGAGTTCAGTCTTTAAAGCGCATGTTTTACAATTTTTTGAGGGCATTTTTTTAACTACCATTTTCGTCTATAAACAGCGCCTGAAATAAATACATTTATTTTTTAATGTATTTCAAAAGTGTATTTATTAAGTGTAACTTTTATATCAATACCTATAATACAAATATTCTAGCGCCTAAAGTGAGAAGACCCCTTAACATTTGAATCGCATAAATTTACATTTATCGTGAATAGATTGAAAACCAACCAGCGGAATTATCGAGTCATCGATTGTTCAACGATAGCGCAATTCTTTTCCTTGCAGATACGCGTTGCCACGAATGAGTTATGCTCTTCGATCGAACTTTGGTATCACGCTATTAGAACGATCGAGGGACACTTTGGTAGCGGAGTCGCGGCATATTTCAAATTTTTACGATGGTTATTTATTTTGAACGTGTCGAGCTTCGTCCTGAGGTAAGAATTCGTGTTTTGCCTCTTTGAAAATCACGCGTGCTGAGTGCTACTTTTTAGCATCATTCGTCGTCATATACGATACTCGTGAATTTATTTTTGCGATGTTTCAGCACGTGTTTCGTCACTGTACCACAATCGCTCGTCGGAGTCTCCGAAAATGGTGACTTCCGGCCGTGGGACATTTTCATAGGCAACGTACGCAAAAACAACCAGAAATTGCAGTTTCGGTTTTTGGAAATTGTTCAGTCGTTTTTTTTCTTCGTAGGGCTATTTGGAAAATACTATTATGTATTACGGCTTTTATGGAAACGAAACGATTGAAGTGATTCCTGGCTATACATACAACATCCCTTCGGCCTACTTTTTAACGCTGGTCTTTTGTTATGTCTTCACTTTTGTCTCGTTGTCGGTAAAGTATGTGCAACGAATTGACCTTTTTTTTTTAAATAAGCAAGCAAAGCGTTCTTCAAATACATTTTATAACCGCAATTGCGAACAATTGTTCCGAGAATAAAAATTATATATATATAGCACCAACTGATTAATCTTTTTGAAAAATGAACCAGCAAAGTTATTTCGAAAATATATTTCGTAACGAAGTCACTGTGAACAATGATTGCTTCGAATAATAAATAGTTAGTTATTCTCTTATAACAAATACGATTTTTTCACAATCTTTTTTTTTGTAATTACCATCGTAATCTGTAGTTAAAAAATTAGCCAAAGCGTTATAAAAATTCCATAATAACTGTAATCGTTATGAACATCCAGTAATTCAGGTAATCGTTATAAACATTTATTATA
The DNA here is from genome assembly GCA_951751655.1 of Ophion costatus. NCBI lineage: Eukaryota > Metazoa > Arthropoda > Insecta > Hymenoptera > Ichneumonidae > Ophion > Ophion costatus. The sequence continues at coordinate 7,540,572 of OX632364.1, forward strand.
TAATATAATCGGTATATTATATTACAGTATAATTACAGTATAATTATCACTGTAATTATAAGCCTATAGTATAAGCCCGATACAGTATTTACAGGATACGGCTATTACACTTACAGTATACAGTATACTTACTTACTTATTTATTTACTTACTTACTACTTACTACTGACTGACTGACTTACTCACTTACAGCTTACAATATAACTATACTGTAAGCCCGATTGCAGTACTTACTTACTTACTTACTACTTACTTACTTATAGTATACTTACTTACAGCCTACAATATACTATACTGTGCGCCCGATTGCAGTACTTACTTACTTACAGTATACTTACTTACAGCCTACAATATAACTATACTGTGCGCCCGATTGCAGTACTTACTTACTACTTACTAATACTTACTTACTTACTACTTACCTACTTACAGTTTACTTATTTAGCCTACAATATAACTATACCAGGTGTGTAAGTATGAAACCGGAATTTGCCTATAGGTGGCGCTAGATGTCGATGCAGTTACCGACACATCACGTCAGCGGTGTCTTGTTATTGTATTGATATCCGACAAAGATTTCCAACTCACAATAACACGAGTTTCATTCAGTAGCAGTAGTTTATTAGAGATAAACATGTCGAGTTTTGTGCCAACAAATTACGATTTGCCGACAGCACTTCTTTTCTGTTTTCATCTGAAGAAAACCGCAGCCGAATCGCATCGAATGCTTGTGGAGGCGTTTGGTGAGCATGCTCTCGGTAAAACACAGTGTTTCGAGTGGTTCAAACGGTTCAAAAGTGGCGATTTTGACGTGAGGAACGAAGAACGTGGAAGACCACCGGAAAAGTTTGAAGACGCTGACCTGCATGCCTTGTTGGACGAAGACGACGCTCAAACACAACAACAACTGGCGGATGTACCTACAATAAACGTGTTTTTTCTGTACAAAAATTCCGGTTTCATACTTACACACCTGGTACTGTAAGCCCGATTGCAGTATAATTAAATATAACTTACAGTATACAGCTATTACACTTACAGTATACTTACTTACTTACTTACAGTATACAGTATACTTACTCACAGCTTACAGTATAATTCAGTATATAATCGTTATAAACATTCAGTAATTCAGGAAAACACATTCAGTAATGCTAAATTACTAAATATCTATTTAGTATATAAATATTATATTTAGTATACTAAATATATATCACTAAATATACATTTAGTAATTTAGCATTACTGAATGTGTTTTCCTGAATCCACCTTGAAAACGTGTCTTTTACAAATAGCTGGAAGCGAAAACGGTTTTCTCGTAAACGAAAGATCTGGAACAAAAACCGAAAAAACGCAATTTAGTTAAAGGATAATAAACATTCAGTAATGCTAAATTACTAAATATATATTTAGTAATTTAGCATTGCTGAATGTTTATAACGATTACAAATATTGTCGAATTTTTATAACACTTTGACTAATTTTTTAACTCCAAATTTCGATGGTAATTACAAAAAAACTTGTAAAAAACTCATATTTGTTATAAGAGAATAACTAAATATTTATTGTTCGAAGCCATAATTGTTCACAGTGACTGCGTTACGAAACGGTTGTAAATAAAATTGAATTTTTTTTCAACCCTAATTTAATAAAAATTTAATATGATTTAACAGAAATATATATTTTTTTTTGAATATAACAAAGGTATTTTTTCCAATCTATAATAAATTCATGATTTCGCTTATTAATTAAAGTTAATATAATCACTTTTTCAATTCAAGTTTACCGCGTCGTCATAATGGTTGCTCGCCATTTTATTTATAGAATTATAACAATAAAGTAAACTTCAAAAAAACAACAAATGTGTAAATATGTGACTAGATTTTTTTTTTAAGTATAACATTTCGAAAAGCACAAGGAAAACGTTTTTTTCTCAGGGTGGCGAGGTCCTACAGAAAATGTTACATCGAGACATCCGGTGGTATTCACAACTTGTACGTGAGTAAAATTTTTTGCGGTTGGGACTTTGGTGTCTCGTCGTCCAAAGCGGCGAATTTGTGCTCGGCCTCGGTGTATCGCGAGCTGAAGGAGCTTCTAGCCGAGGCGAACGAGCTCGCGCGCCCGCGCTTCCTCAAGAGACTCGGAACGCTTTTCTGTCAATGCGCAATGACGCTAGTGGTGATGTCGTTGATGGCGGCGTGTGGGGCTTTCCTCTGGATACTTTTGGTAAAACACGAGGCTCGGGAATCGGACCCGTGGTCACTTTTGCTCGTACCTTTCGTCGTAACCTGCATAATGAACCTATTTCCAGCTGTCGTTTCGCTGCTCGTGAGTACTTTTGGAACACTTCAATAGGGGTGTTCTTACATTTTCGTCCCTAGAAGGGGAAAACTACTGCGACGACCCCAAAATCAGAGTTATTTGAAAAAATCAATTCCGAACGAATAAGTAAGACAATGTCCAAACTGTCGGCATTTTGTAAAAAAAACCAAAATAAAGAAAAACGGCTACGCATAACTATAACTACATTTGTATAGATATCGATGAATTGTTAATCTTTTATTTACCGATAACCTTTCGTAAAGATATCGATGGGACAATGAAGAGAATTTTTTTTCGTCGCCAAAACAGGGTTAATTTTTTTTAAATCATAAAAATTGGTATAACACTAAATGAATATATACTTCATAAAATGAGTATAAACCCGATCCGTTCGTAATTAGTTATATCTTTCAAAAAAAAACGCAACAATTGACGACGAAGCACCCGTTACGTAACGGAAGAGAGGGGGGGGGGGAGGTACAGGCCAGGCGTTACGTTTCCGTTACTGAGGGGAGGGATAAAAAATTGGCAAATTTTGCGTGACGTAATTTATGTACGCCCCCTCATCAAGCTGTAAGATCGAACGAGCAATTATTGTGCGATTCTTTCAGGTGAAATTCGAGCTCTACAGCAACAAACGCACGGCTCTTTACGTCACGATGTTTCGGGTGTACGCGACGATTGCGTTGGTGATATCGACACTGCTGTTTTACTGGCTGTACTACAGTACTCGCGACTGCTGGCAAACGGATTTGGCCCAAGAGATGTACAGACTCGTAATTCTCGACTTCGTAATTTCGATCGTCGGTAATTTCGTCGTACAAGCAGTGCACCACTTGCTGCATCGTTTCTTGCCCCGCAACGTGAGCGCACCGAAGTTCCAGATAGCAACGAACACGCTGAATCTTCTGTACAATCAGACACTCTTCTGGGTCGCGTTCTACTTCAGTCCACCGTTGTCCCTCGTTATCGTCGTGAAGATGATACTGACTTTTCACATAAAAAAATTCGGCCTCGTACGACACTGCGAGCCACCCTCGACCTCGTGGCGCGCGGCCCAAACGCAAACGCTCTTTCTCGCCCTCGCTTTTCTCGCCATGACCGCCATTCTCGTTATCCTCGGTTACGTCATGACGAGCGTCAAGAGCGGCGGATGCGGACCTTTCAGCGATCACGATTACACATGGGAAGTCGTCATCGATCGCGTACTCAATCTACGGAGGGACAGCAACTTTTGGATCGTCGTTACGAATCTCGCCAAGCCCGGAACCGGAGCGGCCATTCTCATCGCTATGTCGTAAGTTCGGGAAAATAAATATTGGGTGTACAACTTAATTCGGTCCGTTTCTTTGCTTAAAATACGCACTTATTTGAATGATAAAATGAATTAATACATTAATCAAAATATTGTCCATCGCTGGCCACTACTTTTCCCCATCTTTCTGGTAATTTATGAATTCCGTCGTGGACGAAGTGTTCATCTTTTGAAGCCATGAAGGAATAGAGCCAATTTTTGATACCCCGTTGTGGCGTGAAGCGTATTCCAGTCAAAGCATTCTGCATCGATGGAAACAAATAGTAGTCGGAAGGGGCAAAGTCTGGGCTATAAGGCGGGCGAGCCAGAATTTCCCACCCGCTGTTTTCCAAATAGTTTTTAACCACAATACCAACGTGAGGCCGAGCGTTGTCATGATGAAAGATTATGAACTCGTGTCTGGTCGCATATTCTGGACGTTTTTCGGCTATAGCACGCTTTAAACGGACCAATTGTTGCCTGTAGAAGTCTCGCGTGATGGTTTGACCAAGTTTTAGTATCTCACAGCGGATCACATCCTTCTGATCCCACCAAATACAGAGCATAACCTTGGCACCATGGATATTCGTCTTCGGCGTTGATGTTTTGGGTTGACCGGGATGTACATACGATTATTTCCGTTTCGGGTTGTCATAATGAATCCATTTTTCGTCCCCGGTAATGATTCGATGCAGAAAAGATCTGCTTCGCTGCACTTTTCTTCCAATTGAAACAGAAAATCAACATTTCCCGCAAATGGTCCTTATTTGGGACGAAATTCGACATTTTCACCACAGTAAAAATTAAACTTGATGCGCAAAACTCAAAGGTCTGTAAACGATATTTGGTTGAGATGTTGATACTTCGGGATACAGCAAAAATCAGCTGTTGCCGTCAACCATTTATAGCAGCTAGAGCCATCTTTTGAACACGGACTGAACTAAGTTGTACACCTAATACAAGGGCGGAATACACGTAGGTGAAGTCAGGGTTTTTACGCATATGGAAAACAGGGAAAATGGGAAAAACTCAGGGAATTTCTTTTCTTCTGGAATGACCTGGGAAAAGTCAGGGTATTTTGGAAATTCCTGGAAATTTTCTCAGTATTTGCTTTTCGCATTACGAAGAAACCGACGTGACAAAAAACTGAACAGTGTCAAGTTCGTTACGTATATGGAAAACCGGGAAAACTCAGGGAATTTCTTTCCTCCCGGAATGATGAGGGAAAAGTCAGCGAATTTTGGAAATACTCTGGATCTTTGGAAATTCTCTGGAATTTCCTCACAATTTACTTTTTGAAAGAGATACGAAAAATGAAATCGACTCAACGAAAATAACTGAACAGTCTAAAAAAAATATCTTTGTATGTTTTTAATATTTATGCTATTATTATAATTATTATTATAATTTACTTTCATAGTTATTAATATAGTTATTATTATAATTTACTTTATATTATTATGTTATTGATATAAAGTAAATTAAAAGTAAAGCTACAAAAATACATTTGCATTCGATCTGTCGATACACAACCACGTCATTATCATTATACATAAGTATTTATATTTATGTTTTGTTTATTTTCACCGGCGCACAAACTCTTGTTTATAATGAAGAACAGGTTCTGTATTTGCTTTTAATGTCTTTTTTTTACTTTATAATGTTTAAATTATGTTTCGAATTGCAGTTAAAAAAATAAATATCAATTTTATCAAATTTCCATATATTTGGTCTTAAAAAATTATGTTATCCGGTTCAACATAATTCTTCAATAGAAGGATCGAGCCGAGAATTTCCTTTGTTTCTTCAAGTCGGTTAAAAATGTTGTTTTTTCACAACAATCAGTCATTGCTATTTTTACGTATATAATTTTCCCGTATAGTTTGTAACGTTTACAAAGACTAATATCTCTCTAACTCCAAAAATATATGTTTGATGAAAAGAAAGTGTTCTTCATTCGGCCCCAAGCTGGCTAATCTGCAAAACCTGGAATTTTTGCAAAACCTGTATGGAAAACCTGGAAAAGCCAGGGAATTTCTGGGTCAATAAGGCGTAACAATACTGTGAATCAAACATTTTTTAGAAGCATAAATTGATATAATTTTTCAAGGCGTAATTTGATATTTATTTTTAAGAGTATCGATCGCACAATATTTGTGCAAAGTTTCAGTCGATTTGATCGGATTGTTTTTAACATAATCATTATTTTGTGCAAACAGTTGTTAAAAATACTTAAATATGGAAAAAAGTTGCACTTGAGGCAGCAGTGCTGGCTTCGAAATCCTTGACCATTCACCATATTCTCCGGACCTAGGCCCCAGCGATTTTAACGTATTCCCAAAATTGAAGGAACATTTCCGGGGGAAGAAATTTGGCGATGATGACGTGGTTATGGCTGCCGTAGAAGAGTTTTTTGAGAGTCAAGAAAATGTTTTTTTTTCTCGGAAGAAATAAGAGAGGTCGAAAAGCCGTATTTTAAATGTATAGAAGTAGAAGGAGATTACGAGAAGAATAAAATATTTTTGTTTGAATTTTCTTATATTTTCATAGTGATTCCAATCACTTTCTAATTCGCCCTCGTATGGGCGGACTTTGTGAATTATTGAATGAGACGTTTAGTGAGAATTACGCATTAAGGGGGAGGGATCTCTTCAGGCAGCCGAAAATAGGCGAGCTTTCAATTTTTTTTGCACCGCAACTATTAAATCCACCTAATTAAAATTTTATATCCATATTATTACGATAAATAGAACGGTGAATATCAGTGGATGGCCTTCTAAATACGAGAACTTGACATTTGTCTGAAACAGCGAAATTATTCAATGTTATGGCACACAACAGCTTATAATTGGGAGAGTAAAAAGCGGAAAAAATATATTATTGCACCTTTTAATGTTCCAATTTTTTTTATAGTACACAGACGTCTGGTGCATTGATCTGGAACATCAAGAGCCAAGAATTTTTAGATTTCTAAGACCCACGTGCTCTATGTGAACCTAAAAAATCCAACGAAAAGTGAAAATTTGATAAATCGCAGGTGCTTGACAAAATGTCATATTTTTCATGCAATTTTTACTACAAAATTTGTTAATAAAAAAGTAGTTGCTGCATGTTATTTTCGAGGAACTTTAGCGGTTACATAGGGCGTGTAAGGCTTAGGAATCTCAAACTTTTTCGCTTACATTTGAAGCAAGTTTCGTACAAACGCCATATTGGTTATTAAAAAAAATTGTTTTTTGAAAATGAAAAGCTGCAATAATATGTGCATCAAATTTTACTTATGTAGAATAAATAGTTTCGACATGAAAGAGTCTTGACAATTTGCTTATTTTCAGCTAAGAGGGATCTCTCCTCTTAAGGGGTCTTTTCATTTTAGACACTAATTTTCCAGTGAAAAAATCGCAAAAAACGGGTTTAGACTTTACGCCGGTAGTGCAAACATTTTAAAGTAAGATGGGTTGTTCGCCAATCAGCAGTATTTTACAAGTATCGATAATTATCAATGTTACACTCAACATTTTTTTACCACTGCCGAAAATGGGTCAGATACAACCTTGTCAAATTAAAAATCGTTTTTGTTTGCATTTTTCCCCGGAAGTAATCGTTTTACAGTAATCGCCATAATTTTATTCGGAAGTACTAGCTAAATATCTATTTTTCACGAATTATTCAATATTTTTGAACGAAACGATTGCAAGCACGGAGGTTTGCTCAAAATATTAATATCAGATGATAAGCTAATGTGAGATAATTCCGATTTCAGAATGACCGTCTATTATCTGCGAGCCAAAGCCCAAGCGAGAAAAGCATCGGTTCGCATACTTCGCGAAATGTTGGTTCTGCAGTCACGTGACAAAGATTTTTTGCTGAAGGAATTCTCCAAAGTCGCTGACGAAAGTACGTTTGTGCCTATTTGCCAATTTTCGCGCAGCGAATTTTTATTGCTTCTGAGATTGGATGCGTCTGCGTGAGGGAGCGAAATAAAATAATACAAATTATGATGAAAATTGAGAAATAATCATACTACATCAACAGTTTAAAAACAATGGAAAATAAAAATAAAGAGCAGACGTAGTACGAATAAAATCGCAGTTTCCAAACGGCAGTCCAAAGTGAAAGTATTCATTTTCGGCAAAAAATGCCCCATTTTCGTTGATAAAAAAAAAACTATGCATCGAAAAAAAACCTTCGTTCAAGCAGTGCTTTTTGCTATGTAAAAAAAGGTGGTGAAATCTGAAGTTGATCAGTGCAGTAATTTTTTAGATATCGTGGTCACCGATCTTAAAGAAGTCATTTTGAGAAAAAAAACGCGTTTAAAGTTCGCCGGTTTTGAACAGATCCACTTGAAATGCTCCGAGAATATTTTTGAAATCTCATATTTCGAGAATCCGTCGAAAACAAAAGAAAAACGATAACTTAAAAACGACTAGGCGTAAGCCCTAATCTATACGAATATATTTTTCAACAATATATAATAATATATAATGATAATAATTCAATTATCTATACGACTATTTTTTTTATCATCAATCCGCGCATGAAACCGAAGTTCCCTGAAGGCTTTTCAATAATGTGGCTTTCTTTTTCAGATTGGTTACGGCGCAGGGCAAATTTTGATCTACAACGCGAGACCTCCACTGCCCTTCCCGATCACATGGAAATGGTGAAATTGTCGAAACGTGCCAACAGGCCGGGAAGGCAAGCGGCTGGTGATGCCTCGAGTATCGAAAGTCCGAGCACATCTAAACACAGAAAATAGTTTCTCGACGGATCTTGCGATTCTTCGGACTTTCTCGATCAAGGTGTCTTCGCACTTTAGACGCTAAAAAAGGCTATTTTCATGAATTTTTTTGATAGGTTTATATTATAGATATTGATATAAAAGTTGTTACACTTAAGGCCTTAGGCCACAGTAACGGGTATCATGTGCGAATTTAACAATTTTTGATATTCATACTAAATAAATGTGTAATTAATTTTATGAGCGAGTCACTTTTTTACACGAAAAAAAAGGTTAAATTCGCACATGACCTTATGCTCGTGGCCTAAGGCCTTAATAAATGCACTTTCGAAATACATTTTTTTTAAATATTTAATGTATTTATATAACCCAAACAAACTTTAAACGCGTTTTTCCCGAAACAACGTTTTTCGACGGCTTCTTGATAAAATCTTCGAAACTACTGAACCGATTCTTATGAAATTTTAAAGCCACATATTCTTTGCAACGATAGCTATAGCGCATATCAAGGATTTTTTTAAATTTTGATATTTACCATTTTTTTTGCCAAAAAACGGTGAAAAACACGTTTTTTTGGATTTTTTTTTAAAGTCCGCCATTGTGTTATTTTTGCATATATCAAAAATCGTATGACATGCGCTACAGCCATTAACATACTGAATATAAAACCGTTTGATTTTTTTGTTTCGGATGATCCATCTCCGAGATTTCATCAACAGCGCAGACCTACAATTTTTTAGGACATTTTTTTAACTACCATTTTCGTCTATAAATAGTGGCTTGAATAAATAATTTAAAACAAATGTATTTCGCAAGTGTATTTATTAAGTGTAACAGCTTTTATATCAATATCTATAATATAAACCTATGAAAAAAAATCATTAAAATAGCCTTTTTGGCGTCTAAAGGAAGAAGACCCCTTAATGGAACCGATTGAACTTCTTCCACTTGAGCTTTGCGACGATGCAAAGATATAGACTATCCGACTGACTGGTTGATCGTTCCAGCAACGATTTCGCATACGTACATTATTTCCAATTGTTAATTATTCGCGCTGTTTTTATATTTGGACGTCTTTATTTTTTCGTCGCATGATCAGGAGTTTCCGCAACAAATGCCAAAGTTTTACTTCATTATCTATCAGTTCGAACACACACACACACACACACACACACACACACACATCTATTTCGTACGATTCAATGAATGAATTGAACGGACAGCAAATGGACAAGCAGTGTAGATGAACGATGTAACGGATAACAATTTATTATTTATTTTTATTGAATGTTAGATTTGAAGATGACTGTGTTACGCAAAGATTGCAATATATTTATATGCATACGAGTATTATCCCTTCGACTGCACACTGGGTAATGTTAACCCCATTTGTTTTTTCAACTGTCTGTATCGCAAATCGGGGTAATCTATTCGGCCGCAGTGCGGCGCTCGACTGTTCCCCCACTCTTACTCTATAGGTGGACCAGGGAAACTAGAGAGAAGGAGTGGACAAAACATAGGTCAATACATAGTTCCAGCGTCTTAAAAGATCCGACTTGCAATAGTTCCAGATCACGGTCTTACATACAGGTCTGGAAACTACCGTCGTGTGGGTAGTTAGCTTATGGATGCCAGACGTGTGGTTCATGTATTGCCCACTGTGATCGTTGCGATCTAAACTCCGGCGCGATGACGATGGGTGGGGGAAGTAAGATAGAGACAGCGCTAGCTTTTCAATCTCTGTCTCACCTCAATGTATATTACTCGTTTTAAATATTATTGTAGACTATTATAAAACGCAAATGCTTATTTTACAAAACCTCTGACCCCAACCCTCTGCCCGCAAGTGGGTGTGAAAAACATGAGCGATTTTGAGTTATTTGAACGAGATATCGAATTTGGCTCAGTGGCAAATCTCGTCGTATTACCGTAGCATTTTGTGTTCAAATCCACTCGTCTTTTTTTTTAATATATAAATACGGTAGGTAAGTTTATTGGAGACCATTGTAACACACAGTACACCGTTCCAACTTTATGACACCTGGAATTGCGTGTTCCCACTTCTCGCGCAAAACATTGTCATTAGGCGCCCGGAAAAACGACACCTTTGCATTATCGGCTTTACGGCCGGTATTGCGATAAGGAACCGCGCACCGTCTTGGCATTTTTTCCAATTTTTCAAAAATCTTTTCTTCTTTTATGAGAGCACAATATCCGACACGGGGATTTTGAGGTTAGGTTTGAGAAAACGCAGTAGGCGGATAGATCGCAGAGACGAGTAGTGACGAGATTTCGAACTAATCCAGTGCTTCAATAAGCGTCCTACCCCCACCAATTGATTTTGTGACGAGTGTCCAGACCTGTATGTAAGACCGTGTTCCAGATCGTGCCACTAGCAGCTCTCCTGACGATAACGTCTCAAATAATTATAATAGTCCAAGCTTAACGCATGCGCACAAATAATAAAAGAATTTGATTTCGATGTGTCTTTGTGCTCCGCTTTGAGGCTCATTTTTAATATTATTGTGTTTTGTTATATTGAGAAAATCTTTACGAAATTGTTCTCTTCAAAGCCCAGGGGAGAATTATTTTCAATATTGCTCCCAATCAATCGTCATTAAGAGCGTAATTTATAAGTTATTTTTCTTGCAAATACAAATGCAATTTTTTGACAAGTTCCTTTTTTTCTCCAGTGCAGTTGCATTTACAAGCCACATAAAGAGTAACATTGTTTGCATCGGGCAATTTTTTTCAAACTTTCATTCGCATCGGTGAAAAAAATAAATCAACTGAATACCCTTTTCTGAAACATATTTCCAATCCACGACAGTCAAGGCTACATTTGTGTTGTTATTGTCTTAGTTGGTTTATTTAGCTGGTTCACCGCTTGATTTTATTAATTATTAGTTGCTATTATGAGTTTGCAACAATGAGAAAGACAGCGAAATAGGAGAGGTAGACGCAGCAGTTAGGTGCCCTACTACGAATGTGTCAATAGCAACTGACAGCACGCCAAGAGCACGAGGCTAGTAGGCGGAGCTAACAGATCGGACACATACGATCGCAGCGCCTCCTTATTTGCCGCTTTTTTGCGGACGTTTCGTAAGCACTGTGTGTCCACTCCTTGCCTCTAGTCTCCCTGGAACCAATGTTGCCAAATATCAAACCTAGAAATACTACGCGAATCGTTGGAATAGCTATTTTTTCATGTTTCTAATTAAATGTCAACATTCATTAAACCGTTTACAAATGGAAAATTTGACTTATTGCAAATGATTTTTTTTACATATGTTAAAAATATAAATTGTACAGGTCTCAAGTATGATCAGTGGTATGACAAGTGTGAAGCGATAGGATTATCTTAATAAATTGATGCGGTTGAATTGCTCGGCTCGTTGCTCGTGTGGAAATCCGACAATATCCGTCCCAGCAACCGTTGTCATGGACACTGAAGTGTTTGGAGTCTCCTGAACCTCTCTTCGATTCGTCGTGATCTTACACTCGCCTCGGAGATACATAACCAAAATTGTGCGCGGAAAAGAAGATACTGCGTTAACACTGACGTTGCAATACGATGCCCGGAATGGAATTGCGTAATTTGCTCGAAAGGCGCGCTGGAAAACAAGCGGACCAAGGAAGCCTGTCATTTTTAATAAACGGGGCAGCAAAGCATGTCGCATGCGATATTTTTCGCCAATCGTAATCGCTACGAGATCGTACGACAGAACGAACTTTGTCAATGAATCGTTGCTTGATCGCAAAACCAAAGAAGCAACGCCGTAGTTTTTAGCGAAGAAAAAAAAGAGTGAGAAGTGAGTTGGGAAAATAAAAATCAAGTTAAAAAAATAGAAGCTAGGAGAAAAAAAAATTGCATAAAAATAAAGTTAGAAATCATTGTAAAAAATCATAAAAATAAAAATCCCATTGAAATCTTGTTAACCAAAAAAATATTTAAAAAATCAAACTATAATTTGTAACAAATTCATTGTAAAACTAAGAATTTAATTATAAAAAAAGTTGAAATGAGAACAAAATTTAAAAAACTGTATAAAAAAAATAGAAGCGAGAAAAAAATAATTGCATAAAAGTAAAGTTAGAAATCATTGAAAAAAATCACAAAAAAAAGATCACATTGAAATCTTGGTAATCAAAAAAATAAATAAATCGAACTATAATTTAAAAAATAAATTATTGTAGAAATCAAAATTGAATTATAAGAAAAAAAGTTTAAATGCGAATAAAATTAAAAAACATTGTATACAAAAATTGAATTAGACAAAAATAAAACAAAAATTGTACGAAAAGAATATTGTAAAAATAAAAAACAAAATACAATTTATTTTTACGAAAAAAAATAATAAAAATAACAGAAAACTACAATTTTCGTTCAATTCAAAAAAATGTAAAAATCAAAATTGAATTATAAAAAAAAGGATGAATTTGAATAAAATTTAAAAAACTTTATAAGAAAAATCGAATGAGAAAAAAAATGAAAATGAACGAAAAAATGGTACAAAAACGTCAAGATACGTTCGAAAAATTAAATATTCTTCTTATTGTATAAACGGAGTTCAGGACTTAGATTTTGTATAAAGTTTGCCCGATTTCTGCGAGTAGAAGCGACGAAAAAAAAATGACGGAAGACATTGACGAAAAAAGACGAAAATGTGCGTGTCTTTCGTTTGCGGGAGGCGATGCGATTTCGGCTGCGCCGGGTCGCGTTCGCGAAGCGTTTCGTCACGTGGAAAAAGAGTCGATTTTCGGAGAGGATCCGTGGACGAGATCGTCTCCTTATCAGAAAACGTTCGACGATGCGAGGCCGATGGAAAGTATCGGAAGTTCTTACGCGCCGTTGGCCTCGAGACTTCGCGTTAAAAAATTGTCCAAGAGACGACAAAGCGTTCTACCGTCGCCGATCGATGCGAATGGCGAGCTCGTTTGTCCGCCCGTAGAATTTGTACGTTTGTGCGAGCGCAAGGTCAACGAGAAACGTGCCGAACGAACGACGCGCGACGACGCGCCGGGAAATATCGTCAGCCTTGCCGAGCTCGCCGACGACGATTGGTTGCGAGAAAATGCTGAAAAAAAACAAGCTCGGGTCGTTGAGCGAAAGAGAATTCTGGTTGTCGAGAAGAGACGCGAAATGAGAGCGAAAATCCAGTGGGAAAAAAAGGTCAATTATTTTTATGTCTTTCGAAGATTTTCAAAATCGAGGATCATTCGGTTATTTATTAAGGAGGTACGATCATTACTACGAATCCAACTTTCGAATTTGAATTTTTTAAATGATTTTGACGAATACTTTATGCGCCTATTACCAAAATTTGACCTACTTTGACCCTTTAGTTTTTTCGCAATAAAACTGCAAACTCGAGCACTTTGAGTTATCGAAGCACGTCGTCTTACGAAGACGGTCAACCGGAAGTGCGGTGATCGTGGTTTTTCTGCTCACGTACGCAACTAAACCCACTGAAAAACTGAAATTCGATAGATTAGATATAATACAGGGTGTCTAATAGGAAGTTGCTGAAACTAATCGACTGTCATTTTAAAACACGTGCACAGACTCAGAAAAGCCAAATTGCTTTAAATAGAGAAAACTCTGCAGTTTTAAACGCACATAAATAAAACCCAGTCAAATATTTTTTATGTCAATTTATTACATCTTATAAAAATAACGAAAAAGTACAGTGATTAATGATAGATATTTGCGAAGTGCGAACCGTTAGATTGTGCACAAAAATCAATTCTCTTTTGAAAGCTGTGAAAAACTGTGTCCAACATATCGTTCGTAATGCCGCGAACCACTTCCTGGATGACCGCGATCAGTTCTTCTACTGTGCTGGGGTTTTTAGCGTAACAATGATCTTTAATGTAACCCCTCAAGAAAAAATCACAAGGGTTTAGGTCCGGTGAGTACGGAAGCCATTCTAGTCCGCCTTGAGCAAATTTAGGGTACCCCAGACCGATTACTCGAGTCCCATATACGCGATGAATAGCTTCAAACACCTCATGAGTCCGGTGCGGCGTCGCTTCATCTTGCATGATGTAAACATTTTTAACCAGTCCCCTCTTTTTTGCATAAGAGAAGAATTTCGTTTCCAAAAGCTGTTTGTAAATCTCTCCTGTTACCGTAGATTCCAAGAATTGAAAATAAATTCCTTTTACTGAAATCGCTGCCCATGCCGTTACTTTCTGTGGATGAAGGGACTTCGCTAGCGATATGTTGGGATTTTCCGTTCCCCAAAACCGATAATTTTGCTTGTTTACGTATCCATTCATCGAAAAATGTGCTTCATCGGAATAAATAATCAATTTCTCATTAAGTTCTTCGGCTTCAAACATTCCCGTAATAATGTTACAAAATTCGGTGCGTTTCGTCATCGCATGTTCAGTTAACAATTGATGAGTGCTTATTTTATACGGATGAAACTTTAAAAAATATTTCAAAGTGTTGTGTAATGATGATTTGGTTATTTTTAATGCTTGAGCAGCTTTCCGAATCGAATCATTTGGATTTTGTTTGAAATAATTCTCAACTTCGTTGATCTTCTCTGGTGTAGTCACCGTAACAGATGGACCTGGCAACTCGTGTCTACGGTCCTGGAGTGTACCATACTTCACGAAGTTATCGATTATCCTACAAAAATTAACGTAAAATTACTTCAAATCAGTTTAATTAAATTGAAACACAAGTTGTGTGATAGATGAATATGAATAAATATTAAATTCTTACTTTTTCAAAGTGTTTTCGCTGGCAACTCTATGAGTTCCAAACTTAGTACGAAATCCTCTATACGCATCACTATAAATTTTTCCCCTCAAGAAGAAGCACTCAATAAGATATACTTTTTCTTCCGTGGTGAGCTCACTCATTTCGACGCGCGAGTACTTGCTTCAACCACGGCTGGAATAAAACTGCGGGGCCTCAGGTATGCGCCTTAGAAAGAGGGACCCCTAGTGAATTCATGGAGGGAAGAGACACTTATTTAGTTTTAGCAACTTCCTATTGGACACCCTGTAGATATTGCAAAAAATATTAAAATCAATCTTCACCGTGTAGTTAAAGCACTACGTTACAAGAAAGTTTCAATTTCCGGTTGAAAGTGGTCATAACGACGAAATAGCAGCCACAGACTTAGCAACGTCGCGAGTAACAGCTGATGCGTTTGGCGAACATAACCCAGCTTTGTTTTGAATTCAAGGGATGAGATGCAGTCAGAGGCGTGAAAAAACGAGCATTTTCAAGAATTTTTTTTTACAGTAATCAAGTTTGTTTTACAAAAGTGGTTACACAGACTTTTTATGTTATATTTCAACTTGACGTGTACAAATTTTCAGAGAAAAATATTAATTATTCATAAAAATATCGCCATCTTTGTCGGACTCCCTTCGGTATGTAGCGCTTTATAAAATTTTACTGGATCATCTGAAATTTAAAAAAAACCAAAAAAAATCATTAGTTTAATAATAAATCTAGTCCTTGATCGGAGCTTTTTTTTCAAAAAATAACAAAATGGCGGCTTCCGACGGATGACTTTCGATTTTTTGGGCAAAAAATCGCTCGTTTATTGTTAAAAAAATAGAAATTTTCAACAAAAATGAAAATCCTCCGATTAAGGACTCGTTTTTAATGCTATCAATAAGAACACCAAATTTCATTAAAATCCATCAAGTGGTTTTTGAATTATAGTGGTCACCGACTTGAAAAACATAGTTGCGCGAAAAACGCGTTTAAAGTTTCTCGATGTGGATACGGTATTATATATTCGTAAAATTTTGCGCTCGATGGATGAAACTAAACTTTTTTTTATACATTTTGATCCGCTGAGTCCGAATATCACAATTTTTTTTGCCGAAAAGTCGGGCATTCAATTTTTTATAGCCAACTGTCAAAACAATTTTACAAAAAATTTACGTTTTTCGGGATGAATTATTTTTTTAAAACATTTTGGGCAATTTTAAAACGAAAGTATTTTTCTTAAAATTTTGCTAAAGTTCATAATTTTTAGGTAATAAATTTTTGAAAATTTCTGAACGAGTTTTCCAATTTTACACTTGATTTGTGTATAGAAATACTAATTAAAAAATTATCTACATCGAATCATCAATTCCCGGCCCGTACAATAGGGCTTCTACCGATGTGGAAGCTTTTAAAACATCAATTTGTTGTTGTCTTCGAAGCATTATGCCTTCCCGGGTATTATCGTTTGCGCGTTTGTCAGCCACGTCTATACGTTGAGCCATGGGGGCCCGACGCCTCTTCACTCATTGTGGGATATCTCGGAAACTATTCATCGGATTGACTTGACATTTTCGGGGAATATTTTCGAAGCATCATACTTCAAGAAAATGTAAGGAAACCGATTTTTTTAAAATCCTGACTACATCTCTCCCCTTAATTTGAGTAGTAGTCGCCACAAAATATGCAAACAACAATTTATGGAGTTTTATCATTTATCACGTATCAATCATATGTATAATTATATATATTCTGCCTATCGTGTTAATCCGCTGAGGTCATTCGAGCCTATTTTAATAGGTTTCCGGCTGTTTTGTTTTGTTTTTTTAGTCCGTTTTTATGGTGGATATGTTAATATTATTATTACGAAGATTACTACCGAGTCGTTGAAAATCTAATTTTCCAGTTTTTATTTGGTCACGTCCAATAAGTTCATCATTTACCACAACATTTGGCACACTACAATCGAAAATACGATTAATCAACATGAGTAAACATCAATCAGAGCAGCTGTGGGTAAAATAAATATAGACTCTTTTTAACCCCGTGGAAGTGATCGTACCTCCTTAACGAGCTACACGCAGCTTTTGGTAGGAAAAAGAGAAGAATTTTCGTGATTTTTTTTGGGAATCAAATAATCCGAAATAAAAAATCAAATACATTTAGTTTTTGCATGAAACTATCTAGTGCTTGGATGATTGATTTAATGGATGTTTCTTCTTTGGTGCGCCAAAAAATATTTGATTCGTCGCCCATTTTTGCTCCTTTTATCAATTTCCCCATATTTGGGTTCTAATGCAGGAGTTTTTGAAAAGTTCGAAATTATTTTTAACGATTTTTTGCTCATAAGAAATTTGTTAATGGAAAATGTCCGCTTCCCCCGACTGAATATCATCATTTATATATATATCGAAAAAATATTCCTTCGTTTAAGAGCTGCCTTTTGGTATGTAAAAGAAGCGTGTGAAATTTAAAGTTGATCGCTGCAGTGACTTTTGGGATATCCTGGTCACCGATTTCGAAAAAGTAATTTGGAGAAATACCGCGTTCAAGAGGTTAGGCTACTGTGGCGACCCGAAAATCAGGGTTATTAAAAAAAAATTAATCTTGAAGGAATAAGTAAGATGATTAAAAAATAGGACATTTATTTTTATGTACATCAACAAAGTTGTGTACAAAATTTCATTAACAAATATTGATAATGAAAGAAGTTATAATGAATCTCTATTAAAATAAATAATATTAGCTACAAGTTGCACGAGCTTTTTTGGTTATTGTCTTTCGATCCGAAAAAATGTTGTCTATTTTTCTTCATTTTTTTACGAGGAAAGATTATACCATTATTGTTAACCCCTTTGTTGGCAGCAACAATTCGACAAAAAGTGCCCAAAATGGCAGGAACATTTTTTTATCCTGAAAACTTGTACTCTGAGGTTTCTGAGGGTGCCGATAACGAATCTGAACTCAAAATTCAGGAATTCACAATGACGAACAAATATGGCAATGAAAATACAAATAATAAAGATTGATTTAGATGAAACTCGGTACTCAATCTTCATATATTTCCACCTATTTATTGTATTATGCTCCACCTTATTGAATTCACCATGAGAAATTCCTTCATTTTGAGTTCAGCATCACACTCAGCGTCCCCGAAAACCCCCAAGTACCAAGACTTATTCAAATCGAGCTGTTTTTTGCACTTTCGTCCGCCGTATTAGATCCGCCATTAAATTTTTTTGAATTTTGTGTTCAGATTCGTAATAAGCGACCTCGAAAATCCCAGTGTACCAATTTTTATCTGAATCGAGTAAAATTTTCAATTCCGGTCCGCCATTCTAGCGCCGCCATTTTGAATTTTCAAATTTAAAGTTCAGATTCGTAATGAGCGATCTTAAAAATCTCGGAGTACTAATTTTCATCTAAATCGAGTAAAGTTTTTGATTTTTGTCTGTCGTATTGGCGCCGCCATTTTGAATTTCCAAATTTTGACTTCAAATTCGGAGTCAGCGAGCCCAAAAACCCCCGAGTGAGGCTCCGATTTCAAATCGGAGCAACTTTAATGGGAAAATAAAGGTTGATGCGCTATTGCGTCAATGCCACACTGGGCACGGAATTATTTGACGCACTATTGCGTCAATGCCAACGAAGCGGTTAATAGCTAATGAGAAAACGTGTTAAGAAGAAAAACGTCGGTCAAGACTAAACTACTATTACGCTGAATTCTGAAATGCTAAAGTTATGTTGGACATTCCGCTTCAATTTCAGTTGCCTCAAGCGACGAAAGAGTTTTGGCATTTTCACAGTGGCCTAACCCCTCAAAGATCACCAGTTCGCGGAACCTACCTATAGACGCCCATAACCCCTTCAATTTTGAACGGATCGACTTGAAATATTTACAGAATATTTTTGAAATGTCATACTTTGAGGATCTGTCAAAGACCAAAAATCGATATTTTCAAAAATGTCAACTAGCTATAAGCCCTTCAAATGCAATCAATCGGCGAAAATTAATAGACCAATCTATTCCCTAATAAAATACGGGAGTTGGTAGCCAAATACATGCTTCATTTATTATATCTATGATTCATCAGTAGAATAAATACGTCATTGACAAAATCAATTGAGAGACGCATAAGTTGGATTTGTTTGGGTTTGCCTAATCATTTTCTTGTTATGTTAATTGCATAATAAACTTGGCAATAATTCACCAAATCACTTCTACAAGGCAAAGTTTTTCCGTTCCAATTTCTCATCATGGCAATTCGCAGTCAAAAATTATTTTATTCTTTTAAATAATTAAAGCATTTTGCTGAATGTGTTAAGAATTAAATGGATCTCGTTGACATAAATCTTTCCACTCTTATATTCATCCAAGAATCGATTAAATATTTAAAAAAAAAACAAAACGAAATAATTTTTACAAGGCAACGACTTGATGTTCGAATTTTTCATCATTGCAATTTACTCCTTTCTTTAGCCAAGAATCGAGTAAGTATATTGTGCCCGAACAATCCCATTTCAGATGCTGAAACAATTAGAAATCGATCGCCCGTTGTCGATCGAGCAGCAGCGCGAACAATTATTAGCCGCGGTTAATTTAGAGCAGGAAAAATTCGTCATGCCTGAGGATATGGAAAAAATCGCGTATCTGAAAAAATGCTGCATAAAGGATTCGGATTTCGAACCCTACGAGCTCAATAATATTCAAGAAGCGAGGAATCGTCTGAACGAACGTTTGAGGAAACGTCGAGAGTAGGTATTTCGTAATTTTTTTATATCAGTGTCTCGTTTACTCGGAATATTCTTCAAATTAAATGTTGTTGCCTTATAGCCGAGCATTAAAAATTGTTAAAGATACTTAACCACTAATTGTAATCATTTTCTACATATTTTATAATTTTATTATTCATTTGATTATCATGGTTTGATAATGTTATTATTTCTTTGAATACTATTATTTTATAATTTTATAATTAATTCATTCTATTATAATTTAATACTTATTTGTTGTATTATTATTATTATTATTTGATCGACTTTTTTACATATAGGCGTTGTAATATTTAGAGAATTAAATTATTTAGCGACTATAACAATCTTTTAGTTTTAACGATACACTAAAATGTCTCAAGACCGAGATAATCGAAGACTACAAGGAGAGTTTACGTACCGCGATCGTCGACTATATTCTCCTCGATCCGAGGGAACGTTTACGTCTGAATGTGCAAACGTTACCGGTGAGATTTCCGGTTCTCACCGTGAGGGCACCCGTGCCGTGGCAACAATCGAAATTGATCGCCAAACACGCCATAAATTATAATTTATTCATCGGTAACGAGATACTGAGGGATATCAGGGACTTGTGGTTTTCACGGTATATACAGCAGTCCATTTCCGCACTTCCGGTTTCTCTTGCACATAAAAAAAAACCCATATATTTTTCTTAAGGGGTCTTCTCACTTTGGAGGCCCAAAAAAGGCTATTTTCATGAATTTTTTTGATATGTTTATATTATAGATATTGATACGAAAGTTGTTACACTTAATAAATACACTTTCGAAAAACATTTTAAAAATGTATGCTTTTATGTAACCCAAACAAACCGCGTTTCTCTCGAAACAACGTTTTTCCACGGCTTGTTGGTAAAATCATTTTTTTTTGTTTTTTCGAAAAAATAACCGCCATTTTGTTATTTTTGCATATATCAAAAATCGTATGATATGCGCTATAGCCATTAACACATTGAATCTAAAACCGTTTGATTTTTTTGTTTCGGATGATCCATCTCCGAGATTTCATCAACAGCGCAGTCCTACAATTTTTTTATGATATTTCTTTAACTACTAGTAATTGTTTTTTCCTAAGGTACACGCTGTTCGCGTTTGTTACCTATTATCTTCCTCCACTGTGACTGTTTCGTTCCTCCACTGTTTCTTTTTCCACACTCCTTTCTTCACTTTTTTGTCCCTATTCCCCCGCTTCTTGCGGCCGCAGCCGACTTCCCCCTCTGTATCATATTCATCATGACATTTCTGTCATGGGTATAGGGAAACTGCGGAAAACCTATACCAATACAGCCGGTCATCAATTCGCCCCCCAGTTGTGGAACTAGTCTTATTTCGCCGCGAAATGCCGAAGAAAAACATTTCACGACGAAATGTACGCGACTGGGATTCGAACCCGGGACCTCTCGGTCCGCAGGTTCAGTGGCAAGCACGCTAACCACTAGACCATCGCACCGAGTTTTTTTTTAACTACTATTTTCGTCTATAAATAGTGACAGACATAAATGATTAAAAAAAAAATGTATTGCGAAAGTGCATTTATTGAGTGTAACGACTCTCATATCAATGTCTATAATATAAACATATAAAAAAAATTGATGAAAATACCTTTTTGACCATCTGAAGTGCTAAAAAGAGCCCTAAAGTGCTAAAAAGACCCCTTAATTTTCCGGAAAGTCATTGACACATTGAATTGAGATGAAAATAATTCGTGCAGGTACAGCACGCTGAGGATAATTCGAGTGTGCGATATCGGTGAGTTTCCGGTTCCCGCTCTCGATTTCGAGTCGAGAGTCGAGGAACTGTGCTCGCGTGCGCGCCGGAGACTCTCCGACGAATGGCTGGCCGACGTGGCCGAACTTTTTCTCGAAAAGAAACACGCCTGGTCGAGTTACTTCGAGGACAAGCCCAATTCCTCGACGGCACTCGTTGAAAAGTTTTTTCGAAGTGTCAATTCGTTGCTGTCGCGACAGTTGCGAATTATGTTGATGGGAACGCTCTGCGATGTCAGGGATTTTTTTCTGCAGTACAGAGACGGCAATTTTTTCGAGGGTGACTATGAGGATCTCACGTTTACACGGTAAAATATTCGTAAAAGAAAAATACCATTAACTTTATGGCACTGATCGATGTGTCTAGTGTGACGAATGCCATTGAAGCCATGGTTTATTAGAATCATTTGAAGTACTATTATAATCACTGAAATAATATTGATAATTGTTGTTACGATCATACTTATTTCTAATCGTTACTATTGTAACAACTATAATTTTTTTAACGGGTGTAGTTCCGAAAAGCCCATACCTTTGATTAATTTGGAATTTCGTGAATCCACGTATTTTGACTCGTTGATTACGAATATCATAGTGAAAATATCCGCCAATTTGATTTTCAAGGTTAACACTCACGAAAACTTATTTTTAAACAGTTTTCTGTTTTATTTTAGTAAATATTCATTTTAAAGAAAAATGTTTCCTGTAAAAGTTATAGCCTATGGAAATATTGATCTTTTATGTTCTATACAGTTTTTATGTAAAACCATTCCGTTTCGAGAAAAATGGGATAATGGTCCAATAAGTGAAAATTGCTTAGCTCCATTAGTTTCGATATTATCTACTTACGCACTTTACCGCGGGAAAGTTGGAGTTTAGTCTTTCAAGTGCATGCTTTTTTTTGCTTTTTTGTTTTTTATTTTATTAATAAAAAAATTTTCTATTATTTTAGTTTCTTTTTGTATTATATATTACTATTTTTGCACTTTTTGTGATTCAGTCAAGTTTAAAGTGCATGTTTTTTAGCTTTTTTGTTGTTTATTTTATTAAAAAAAAAATGTTTCCCTTTCATTTTAGTTTGTTTTTGTTCTATATAATATTTTTGCATTTTTTCGTTTGGGTTGTTTGGGTTTGGTTTTTTTGTTCGGCTTGCTTGGGCTTTTCATTTAATTTAATTTTTTTTAACTTTGGGTTGTTTGGGCTTTTTTGTTTAGATTTGTGTTTGGATTTTTTCGTTGGTTTTGTTTCAGTTTGAATTTGGGTTTTTTTTCTTTGGGTTTGTGTGGGCTAATGAACATTATCTATATTCTTGCTGTTACCGATCCGTTACTAAGGATAAGTAGATAATACCGAACCTAATGAAGCTAATTGTAAGCAATTTTCACTTATTGGACCATTATGCCATTTTTTCTCGAAATGGAATGGTTTTAGACAAAAATTGTTACAACATAAAAGATCAATATTTTCAGAGGCTACAACTTTTGTGGGAATTTTTTTTCTCTAAAATGAACATTTACGAAAATAAAACCGAAAAACTGTCAAAAAATCAGTTTTCGTGAGTGTTGACCTTGAAAATCGAATTTGCGGGTATTTTCAATATGATATTCGTGATCAGGGAGTCAAAGTACATAGGTACACGAAATTCCAAATTAATCAGAGGTATGGGCTTTTCGGAACTTTATCCCTCTTTCTACAAATGATAACTTTTTTTGACCTAGTTAAAAAAATACTCATGGTCATTTGTTTTATCTAGAAAAGTTTTCTCTTTAACCTTAAGCGTTAAGGAAACTTTGTGAAAAAGATCTTATGCGCAATTTTCATATAAACCAATTCGAACATCTGACTTTGATAACCTGTGGTGCAAAAAAAATGTACTACGCATATCGTGGCAAGTACTTAAAAAAGTTGCATAGTTATTGTAGATTAATATCATTTGTAGAAATGGCATTAAAAAAAAAGAAAAGTAGATGATTTTTTCCAAAAATAACAAAGTCCACAATCTCGAAAACTGTGGGACTTTTACTAAACGGAAATATCACCATATAGTAGGACATGATCTGACCTATCGACAGTTGCAGGATTATCCATTCATAACCGGACACCCCGTATAACGATAATTATTATTATGAATAATAACGCAATCGTTCCAATTACATTATAATTAACAATGAATATTAATTATAATTATAGCAATTATGATTAATTAGAGAAAAATATTATAAAGTAAATAATATAATTTGTATCAAAAATAATAATTATTAAAAAATCTTATCTTTTAATAATAAGATTTTTATCACAGTGCGTAAGAATTATGTTCAACCCAGTACGTAAAAATTGATTTATTTCTCTAAGTAGGTAAGAATCTAAATATTTCTATTTTTGGAATTCCCGAGAATTTAATTACTCTCAACCCAGTAAGTAAGAATTAATTTTTAATCACGCAGCTATTATTATTATTACTATTATTTTAGTTAACAAGGTGATAAGAGTTGTCATTATTCTTTACATTATTTCACTTACGCACCCAATGAAAGGAAATATAAAATAAATGGCGTAAATGATTATAAACTGAAGTTCAATTAAATTATTTTTTATAGGATAGAGGGGTCACAATTATTATTGTTATCGAACTTTTACAGAATTCCTTTCATGAGTATTTCCGTCGAGCCGGTAGCCAATAGTGGAGAATTGATTTTTAATCCGAGCGTGCTCGACATGTACCATGTGGTATCGAGATGTTTCGACGCAATAATTTCCGCATCCTCGAAAATACCGACAATCGATATGATACTTTTTCCCGAACTTCCTCGAGGGGCCTATTTGTTTCCACTTTTTCGCCACGAATCGGCCGTAAGTTAATAAAGAAAGGACGATTATTATGGGGGTCGTTGAAATAAAGTGCGCCCGTCGTCCCATAATTGGTGACTGTCGTTCGGTGACAGATTGGAAATATAATCGGCGAAGCGCTGGAATCGATAGCGGCGAACGAGGTCGGACCACGGATCTATCTGAAATCGTACGAAGATTTGTCGTACATACTGGACGGCCGGGCTACCAAGAGCCTCGACGACTACTTCGAGAATGATCCGTTACCGTCGTTGCGCGAGTTTGGCAACAAAATTGAAAGCTACGACAGCCTCAGCAATGAAATTTGCATGTACAGGAACAAGGTGAGCGTAATTGAATTTAGTCATTTTTAAAATACAAATGGGGAGAAAGAAATTGGTGGAAACGAACACTGCGGAAAGAACACCAAAAATCGGAAATTCAAGCGCAAAGATTCAATTTTTTCGGCTTGTTTTTCATCTGATACATTTTTTTCGCAAGAAAAAGCTTATCAATTTATTTTAAAAGGTTTATGTTTTGATAAAGGTTTTTTTAGAGAGGGAAACTTTTTGGAAGCAAAAAGATCGAAAATTGAGAAGCCTCCCTGATTTCTCCCGAATATTTCCTTCCCTCCAGTATTCCTCCATTCCCAGCTCTTTCTTCCTGCTCTTGCATTCTGCGCAGAACTCTGACTTCTCTATATTTTGCCAGTTCTTCTGTATCTCCTGATCCGTCAGGTTTTGCAGTGCCCTTTCGGTTTTCTTCTCCCCTCTTCTTGTTTACCCATCCTTATTATTTCTCCGAATTGTCCTTCTCCCGCCTGGTTCACAGCTTCTTCCACTTCTTTCCCCCATTTATTCGGGTTCCCATACTGCATCCCTCTCGCCTCCTCTTTCAAGCATTTTCTGAGCCAGCGTTCTTCTTCCATTCTCATGACTTCCCCGATATATTCCGCCGCCCGCTTCTCCATCACAATCCCTACTCCCTTGTAACCTGCCTCCATTTTCCATATATTTGTAATTTGATATATTATGTGTTATTTTAGATGATAAAAAATATATTGAAATTAAACATTTAATTTGATGAATTTACAGGGTGTCCAATAGGAAGTTGCTGAAACTAATCGACTGTCATTTTAAAACACGTGCACAGACTAAGAAAAGCCAAATTGCTTTAAATAGAGGAAACTCTGCAGTTTTAAACGCACATAAATAAAACCCAGTCAAATATTTTTTATGTCAACTTATTACATCTTATAAAAATAACGAAAAAGTACAGTGATTAATGATCGATATTTGCGAAGTGCGAACCGTTAGATTGTGCACGAAAATCAATTCTCTTTTGAAAACTGTGAAAAACTGTGTCCAACATATCGTTCGTAATGCCGCGAACCACTTCCTAGATGGCCGCGATCAGTTCTTCTACTGTGCTGGGGTTTTTAGCGTAACAATGATCTTTAATGTAACCCCACAAGAAAAAATCACAAGGGTTTAGGTCCGGTGAGTACGGAAGCCATTCTAGTCCGCCTTGAGCAAATTTAGGGTACCCCAGACCGATTACTCGAGTCCCATATATGCGATGAATAGCTTCAAACACCTCATGAGTCCGGTGCGGCGTCGCTTCATCTTGCATGAAGTAAACATTTTTAACCAGTCCCCTCTTTTTTGCATAAGGGAAGAATTTCGTTTCCAAAAGCTGTGTGTAAATCTTTCCTGTTACCGTAGATTCCAAGAATTGCAAATAAATTCCTTTTACTGAAATCGCTGCCCATGCCGTCACTTTCTGTGGATGATGGGACTTCGCTAGTGATATGTTGGGATTTTCCGTTCCCCAAAACCGGTAATTTTGCTTGTTTACGTACCCATTCATCCAAAAATGTGCTTCATCGGAATAAATAATCAATTTCTCATTAAGTTCTTCGGCTTCAAACATTCCCGTAATAATGTTACAAAATTCGATGCGTTTCGTCATGGCATGTTCAGTTAACAATTGATGAGTGCTTATTTTATACGGATGAAACTTTAAAAAATATTTCAAAATGTTGTGTAATGATGATTTGGTTATTTTTAATGCTTGAGCAGCTTTCCGAATCGAATCATCTGGATTTTGTTTGAAATAATTCTCAACTTCGTTGATCTTCTCTGGTGTAGTCACCGTAACAGATGGACCTGGCAACTCGTGTCTACGGTCCTGGAGTGTACCATACTTCACGAAGTTATCGATTATCCTACAAAAATCAACGTAAAATCACTTCAATGCAGTTTAATTGAATTGAAACACAAGTTGTGTGATAGATGAATATGAATAAATATTAAATTCTTACCTTTTCAGAGCGTTTTCGCTGGCAACTCTATGAGTTCCAAACTTAGTACGAAACCCTCTATACGCATTACTATAAATTTTTCCCCTCTAGAAGAAGCACTCAATAAGATATACTTTTTCTTCCGTGGTGAGCTCACTCATTTTGACGCGCGCGTACTTGCTTCAACCGCGGCTGGAATAAAACTGCGGGGCCTCAGGTATGCGCCTTAGAAAAAGGGACCCCTATTGAATTCATGGAGGGAAGAGACACTCATTTAGTTTTAGCAATTTCCTATTGGACACCCTGTATAAATTAAATTGATGAATAAATTTATATTAATTTTCATAAAAATAAATATTCTTATATTTTTCGATCAATCATTTGTCCCACCAAACGCGCCCAAAGTGGCCTCGCCGCGTTGATCGCGCGATCAATTTCAGATACCGCTGAACTTGATCGAGATCGATTGCACTCGCGTGAACGAGGCGATGCGATCGACACTGGGTGTGCTTCGTACTCGGGTATGCGACAATTTTTTGCTCGAGTTACGAGCGAAGAACGAGGAGTTGTGCGGGATCTTCGACTCGATAGCCGAAAGGATATCGGGAATGCCGGAAACGACTCGCGACGTGGTCGATCTCTTCAACTTCCTGTGCGAGAGTCGTGACGCGACGATGTTCAATTTGCGCGGCAAATTATCACGTTGCGCCGAGCTCATACTCTTCCTGTGCGACTATCAGCCGCCGACCGACGAGGACATCCAGTGGAACACGCGCACGCTGACCTGGCCGAAAGAGATGGAGACGGTGATGGAATTGGCGACCGCTCGTCTCAACATGCGAAAGGAATTCGTCGAGAGCGTGTTGCGCTCGCGTCGCGACAATTTCGAGCAAACGTTGCGCAACATGCGCACGGCGATCGATCAGTTCAAGCGGAAGGATCCACCGGTACTGACGATCGACGAGATGGAACAGGCGACCGAGGAGATCGAACAGCTCTCAAAAAGCATGGCCGACATCGTCCGCGAGGCCGAGCAAATAAACGTCGAGGAGGGACTCCTGGACATGGAACTCAGCCCCTATCTGACGTTACCCTCGATGACCAGCGCGGTCGAGACCTTCGACAAACTTTGGCACACCGTCCTCGGCTTTCACCGAAACTACGAGAAATGGTACTACGGGCCGTTCGTCGGCCTTGACGCCGAAGAGATACGAAACGAGACCGACAACGCCTGGCGAACTTTGTACAAACTTGGACGCGCCCTTACCGACGTACCTGGCGCTCGCAGAATCGCCGAAATGGTCCGTAAAGCTGTTTTTGATTTGTTTTTTTTTCTTTTTTCTTTTTAGAAGGAACTTGTTTGGGTTTTTCCACGTGTTGTTTGATATTTTGGTGCTGAGTCTGGATCGTCGAAATGAACGATGTAAGACGAATCGGCAATCATTTTATTTTGTTTTCAACCCCTTCGTTGCCCGTGAAAGAAATTAGGAGGGCAGCCATAACAAAAATCGGGCCCCGTGAGGGTTTGAATATGGATTCCCTACTAGGGCTTTCCCCAACACAATCGGACTAGGCCCCGACCGGAAAATAACAGGGTTGAGCAATTTATTTAAAAAAGGCCGCAGCGAGTAAAATGGTAAAGGGCCCAGACGGGATTCATCAGGGGAGCAGTTGTTACAGGGCATACAATATAAACTGTAAAACTGAACTTGTTTTTTATTTTCTAATTTCGAGGTGAATAATAAATAATCCTTTATTTGAAGAAAATAGTTTTCATTATTGCTAAACACCTCGCTTGGTACGTATCCACTAACGAAGTTGATCATTATAGGGCAGTAATAGGGTTGCTTCATGGCTTCGATTGGGTTCTGTTGAGGGAACCATTCGGGCCCTGATTTATAAGCCCCTTTAGGCTCTCGTCGACAAAGTGTGACCGGCCTCAAAGGGACCTGGTCGGGTGCCATTTTAGGACCCTTTCAGAGTAAGGGAAAAATAATCGGGGCCTAGTCAAAGCCCTGGCTGAATTCTTTCACGGGCAGAAATCGGCGTTGGTCTTTGGTGACGCCGAGAATCCAAATCCGTACAAACGTCGTCGACCGTATTGCCGTGACAGGTTCGGGGCAAGGTCGAGAAGTTCAAGCAGTTCGTATCGCTGCTGCAGACTATCTGCAATCCGGGATTGCAGAAGCGTCACTGGGAGCAGATAAGCGTTGTAGTGGGTGTGCCGATCGTGCCGAGCGATCGGAGCAGCCTGTCTGACATGATAGAGCACGGTTTGACCGCGCACGCGACCAAACTCGAGGAGATATCCTCGGCTGCCACGAAGGAGCACAGCTTGGAGAAGAACTTGTTGAAGATGCAAAACGAGTGGGTCGACGTGAATTTCGATTTGACACCTTATCGGGAGACGGGTGTGAAGATACTCTCGGCCGTTGACGACATCCAAGTCCTGTTGGACGATCACATACTGAAGGCGCAGACGATGAGGGGCTCGCCCTTCGTGAAGGCCTTCGAGGCCGAGATGCAGAGCTGGGAGGAGAAGTTGATAACGATGCAGGACATAATCGACCAGTGGCTGATGTGCCAGGCCACCTGGATGTATCTCGAGCCGATCTTCAGCAGCGAGGACATAATGCGACAGATGCCCAACGAGGCGAAAAACTTTCGCAAAGTCGACAAGATATGGCGGTCGGTGATGAGCCACGTTGCAAACGACACGAGGGTCCTCGTGGCTACCTCCATGAAGGACATGCTCGTGCAATTCAAATCATGCAACGCTTATCTCGAGGAGATACAGAAGGGCCTGAACGATTATCTCGAGAAGAAACGCTTGTTCTTTCCTCGCTTCTTCTTCCTCTCCAATGACGAACTGCTGGAGATACTCTCGGAGACCAAGGACCCCCAGCGAGTGCAGCCACATTTGCGCAAATGTTTCGAGGGCATAAGCAAGCTAAAGTTCACCAAGGACGAAGAGATAATCGGTATGCTCTCTGACGAGGACGAGTACGTGCCGTTGAGCGGCAAAATTTATCCTGCCGATGCCAAAGGCATGGTGGAGAAGTGGTTGTGCCAGGTCGAAGAGCTGATGAAGGTCTCCCTGAGGGATATAGCGCAAGACAGCATAATCGCGTATTTCAACGACGTGAGGGAGGAATGGATCGTTTCGTGGCCGGGTCAGATCGTTCTGTGTGGCAGCCAAGTACACTGGACTAGCGAGGTGAGGCTACGGCGGACTTTTCTTAGTCTACCACACTGACACTTATTGGAATGCTGAATAAGTTGTCGTAAAAATTAATGCTTTGTTTGAAAAAATCACTCCTAATGACGTCAAACGTTTCGAAGCTGTTGCGTGATCAACACCTAATGATTCTGCAGTTTCAGCTAGCGTCTGACATGAGTCTTCGTGAAGTAACGCCTCCAATTATCATAATCATTATTTTTGAAGCGTCTAAACCAATCTCTGCATGTTGTTTCCGACAGTGCATGGTCGCCGTAAGTCTCAACAATAATTCTGTATGCTTTAGCTGCAGATATTTAAAAAAATAATGTAGCACAGTAAAATGCCCTGCAAACACTCAACTTTTGGCAGGGAATTTGATATGTTTAACACCGTGAAAAAAAGGTTGTTTATACTTCGGCGAAATGACAGATTGAATTTCAAGATTGCTTATAGTACTTCTTTATAGATGCGTTACCATGTTAAGGCCCTATAAACGCGATTTCCCCGAATTTCGAAGGTACTTTTCTAGACGCGGTTAAAAAAAAATGACGCCTATATTGACAACATTTTTTTTACAGATCATTTATGCACATGGTTAAGTATATGTGGGAAAACAATCCGGAATATTAACAAATGACAGAGATATCACATAATAAAGCAATGTATTTTTTTTTGCACGCGCGTTGATGGTGAAAGTTCTCGGCATCGATGTGAGTGTCTGAAAAAAATGAACATATTTATAATTGCATAATGAATGTATCTTCAGTGTGAACCAACAAAAGTATTTGAAAAAAATTATTATAATAAAAATTCGAAACTTACATTTTTTTTCCTCAATTTTCTGTCGGTATTTTATTTTTAATATTTTTTCGTGTGATTGAAATTTTTGTTTCTGTGGCTCACACGATAGGTGATGATACTAAGAATATGTTGTAAGCATTTCAAAGCGATCTTCACCTTCCGTATCAGTATCTATTATAAATGTCATCTTACTTAACTTTAACAATTTTTGGAATTTTTCAATTCTGTAAAGCTTAAAATATTCCTAACCGTTCAGGCTAATGGATTCGAAAATTTAATAAAAAAATGAAAAATTTTGAAATTTTTCGCGTATTTAAGGAAGCTTTCCAGTGTGACAGCCCGAAAAATCGCTGTTTTTCGCGATTTTTTTTTTTAAAGAAAAAATAATCTAATCGGTCTGGTTTTTTTTTTGTATATTAATTGGGTATTGAAGAATACAAAACAATTTTTTAAAGATCGATTTATTTATTAATTAATATCTGTAAAAATGATGAAACAATTGTTGCAGAAAATGCACTTGGATGTGGTGTCCACGTTGGGGGTCACAATTTTGATCTGAAACAAAAAACACAAAAAGATTATTGATCGGTATATAATTGGTTTTCGTGCTATGGAGGCTTTTTTTTTTTTTTTGCAAAAATGGCGCCGGTTTGAACAAAAAGTATCGATTTTAGCATTTTTTTTGGCAGTTTTTTTTACAAAAAAATAGGAAGATGTCAAAAAAAAAAAAAAAAGCTTCCATAGCACGATAAACAATGACGTTAAGAATATTGTGTAAAAAATTCAACTCGATAGCTTTAAAACTCTGCCCTCCAAGTTGGACACCGTTTTGAAAAATGCTGTTTCGAGAAAAACGCGTTCAAAGTTTCGCTGTAGCTGTAGCGCTCCGTTGCCTTCTTCCAAGAAATGCTGTACAGTAACCGAAATAATCTGAATTTCGGCATGAAAATTTCAGGGAATATTCGGAAGAGTGTATACTATTCGATAAAGCAAAAAAAAAAAAATCGATTTTTTGAAAATTTCACACTGGAAAGCTCCCTTAAGGCCTTAAACTACATGCACGCAGGTCTGGTAACCCCATCTGTTGGAAAACATCGAGAACTTATTGAACGTCCCAATAAATCGTCATAGCCTGTACCAGTGGATTGCCTCCCATGTGGCCCGTGCAGCCCCCTGGGACTGCTGGGTCTACCGTGTCCCCGTTATTGTCGCCACGTAAACTAATCCATCATGCGGCGCTAGTAGTCGCGCGCATGACCCCCACTCCAGTCGCGCAGCGTCTGCATAATTTGCATTCGATGCGTTTCGATAATTCATTATTTAGATTAGAATTTAAAAGTATATGTGTATATGGGGAGGGTTGCAATAATTACACTTGTTGAAATATGATGTATTATAAAAATATTTATTAAACGAAATAAACAGATAACATTATTTTTTTTTACATAATGGACTAGTCACGTTGTACAATGTTTTGCAATTTTTTTCTTGTCGAGATTGCTTTTTTTTCTTCTGCGTTGAGACGTGCAGAATATTGCTGCATCCGCTTCTGGATCTTTTGGTACATCGAAAAAATGCGATTTTTCCTCGTTTGATTGATAACCTGACGTGCAGCCAAGGACCACGCAGGCAGGCATCATTAAATATAAGCACAACAACCACAAAAATTGTTTTTTATTTTATCGCTACACTAAAATTGTTTATTATTTTATCACTTTGTAACACCACACTACGATTTTTTTATTTGAGAACAACAACAGATCGAGAAAACGAAAAAAAATATCCACTTGGTCCACGCGACGAAAAAGATGACGAAATAATACGGAGAGGCGCTTTGCGGAGTGGGGGTCATGCGGGCGACTACTAGCGCCGCATGGTGGGTTAGTTTACGTGGCGACAATAACAGGGACACGTTACGTTAAGAGAATTTATCCCAGTGTCAGCCCCCTGGGCCCGTGCGACCTAGCTATTGGAAATTGTCGTCATGAGGTAAATTCGCGCGACAGGTGTGCGAGAGCATTGAGAGTGGTGAAACGGCCGCCTACTTGAGGAAATGTAGTCAACAGATCGAGCGTACCGTTGCCCTTGTGAGAGGAAAACTCGAGCCGGGCACGCGTATAACGTTGAACGCGTTGATCGTGATCGACGTGCACGCCCGTGACGTTGTCCGTACGTTGGTAGACGGAAGAGTCGACAACGTCATGGACTTCAAATGGATCTCGCAGTTGCGTTACTACTGGTCGGAAGGGAGTATCGTGGTGTCGATGATAACGACCGACGTGGCTTACGGTTTCGAGTACCTTGGCAACACGCCGCGTCTCGTGATCACTCCGCTGACCGACAGGTGTTACAGAACGTTGATGGGGGCGCTGAAGTTGAATCTCGGCGGGGCCCCTGAGGGCCCGGCGGGAACTGGCAAGACGGAGACCTCGAAGGACCTCGCCAAGGCAGTAGCCAAGCAGTGCGTAGTCTTCAACTGTTCGGACGGTTTGGACTATCGTGCAATGGGGAAATTCTTCAAGGGCCTGGCCCAGTCGGGCGCTTGGGCTTGCTTCGACGAGTTCAACAGGATCGACCTCGAAGTCTTGTCGGTGATAGCCCAACAGATACTCACGATACAGACGGCCATTGCTATGAGGCTGGAACGCTTCAACTTCGAGGGCACGGACATCAAGCTGGATCTCACTTGCAACGTCTTCATCACCATGAATCCCGGCTATGCAGGAAGACAGGAACTTCCGGACAATTTGAAAGTGCTCTTCCGCACGGTCGCCATGATGGTACCCGACTACGGGATGATAGGGGAGATAACGCTTTACAGCTACGGCTTCAACGACGCGCGAAGTTTGGCCGAGAAGATCGTCCACACCTACAAGCTGTGCTCGGAACAACTGAGTTCGCAGAGCCACTACGATTACGGCATGAGGGCCGTGAAGACCGTTCTCGTGGCGGCTGGCAATCTGAAGTTCAAGTACCCGGAGGACGACGAGTCCGTGCTGGTTCTGCGGGCCATCGTCGACGTAAACTTGCCAAAGTTTTTGGCCCAGGACATCGAGCTATTCGTCGGCATATACAACGATCTGTTTCCCGGTGTCGAATTGCCGCGACCGGATCGCGACGAGCTCATCGAATTCTTGTGCGCCAACTTGGCGAAGAGAAATCTCCAAGCGACCACCTGGTACGTGGAGAAGATCGTTCAGATTTACGAGATGATATTGGTGCGTCACGGCCTGATGATAGTCGGCGAGACTCTCGGTGGCAAGACGAAGGCTTATCAGACATTGGCCGATTCACTGGGTGATCTGTCGTCCAAGAAACGTGCGGTGCTTCGCGAGTCCCGAACTACCTATCGCGTCATCAATCCCAAAGCCATCACCATGGGACAATTGTACGGTAGCTTCGATCCCGTTTCCCACGAATGGAGCGACGGTGTGCTGGCCAATTGCTTTCGCGAGTTTGCCCAGCCGACCGCGACCGAGAGACGATGGATCGTCTTCGACGGACCCATCGACGCCGTCTGGATCGAAAATATGAATACCGTGCTGGACGACAACAAAAAGCTGTGCCTCATGTCCGGCGAGATAATACAAATGTCCAACAAAATGAACATGATCTTCGAGCCTGCCGATCTCGAGCAAGCCTCGCCCGCTACCGTCAGCCGTTGCGGCATGATCTACATGGAACCGTCGCAACTCGGCTGGCAACCGATCTTCGAGTCGCACAAGAAACATCTACGGGCGAAGCTCCTCGTCGAGCAGTTCGATCTCGTTTGCGAACTAGTCGATTGGCTCGTCACACCGATCCTACAGTTCCTCAGACACAACTGCAAAAGCTTCGTCGATACTTCCGATCTCTACAGGTTCTTCGTACGTCTCTCAACAACTTACGATAAATTCGTCTTTGGTCAGTGACAAACAATGATCGTTGTTCGTGATTTTTTTTGGCAAGGCGTTTGCTCGTCTGTTCGACACGATGCTCGAAGGCGAGACCCAAGTCAGCACAGTTTGGCTTCAGTGCGTTTTGCTGTTCAGCATGGTATGGGGCCTCGCTGCTACCTTGGTAACCGCAAGCAGGCAAGCCTTCGACGTTCACCTGAGGGCTTTGCTCCTCGGCAACGTCGAGGAATATCCCAAACCCAAAGCCTTCAAGCTCACCAAGCAGCAACTCTTTCCGGATCGAGGTATGGTCCACGACTGGATTTATGACAAGAGGAACAACGGGACTTGGATATCCTGGATGGACACCGAGGCTCAAGTAAAAAAACATCCGTGCCGATGACGAAGGGAGTTGTCTCCATTTGCTCGGTCCAATGCTCAGATAAACCCAACATCGAACACCCCTGGTAGACGTTTAATATGTTCGAAGCCCCGTGCGAAAATTCAGTTAGGGCTTTGATCGGGCCCATCTTAATTATCCCTACTTAATTAGGGCCCGGGCCCAATGTGTGGAATATTGAATAAGTTCTCGCTGTTGTTTTCGTGAATTTCGAAAAAAATTCAGATGAGAACTTTGTAGAGGAAGTAATTTGCTACAAAAAAGCAAAAAAAATGCTACATAAAATAAATAGATTTTTTTTTGTTTACAAACAAACAAAAATCGATTTATTTTACTTCCTCCACCTATAGCTGAGAAAGAGTTGAATTTACAGGCTCGGCTTGTGAGACTTTTTTGTGGCAAATTACTTTCTTTACAAAGTTCTTATTTGATTTTTTTCGATATATCTAATAGCTTAGGCGTTACAGCCGTTTGAATAGATATTTTCATACAATATTCACTTGAAATAATGATATCGCTGAAACGGTTGAATTTACGGACATGGCTCAAAGAACTTTATTGTAGAGTATCATATTTCCTATGAGAACCCACTTGGAAAATATCTCGATATCAAAA
This sequence comes from Ophion costatus, assembly GCA_951751655.1. Taxonomy (NCBI): domain Eukaryota; kingdom Metazoa; phylum Arthropoda; class Insecta; order Hymenoptera; family Ichneumonidae; genus Ophion; species Ophion costatus. Next base: position 7,576,269 of record OX632364.1, read on the forward strand.
TTCGCGGAATGGTAACGCTAATAATGAAAAAAAAAACATTTTTTTCAATGTTAATCAAATGGGAAACCTTCAATTTTGAATCGCGACCTCTAAATATTTTTTGACAACACCCCCCTTTCACGAAACTTCGTTTTTGGGTACCAATTAAAGGTTTTCGGGCACGATGGGTCAAAAAAAAAGTTGCCGTGAAACGAATCACTCTAATCTCTATGTTGTCGCGACAGGGAGAGAGAGAGAGAAAGAGAGAGTTGAACGATGAGTTTTAAATAAAAGAAACTTGAACACGCAGAAATTTGGCTATTTTTGGCAGTTCTAAAATCGCGACGTAACACAAACCTCGAAACCCCCCAATTGCTTTACGTAATTTATGTACGCCCCCTATCAATTTTCGGCACGGAGATCTTCGACCGATCGCGTAGCGATAATTTACCCATCAGGGTATCAAATTTTCTACGTGCTGATATTCGCGTGAAAATATTCCAGTCGCCTTTGCCAGCTGGTGCAAAAGCGAGCGAGTTGATAATCCAAACGAACGAGGTATCGATGCAGCGTTTCTTCGTGTCGAATTTCCTGAAGCGTTCGATACCGATATTGTTCGTGGGTCCAACGGGTACGGGCAAGTCGTCGATAATAATCGACTACCTGGTGAGCCTACCGAGCGACAAGTACGTGCAAAACATGGTGAACTTCAGCGCTCGTACGAGCGCTTCGCAGACCCAAGAGATCGTCATGTCGAAGTTGGACAGACGTAGGAAGGGTGTATACGGGCCGGCGATGGGCAAGCGTTGCGTTTTGTTCGTGGACGACCTGAGTATGCCGCAGAAGGAGATGTACGGTGCGCAACCGCCCATCGAACTTTTGCGCCAGTGGATCGATCACGGTCACTGGTACGATCCGAAGGACACGACGATGCTGTATCTCGTGGACGTGTCGCTGATAACGGCGATGATACCACCGGGTGGTGGCTCGAACGTCGTCACCCCGCGATTCATTCGTCACGCTCACGCGATCGGTATGGACGCTTTCGAGGACACGACCATGACCAGAATCTTCACCACCCTTTTGGATTGGCACTTTGGCAAAGGCTACGACGCGAGTGTCGGCCGCCTCGGTAAAATGATCGTCTCCGCTACCATGAAGATTTATCACGAGTCGCGAGATAAATTCCTCCCTATACCCTCCAAGAGTCACTACACGTTCAATCTCCGTGACTTTTCTCGAGTTATCGGGGGCATAGTGTTGGTGCCTGCGTCGAGAATGCGCGAGCCGGACAAGCTCTTGAGACTCTGGATTCACGAGATATATCGGGTGTTTCACGATCGTCTCGTGGACGCTGCCGATCGCGAGGAACTTTTCGAGATGGTCAAGCGGGTCGTCTACGACGAGCTTCGTCAGCCATTGGACAAGGTGCTGTCGAGTTTCCTCGTTGGCGATGAGAAAGCTATAAAGCCCAAACATCTGGGTGATCTGTATTTCGGGATGTACATGGAACCGGACGCCGACCCGCCGATCTACGACGAGGTCCCGAGCTTCGAGGAGCTCCAGGAGAAAATGGTCTATTACCTGACCGAGTACAACATGACAGCCAAGACGGAAATGTCGCTGGTACTCTTTCGATACGCGATCGAGCACGTGTCGCGCGTATCGCGCGTCCTCGTCAACGACAAAGGCCACGCTCTGCTCGTCGGGGTGGGCGGTTCGGGTCGCAATTCTTGCGCCAAATTGGCAACGAGCATATCCGAATTCGCCATCAGCCAGGTCGAGATAACTCGGAATTACGGTTTCGCTGAATGGCGCGAGGATCTCCGAAAATTGTTGATGCGCGTCGGCAAAGAGGCCAAGTCTACGGTCTTCCTGTTCGGCGACAATCAGATCAAGGACGAGAGCTTCGTCGAGGACGTAAACACGATATTGAACACCGGGGACGTGGCTAACCTCTACGGTAGCGAGGAAAAGGCCGAGATACTCGAAGCCATGATGAACGTTGGCCGGGACACGAGCGGCAAGAAATTCGAGACTAGCCCCATGTCCCTGTACGCCCTTTTCGTCGAGAGAGTGAGAAAGCACCTTCACGTCGTCCTGACGATGTCACCGATCGGCGATGCCTTTCGCAATCGTCTAAGGACGTTTCCGTCGTTGATAAACTGCTGCACGATCGATTGGTACGACGTTTGGCCCGCTGATGCTCTTGAGAGGGTCGCGACGGCTTCGCTTCGCGATCTTGACATCGCTGAAGACGTGCGTAAATCCTGTGTCACGATATGTCAACGTTTTCACGAGAGCGTAAGACGCGTCAGCGATCGTTACGAGATAATCACAAGGCGCAAGAATTACGTGACGCCCACGAGTTTTCTCCAGTTGATCAAATCGCTCTATCGGCTCTATGGCCGCAAGGTCGACGACATAACCTCCCAGCAGAATCGTTACGTCGTTGGCTTGGAGAAGCTGGACTTTGCCGCCGGACAGGTCGTCCTCATGCAGGACGAGCTGCACGTCCTGCAGCCCCAATTGGTCGCTCAGTCTCAGCTGAGCGACAAGCTGATGATCAGAATCGAGCAGGACACGGTGAACGTCGAGGCGAAGAAGGAAGTCGTCGCGGCAGACGAGGCACTCGCGAACGAGGCGGCCGCAGCTGCTCAAGCTATCAAGGACGACTGCGAGAGCGACCTTGCCGAGGCTACACCAGCCCTCGAAGCCGCTCTCGCTGCACTCGACACCCTCAAACCCGCCGACATCACCATCGTCAAATCCATGAAGAGCCCACCCGCCGGTGTAAGACTCGTCATGGAGGCTGTATGCGTTCTCAAGAGTGTCAAACCGGAACGCGTCCAGGACACGACCACCGGTAAAACCGTGGACGACTATTGGGCTGCCTCGATCAAACTGCTCGGGGACATGAAGTTCCTCGAACATCTCAAGACCTTCGACAAGGACAACATACCGGTCGCATCCATGAAGCTTATCAGGGAAAGATTCATGAACGATCGGAACTTCCAACCGGAGGTCATCAAGAAGGTCTCGACTGCCTGCGAGGGACTTTGCCGGTGGGTACGGGCTATGGAGGTTTACGATCGGGTTATCAAAGTCGTCGCACCCAAGAAGGCTATGCTCGCGGAAGCGGAAGCCGAATTGGGGGCTCAGATGGAGACTCTCAATGCTAAGAGAGCTCTTCTGCAGGTCAGTCCGAGTTACTTCGTTTGTTTATCTTCACTTCTTGTGAAACACATCCTCTGCGTCCCTGTTTGGCGTCAACCACTACCACGTGCAGAAGTATGAAAACGGATTTTTTTTTGTAAAAATTACACGTCTGTTGTTTAAAAATGATAAAAAATATTTTATTCAAAATAATCTCCATTGCTATTTATACATTTTTCCCACCTCTCCGGCAGTTTATGAATGCCACGCCAAAATAAAACCGTTCTTCTTTTGAAGCGAAGCAGTTGTCGCGCCATTTTCGTACGTTTTCATACGAATTGAAGCGCTATTTAGCGGGAAGGTGTCCCATTGATGCGGATAGATGATAATCGGACGGAGCCAAATCCGGAGAATAAGCCGCATGCGCTGGTATTCCCCAACTGAACGCTTTGCTGTGTGTGATGGAGCATTATCATGGAGCAAAATGACTTTGTGTTGCCTTTTTCCATATTCCGGTCGTTTTTCACGCAATGCTCGATTTAAATCGATCATTTGCTGTTGGTAGCGATCAGTGTTAGCGGTTTCACCAGGTTTTAGCAGCTCATAATAGATTACACCCTTCTGATCCTACCAAACACAGAGCATTGTCTTCTTTCCAAAGCGATTTGGTCTTGCAGGATTGGGCTTAGGATTCTCGAAATATATCCGTTTTTCATAACCTGTTACTATTCGATGGAGAAATGACTTTCTTTTGTATCTGTCGAGCAGCATTTCACAAGTGGTTTTTCGATTTTCTTCATGTCTTTCATTCAGCTCATGCGGAACCCATTTTTCCACTTTCTAAATCTTTCCCATGGCTTTCAAGCGAATGGAGACGGCTTTCTGCGTTACATTCAACTGATCTGCGAGTTCTTGTTGACTTTGAGTATCATCTTCATCCAATGAGACTTGCAATGCGTTGCCTGCGAACTTTTTCGGTGGTTTCCCACGCTCTTCGTTTCTCACGTCAAAATCACCACTTTTGAATTTTCTGAACCACTCGAAACACTGTGTTACACCAAGAGCAGGTTCACCGTAAGCTTTGACAAGCATTCGATGCGATTCTACAGCAGCATTCTTCAAATGATAACAGAAAACCAATGCTGTCCGCAAATCGTAGTTCGTAGGCACAAAACTCGACATGTTGAAGGTTATAGAAAAATATACCGGTGTAGGGAACTTGGGTTGTTGTGTGTTAAAAATCTTCGACAGCTGTTAGAGGGAGATGATGGCGCTGCAGAAGCAGTCTCGCAGTCCCTAAACTGATGGCTAGCACCATCTACAGGGAAATTCCGGTTTCATACTTCTACATCTAGTATTGCGGTCACTGTCGTGTCCGTATCTCGTTCACATCACAGTAAAAGGTGCCTTCGACATTCGACCTTTACACGCTTTCAACATTTGTGAGCATTGCTCATGTCGTTCGACTTGGCACTGTGTGCGCTTACAGACGCATTTATGACATCACGCGTGACGTTATTACCCTTGCCATATTGTGCTCACAAACGCTTCTTTCAGCAAGCTGAGGCAGCAAAAGCGTGGGCGTTTAAGGCACCCTTATTTTCGAATCGAAGGCCACGTGAGAAAAACGAACATGATGGTTTTCCAGGTAGCAATTTCCAAATAGTTGTCCAGAAGTTATCTGAAAGGGTACCAAATGTCCGCTTGGAGGTTACTTATAAGTTATCATGTGTTCAGCCCGTGACAGTTATCTATTTGGATAGTCAACTCGATGGCAGCCTCCGGGCGGACATTTGGTATACCTGTAGCCGACTTTTGGACAACTTTTTGAAAATTGCTACTTGGGTTATCAGTTCTTCGTGGGGATTTCTGGAAAATAGCGGTAACAGCTTCACGCACACTGTTTTCAAATAATTTGGAGGACCCTATTTCTAATCAAATAACCTCTTAAACATAGCTTTGGATCCGAGTTAGGGAATTGCTTGTAAATATCCAGAAATTAGGAAATATGTTACCATTCCATCTCTTCATCACCACTATTTTCTATTGGGTCGTAATCTTTATCACTATCAGTTCATCATTAATTATGTTAAGCAACTCGTCAATAATTTGAAAACCAACAAAGCCTTCTGCTGTGTCCACCATCCTCATACTTATACTGCCAACCCGAAGCTCTTGAGTTCTGGAGAGCGCACGCACAGTTCGACCCGAAGGTGACACATCATGTCTAAAAAGCGTTAGCGCCGTAAGGGTGTAAGTGCCCAAGTCGAAAGCACCCTAAAGGTTACCAATTTCTTCTAGTCCCAGATATGTCCAACAAAATTTAAATTTCTCAGCGTCTCTAACACCCAGTCCCATCATTTTTGGGAGCACTATTGGGATGTTGAATAAGTTCTCGCTGTTTTTTCCGTGAAAATGAATGCTTTGTTTTTAACAATCACTTCTAACGATTTTAAACGTTTCGAAACTGTTGTGTGATAAACTCCTAATGATTCTGCAAGTTCAGCTAGCGTTTGACATGAGTCTTCATGAAATAGTTCATGAAGTCATAGTGCCTCCAATTCAACACATCAAAATCATTAATTTTGAAGCGTCTAAATCAATCTCGACATGTTGTTTCCGACAGAGCATGGTCGCCGCAAGTCTGAATAAGAATTCTGTGTGCTTCGGCTGCGGATTGTTTAGAATAAATTAGTGTAGTAAAATTCCCCACAAATACTCTTTTTTGGCACGAAATTTGACATGTTTAACGCTATGAAAAAAAACGTTTACCCTTCGGCGAAATGACGTAGACTGAATTGTAAGCTTGCTTACAATACTACTTTATAGATGCGTTACCATCTTAAGCTACACAGTTCTGATAACGCCATCAGTTGGGAAGCGGCGAGAACTTATTCAACGTCTTGTTATATCGAAATGCCCTAAATGGAGCAATCCAACTTTCGCAAATCCTCCAGGAAGTAACGGACAAGCTGCAGACGTTGAACGACGAGTTCGCCGAGTGTATGCGCGAGAAGAAGAAGCTCGAGGACCAGATCGATCATTGTATGCAGAAGCTGGACAGAGCTGAGAAATTGTTGGGTGGTCTCGGCGGTGAGAAGACACGTTGGAGTGAGACAGCAGCCTCGTTGGGTTCCAGTTTGGGAAACATGATAGGTGATGTGCTCCTGGCGTCCGGTGTGGTCGCTTACCTTGGTGCGTTTACCGTCGAGTATCGCAACGTCCTGATCGATGAGTGGTACGATTCCTGCAAGCGGATGGGAATACCCTGCGGCGACAGATTCAGCCTCATCGAAATATTGGGCGATCCGGTAGAGATGAGAGCCTGGATGATCCACGGTTTACCCGCCGACAATTTTTCCATCGAAAACGGGATAATCGTGAAGAACGCCGATCGCTGGCCCCTCATGATAGATCCGCAGGGTCAAGCGAACAAGTGGATCAAGAGTCTGGAGAAGCATCAAAAGCTGGCGGTCGTCAAGCTCAGCGATGCGAATTACGTTAGAATAGTGGAAACGGCGATACAGCTAGGACAGCCGGTTCTTTTGGAGAACATTCTCGAGGAAATCGACGCGATCCTCGAGCCCGTGCTTTTGAAGAATATCTACAAGCAGCAGGGCGTTTCGTACATGAGATTCGGCGAGAATGTTCTCGAGTACAACGACTCCTTCCGTTTGTACATAACGACTCGTCTGCGCAATCCCCACTATCTCCCGGAGGTCACGGTCAAGGTGACCCTGCTGAATTTCATGATAACGCCGCAGGGCCTCCAAGATCAACTGCTGGGCATAGTCGTGGCGAAGGATTTGCCCGCGCTGGAGGAGAAGAAGAATCAGCTGATCGTCGAGGGCGCGAACAACAAGAGGATCCTAAAGGAGATCGAGGACAAGATCCTCGAAGTGCTCTCGACCTCGGAGGGCAATATCCTCGAGGACGAGACCGCCATCAAGATACTGTCCTCGTCGAAGCTGCTGTCCGAGGATATCCAGGCCAAGCAGAAGATCGCCGCCAAGACATCGATGGAAATAGACGTTGCCAGGAACGGCTACAAGCCGGTGTCTCGTCACGGCTCGGTACTGTTCTTCTGCATATCCGAATTAGGCAACATCGATCCGATGTATCAGTACTCTCTGCCCTGGTTCATCAATCTCTACATAACCTCGATAGCCAAAAGTGAGGCATCCTCGAATCTCGAGACGAGAATGCGCAACCTCAATGATTTCTTCACCCGAACGATCTACCGGAACGTTTGTCGTTCTCTCTTCGAGAAGGACAAGCTGATCTTCTCGTTGGTCCTGGGTGTCGGAATATTGCGAGCCGCTGACAAGGTGGACGAAGAACTCTGGAGTTTCTTGCTGACCGGTGGTGTCGCCCTGGCCAATCCTCATACCAACCCCGATCCTAGCTGGTTAACGGACAAATCCTGGTCTGACGTGGTTCGAGCTACGAGCCTTCGGGGTCTCGGCGGATTCAAGGGTTCCCTGGAGAAACGTCCCGACGAGTGGAAGTCCCGTTACGATCTGGCTGATCCTCAGAGCAGCGATTTTCCGGCACCTTTCGAGGATCTCGCGAACGCCGATATGATGAAGCTCGCCGTTCTCAGGTGTCTGCGACCCGACAAAATCGTCGCAGCCGTGCAGAACTTCGTTGTCGCGAACATGGGAGACTTCTTCGTGGAACCGCCGGCCTTTGATCTACGCGAGGCTTACGACGATTCCAGCCACGTTACACCCCTAGTCTTCGTTCTTTCACCGGGCTCCGATCCCATGGCCGGTCTCGCCAAGTTCGCCGCGGACAAGGGAGTCCCGAAGAAGAGCCTTCTGAGCATTTCCCTGGGACAGGGACAGGGCCCCATCGCCGCGGGACTCATCGAACGCTCGATCAAGAACGGCGACTGGGTCGTTTTGCAAAATTGCCACTTGGCCGAGTCCTGGATGAAGGAACTCGATCGTATATGCGACGAGATCGTCGTGCCTGAGAATACTCATGCGAAATTTCGCATGTGGCTCACTAGCTATCCGTCCAAGAGCTTTCCCGTCTCGATATTACAGAATGGCGTGAAAATGACCAACGAGCCACCAAAGGGACTCAGACAAAATTTGTTGCGCAGCTACAACAACGATCCACTCTCGGACGAGAAATTCTTTCGCGGTACTTTCAAGACTCCGGAGTGGCAAGCTCTACTCTTCTCCGTTTGCTTCTTTCACGCTGTCGTCCAAGAGAGACGACAGTTCGGACCACTCGGTTGGAACATACCCTACGAGTTCAACGAGTCCGATCTGAGGATAAGCGTTGTGCAACTTCAGGTCAGTCCAACGTTCACTTCGCTATTTCCACCACCACGCCCCCCCACGCCTCTCCCGGAATGTCGGCCACAGTCGCTCGTTTTCTAATGCACTACGCTATCGCACTTGCACCAGGACACAGGGAAACTGTGGAAAACCCGTGCCGATACAGGGAACTGTTATTTTAGCGAGTTTTCGTTGCGTTAACGGCGGAAACTCCCTTAGCCGGGTTTCGACTCAGTAGTCGGTAAGCAGGCGAGTGCGCGGCCGGTCACCCATCCAAGTATCGGCCGACGCTGCTTGACATGGGAGATCGTCGCAGGTGCACAACGATTACGCGTACAATATTGTTGGCTTTTTTCTTCTCATTTCGATCTCATTCTGACCCGAATTTTTTAGTTCTTTCTATCTTAAATTTTGTTCCTTGTCGTCTGGCATTCGTGTATTTTAAATATGATTTTTGTCTTGTCGATTGAAATACGATAAAAATATTCGGAAAAATGCAATACTTGCTGATATTAGAGTCTTCGTTTCATGAAAATGCGGGGAAAAACGTAACTTGTACCTGCAGATGTTTTTGAACGACTACGACGAAGTACCGTTCGACGCCCTGCTCTACCTGACCGGCGAGTGTAATTACGGAGGACGCGTGACCGACGACAAAGATCGCCGGCTCCTAAACTCTCTTTTGAAAAACTACTACAATCCTAGAGTCATCGAAGACCACAAGTACGTATATCTGAAAAAACCGGCGAGTATCAACCTAACCTATAGGCCTCCGAAGGAACTTTTGTGGCGCACCCTTGCGGCGAGTTTTGGCAAAACTTGGATTGGTTTTCGTCTGCTAGTGCAGTATGCCGGTCGCCATTTAAATCAGGTGTTTGCGTCACGGTCTAACATGTTTGCGTGAATGACAGTACCGCGTTGACTCAACCGCCATGCGCCAATCCAAGTTTTGCCACCGGCAGCCGTTACGGGGCGCCACCGCGAAAGTTACTACGGAGGCCTATATACTCTACAACTCGCGTACATAACCTCCAAAGACTCGATACTCTTTGTTTACTCGATACTCGATACGCTTTGTTTAGTAACGAAAGGCGTTTCGTTACTCGTACTTGTTAGATAAATTCAAACCAAATTTAATTTCACTTAATTTCCTTTATTGTTGATTAAATAGACATAATAAATAATAATAATGATCACGAGTCACGACATCGTTACGAGCATGAATTATTGTTCACATGAGATTTCAACTAAACGAATATTTTGTCGTGTTTTTTTATTTCCAGTTCTGTGGGATTTCTAATGTATTTTTAATCTGTATTAAAAATGATTTTTTACTAAAGAATTTATTGATCTCTGCAAAAACTATCAATAAAAACAACGAAACAATTGTTTTTTTTTTTTTCGAAAACTCATCCCGAATAATCCTGTGTTGGTATTGAATTTTTTTAAATAGTTATCGAAAAATTAATCAATTTTTATGAACCAACAATATTTTTTTCCTGTCTGGACATTTGCAATTTCCAAGCGATACTGTTACGAAAAATGTGTATCCTTAAATGTTCAAAAATACGCAAAGTGAAAATTTTAAAACATATATTTATTAAAAATTTGAACAAATTTTCAAACCAAGTTTTTTTTGTCGTATTATCTATATTTGCGAATGCGTATGAATTTCCAAAAAAATTTCGTATCAATTTGATATCTGGTTTTTTCGAATTTTTTGAAGCCTCAAAATACGAAGCTATTCTGTTAACAGTTTTAACATTTCTCACGGTTGATACAGAACCCTTGTATTCGAGGAAAGGTAAAAGGCTGCCAACTTTTTGTCAATTTTAAAAAATTGGCAAAAAAATTCAAAACGATAATAAACCTCTTGAAAAATTTATATGCATTCGGAAAATTTAACCATTTCAGTTCAAATAACAAAAAACGATTTTGTCGGAACATTTGTTTTAAAAAAATGTCATAAACATTTTTGTTTATAACTATTTAATACCATTATTATTTTTTAAGATCAATATTTTCATTGTTTCCGAGGAATTGGTTTTTTCTGAATTTTCTCATTACGCACAAATGATCTGTAAATTCAAATTTTCACTGTGATGTACCTCTTGTACATCCTTAAGGATGTATAGCAGGCATTATTTCAGCAACAATAGAATAGAATTAGAATTTCCAGTACTTAGCAATGCTGTAAAAATATGACAAAATTCAATCATATGAAAGATACTCAGCACATCAATTTTGATCAATAGTAATATTAGAAAATTATTAACAATTTTTTTTTAATTTCTGAGAATATTCAGAAACATTATTTCCTATTCATGTTGAATTAATTCGTTCATTTTCTTTGAATACAGTGCTATTTTTTTGAAAATGTTACCACTGTATTGAAAGATTTCTTTGTTTTGAAGAAATGATAAAAAATTAGACAATTCCTCATTATTTCTTGTATATAAAGGTTTCTCGTTACTTGTGAGAAATTGGCGACCCATTTAACAAGCGGTTCCATTTATACAGTCTTAAACCAAGTTTGGAAAAATAGAGATTCAAAACACCAAAAACATTTTGAAAAACTGAAGAGTACGGAAAAAAAAGACGATTCAATTTAATATGAAAAAAAAAGAAGTTCTTAGAATATTTTCCGCATTTTTTTGTTTTTACGAATTGGTTGACAACTTTTTAATATTGTTATTATTGAAAATTACTGTGCTCTTGAAGGCTTTGAAAAATTTGCAAAAACAACCAAAATCATAAGGAAATTCATTAAAAATTCATATGCATTTGAAAAGGCTAACAATTTCATTTCCAATAACGAAGAAAATGTCTAAAAATTGTTGTTCCATTTTCAACAAATACCTTTGTTTATAACTTTTCAATACCATCGTGAACGAATTTGTGTGACTCGTTACAAAGGTATCGAACATCGAGCATCTTTTCGTTACTCGATACTCGGTACAAAAGTACCGAGTATCGAATAAATGTTCGCTACTCGATATAAAAGTAGCAATCTCCAACAATAGCTAGATATTTTTGTATCGAGTAACGAAACGTGTTTCGCCACTCGATATATGTGTATCGAGCGAAAAGTAACGCCCGTTACAGATTTTGGACAACTCTGCTCTAACCTCCATTATCGTACACAAAGACCATAAAATCGCCGTCATTTTATCAAACATTGTCATGACAAATAGAAAAATTTCCCAAATACGTACTTGACAGCTACTCATTCTCGCCGAGCGAATTGTATCACCTGCCGCCGGACACCGACCACTCCGGTTGCGTAAAATACATACGAAGTTTGCCGATAAACCAGCGACCTGAAGTTTACGGTCTTCACGAGAACGCGGACATAACGAAGGACAATAAGGAATCGATGCAATTGTTGTCCGGTGTACTTTTGACGCAAACTCAAATAACGGGTGTCTCCGGTGAATTGGACGTGGAGACGCTCGTCGAGAATCTCGCTTCCGATATACTGTCGAAAATGCCTGAGCAATTCGACATGAATTACGTAGCGGAAAGATATCCGGTTCTTTACGCGAACAGTATGAACACGGTTCTGCGCCAAGAGCTCATAAGATACAATCGTCTTACCGACGTGATAAAAAAATCGCTGAGAGACGTACGAAGGGCGATAAAGGGGCAAGTGACTATGTCGAGCAGCCTCGAAGAGGTTTTCACCAGCATGAGTATCGGCCGAGTTCCAAACGAGTGGAACAAAAAGTCCTATCCATCCCTCAAACCATTGGCCAATTACGTGAACGATTTGTTCACTAGAATCGAATTTTTCAACAATTGGATCGTCAATGACGCACCCAAGGTCTTCTGGATATCCGGCTTCTTCTTCACGCAATCCTTTCTCACCGGTGTACTTCAGAATTATGCTCGTTCGCGAAAAATACCCATAGATCATTTGGATTTCGAATTCGAGATTAGGAGCCCGGCGGACGAGCTAGTGGCGCCATCTCGCGGCGTGCTCGCCAAAGGTTTGTTCCTCGAGGGAGCACGCTGGGACCGGCAGTATGGACAACTCGCCGAATGCAAGCCGAAAATTATGTTCGACCCGTTGCCAACAATATGGCTGAAACCCGGGGTAAGGGAGGAATTCGTTTTATCGCCCTCCTACGAGTGTCCCGTTTACAAAACGAGCGCTAGACGGGGAGTTCTCGCGACTACCGGACACTCGTCCAACTTCGTCATGTACATATTACTGCCGACCACGATCGAACAGTCGCACTGGATAAATCGAGGTGTCGCTTCGCTCTGTCAACTCGACGACTGAGCACGTTTTTTGTCCAATTTTTTCGATCGTATTGTTGCTGCAGCTTCTAGCTTCTGATATTTGTAATTTTATTGGTTAATAATAAACGCCTAACTACTTGTAATAACGAAAATCTTAAATTAAAATATGACACGATTTTGAAAAGTCATTATGGGATCTTTTTTGTATTTTTGTAGTTTTTCGACGCGAATTTGTTTGGCATTCAGTGGTGTAAACCGTGATCGGTTCATTGCTGAGTAGCTGGAAGACCTAACGACGTTCGATATAAAGGTGCTAGGTTGTTTTTTTTTCCTTAAAAATTCTCATCGTAAGACAAAGTCGTAGAAATGTATTATGTACAAAGGCCCAAAGACATAGATCTCAAATTAATATTAAGTAATTATATGACTTATAATATTAAGTAATTATTATTACTAATTAGAAGAATAGGAACAAACAATATTCGTCGTTAATTGTCCTGACCAAGTAGTTTGAGGTTCCCGACCATAATTACCGAATATGGATAAGGTAGGTAGCATATGTACCGTCTACGACGTTGCATATTGCGCAGCCTAATATTTTGTGCGCTTCATTGTCGTACAAATTCACGACTAAAACATTAATAATTTCATAACGGTGCTGTGAATTTTCATTTTCACGGGGCCAAGGGTTATTCCAAGGGCGTCGCCAACGAATGGGCCAGGGGGGGTGGCAAGATGGGGAAGGGAGGGTGGGGGAAATACGAAATTTAGACATTTTAGACCCTCATATACATGCTTTCAAATATCTAGGGGGGGGGGGGGGGCACCAGCCCCCTGCCCGCTCCCTTGGCGACGCCTTTGGCTTATTCCGATAATTCGTTGAACTTTGCCTATTCATTCAGCTGAGTGGCAGCATTTTTTGAGCGGATATAAATAATGTACTGAAAATTGATTGGGAGGTTTCCATAGGCGTAATGTGATTAGCCAACGAAATAGGTCGAGTTTCAGATTTTTATTTCTGAAAAAACGGTACTGTGGATCGTACCCAAACTGCACAGGATGATCAGCAAAAAGGTTATACACTTCCCGAAAATCTCAGGTCGGTGGTAGCATTTCGACCTGGCTCCATAACAACCTTAATTATTATTACAGCACAGCGAAGGATTATAACACATCTTGTCTATCCACAGATGCGTTTGAATTTGCCGCTCAAGATCCCTCCCGTCTCGAATCTGCGTTTCCGGCGTTGATGTACCGCTCGACTTCCGGCCTCCATTACGTTTACTCATGTGTGTACGCTATGCGAACCGGAAATGCTCGAATATAATAGCAGCGCACCGGAAATGACATGGGCGCACGATCGAAAATTATGTTGTTTTCCACCATTTTTTCAACTTTCATTCAACTTCAAATCGAGAGATACGTCGAGACTTTGCGATATCCGTGTCTTCGCGTGTACTTTTTCTTCCAAACAAGCGAAATCTAGGAAATTTTCCGCCGAAAATTCGAAACTCCCACGCTGCGTGCGCGTCCGGCTGTCATGGCGCTTACGCGACTTCCGATGCTATCTTCGCGATGCCTTTCTCTCAGCGTAGCAGAAGACACGAGTCTCGTCTAAACGCTACACGAGGTTCGTTCATCAAACGAAAACGTGGCCTGTTGGCCGAAGCATTTGCGTCGAATTCTATCGAAAAAATAACTCGCTACGGCATAGAAAAACAGCAAGTTGCGGTAAAAAAGAATCTTTGCTTTTTCGTTCGATCCTCGCTTCTCACACGTAGGGACGCATAAACGGATGTCTCCACACACAAACGTACACACACACACGTACGTTTCGGTTGAAGTTCGAACGCGTAACAATGACCCGCGCTGTATTCCGTAGTCTATCGTGCCGTGGAGAGGGATCTGCCGATCACGTGGTGGCCACCCACGTTTCGTGTTGTCGGTAAACAAGAGCCGAAGCGCGGAGAGGGAGAAAGGTGAAAAAACAGATATTTCGCCTAGCGCGCGGATGTACAATGTTCATTACATTGATGAAAACTCAATCATAGTAATACCGGAAGTACCGAGAGTGCCAAACGATTACAGCGCATACTCTTATTTCCCTACACCCTGAAAGGGCCGCCTACTCGGCGTTTCGTACGAACGTGCAAAATTCACGAGCTTGAAACTATTCTGCGCGAATTGCTCGCGTGTCTCGCTTCACTCAGTTACATCATCGTTACAATTCGAAAGGATCGTAAAGCGCGTTTGCCAAATAAATTGAAATACTGCAATCTCGTAGAGACGTACGAGGTTGATCGAGCGCGAGGAAGAAAGAGCGAGACCGAGTGAGGGAGCGCGAGGAGTGGGGGTAGCGCGAAGCGGTGGTGGCGCTGCGCGGCGGTAGACTTGAGTGGGGGTAACGGAGACACGAGTTTTTGGTGTGCGCTCGGTCCGTACCAGGGGCCGGCCATATTACACGTCCGCGGGTTATACGGGACGCGAGAATAAGGCAAAAAAGCGCGAGAGAGAGAGGGAGAACGAGAAAAACGTAAGATCATCTTGGGGCCTACGGTGCGTGCCCACGGTGCCTTAAGCCCTTGGGGTCTCCCCCGTGCGTTATCTATTTATCACGTATACTCTGTTGCGCTCGGTCGCTCGACGCAATTTTTTTCACGATTAAAAACGCATTGTGTATGCACATATACATATATATACATATATATGCATATATCGTTACACACACGCGCGCGTCCACACACACGCATAAATATAACGAATAAAAAATAAATAAACACACATAGGCGTGCGCGCGTAAGAGGGACAGCGACCGAGTCACACCGAACGGTCGGACGGTCACGGGCAGACACAAAACCGCGACTAATACGCCAAACGTGTTACATCGTTGTGTACGGATTTTGTTTTTTCACGATTGTCCCACCGTCGTACGTACAATTGCGTTACGGCGAAGCTTTTTGCTTCTTTTTTTGTTCCTTCGGTGGCTCAACGTGTGCAAAGTGAACGTTTTTTTTGTTGGTTAGACGACGAGACAGTGGGGTTATATTGACCACGAGTTTGTACCCTCGCACGACTTTTTCTCTTTGTAACTATACTTGTTTCTTTTTCTTGATATATCGCTCTCTCTTGCTCTCTGTGGCTTTTCGTACGTGTGCGTGTGTGCGCGCGTGTTAAACGTACAAGAAGAGACACACGATGTCTACGTACTCGAGAACACAAGAGAGCGACGCGTGGGCTCTGCTCGCATTGAAATCGGCACCGGCGAGTCCGACGAAGATGCAATGGAACCCGGAGTCAAAGGGTGCACCTATAGCCCGCCTCGAGGGACGCGAATTCGAGTACATGGTCAGACAGAGGAGGATAACGATAGGACGTAACAGCAGCAAGGGCGAGGTTGACGTAAACATGGGACACTCGAGCTTCATATCGAGACGACATCTCGAAATATTTTACGATCATCCGTACTTCTTCATGACGTGCAACGGGAAAAATGGGGTTTTCGTCGATGGGGTCTTTCAACGCAAGGGCGCACCGGCCTTTCAACTGCCAAAGACGTGAGTACGCGAACACGCGTCTTTCAATTTTTTTCGGAACGAGTGTGTCCTTTTTTCGACGAAAGTTCAGGTTTGGGCTTGGGTCACTCGGAGCCTCGATTTTCTCGTGAATTTTCGTAGTAGCGGGTGGCAGAGTGTCGAAGATAGAAGGGGGAAGTTTAAAAAATTGAACAGTGGAAGGAGAATGTCGACGGGCAAGCCTGAGTGCGTCACTTGGCGGAATGCTCTCCCGGTGATTCCGACCTCTTCGTCACGGCGATGCTGGTTGCGTCGCTATCTTTGAATATTCGCACGTCCTTGAATCACCTTTGCAATTCTTCGTCGCAACTTTCAGACACGGTTTCAACGCCGGCTTTAAATTCTTCGGTATCGACGCTCCCAGACGGGAGACCAGCGTGCAAAGACTCTAGTGCCATAGGATTGAAGGCGGAACGGACGCTTTGGGCGCCGCCAAAGGCCTTTGGAACGCAATCGAATCATGGGCTTTGAATTGTGAAGTTTGCGTCGTTGGAATGCGACAAAAGTTAATTTTTCTTATATTGCTCACATTCGTTTAGCCGATTTAGGGCAAGAAAATCACCCAACCGAATTTTCTTCTCCTTAGAAGTCGATGATATCAACCTATGAAATGAAATTGTAGATCAGGATAAGAATGTAGAAATGAGAAAAAATCGAAAAAAAACTTTTGTTGCATTCCAACGATGCAAACTTCAATGCCATTTGAAATTCATGATGCTGAAGTTTGCATCGTTGGATTGCAACGAGATATTTTTTTCACTGAATTTCCAAAATCTAATTTAACAGATTTATGCTATAAAGATCCGGCGACCATCTTCTAGCATCCTTATTTAGCAATCTACAGTCCAAATCTTCAGAACATGATTTCCGATACCAATAAACATAACGAAGTCAAGAAAAAATCGTTGCATTCCAACGATGCAAACTTCAGGCCCATTGAAATTCGCATCGTTGGAATGCGACGATTTTTTTTTACTCCCTTACGTTTTAACGGACAACACCACTGTGACGGCTTCAAAAAATCGATTTTTTGAAAACCATCTAGAAAAATCTAAAATACATTTAAGATTAAGATGCCGTTGGACCCAGGTCGAAAAATAATTATTTTCGGAGATATTGAATACTTTGTGGAGCCGTGCAGCGTGGTAATATTTCTGAATATCGCCATAAACCGCCTCTTCCTGAGGAAATATTGGAGGCAATTACGTCAGTCTTCGACAATTTGAGCAGTAACGATTTGCTGCAGCGTTGTTTGGGCGGCTTCACGCAAAACAATAACGAAAGCTACAACAAATCAGTTTGGGCAATAGCCCCCAAGTGTCAGTCCGGGAGCGAAAAAATCGTCGATATTTCAGCTGATATCGCGGTATTATTATTCAATGATGGCCTGAGAAGCCTCATGAAAGTTTTGGAGACGTTGGGGATATCTATCGGCCCAAATTGTTTTCAATTTTTGCGTTGAAACCGACGCAGCGCGGATCGAGCTGGCGGAGCGCGCTCGCTCACAGACGCTGCAAAAGAGGCAAGAAGAGCCTCTGCAAGTTCGAGAAAAGATGCTAGGGACAATGATTTGCTTCTTGAAGGCCAGCTATATGGTGCCGGCATCGCTGATTAAAGGTAAAAAAATTTTTTTTCAATTTATCGCATAAATTAACAAACCTAAAACTTTGAACGCGTTTTTCTCAAAACCACTTTTTTGAGTGCGGCACGCAGCAGAACTCGAGCAATTTTTATCCGATCGACTTCAAATTTGGACTGTATCAATAAAACCAGATTATCTAAAGAAGTACATACGATTTTTTCGATGTCTCAATAATAAAAAAAGTTATAGCCTACTTTCGACGAGAAATTTTGCTCGAAAATCGACCTTTAATTTCAAAAGCATGCCTATTTTTTAAAAATCAATATTTTTTTTTAAATCCCTATGTACTTTTCTTCAAAATATCGTATTATTAACGAAAACACTCGGTATTTTTTTTCAGATCGACTTCGAAGAGAGTTCTGCTGCGTGCCGTGAACCACTGCAGAGGCAACAGTACCTGAAGCGGGAGCTTTCCCAGCGTCACCATGGGGCGTGAAAAATTTGAAACATTTTTTTATGTATCTTCAATAAACAACGAACAAAACAAAAAAAAATTTTTCGAATATCTCTTCTTTTTCCCACAAAAAAAAATTATTGAAAAATGGCAAAAAAACAGGGGTCACAGTGGTGTTGTCCGTTAATTGGTATCGAAAATCGTATTTTGTAGATTAGGGTTGTATATCGCTAAATAAAGAGCCTGAAAGATGGCCGCGGGATTTTTAGAGCTTTAATATTTTTTTAAAAGACAAATGATATTTGGGAAATTGAGTGAAAAAATATTTGGATGCATTCGGACGATGCAAGCGTCAACATCATATCGAATGTCTGTTTTTGATTGCTCAATATTTATCGTCAGGCTTGAGCTACGAAGATCGGTGGAACGGTTTTTGGGAAACGGAGAATTGGGACATTGTTGAAGGGCGTAAATAAATCCATTCGATGATAGCTCAATATTTATGTACTCTAGCTACGAAGATCCCCGGGTGATTTTTTAGGATCGCATGAGAGGTCTGGCTAAATGTGCAAAAACGCTTGGGGCGATGATTGGACTGGAAAGATCGAATTTTCGTTGCGTTTCACACTCTTGAAGTGTGCATTGGTATGCAACTGAAATATCTTTTTTGTGTTCTTTCCTCTCCACTTTTATCGCTATTCGAAATCTTCATCGATAGATTCAGCTTGTGGTTCTGTTGTTAGGATATTACAGAAACGTCTGCCGCAGCTTTGATCAGTCAAAAACAATTTGCGATGAGAAATAATGACTTTGAAGTTTGCATCGTTGGAACGGAGCGAAAATGAATTCTTTTCCACTGATCAAATTTATTCTTCGCCCATTCAGGCAATACATTTGAACGTTTCTGACTACTTTTATTACAGATTTACGATCTCAAGTTGCAACAAAAACGTTTGGAATAATAATGAAAGAGAAGAAATTTAAACAAATCGTTGCATTCCAACAAAGCAAACTTCATCGTCGTGAGAAATAAATGACGTTGGTTGCGTTCCAACTAAGCAAACTCCCGTGACTTTGGTACAGCTTGAAGATCGTAGATTCCTCTATGAGATTGAATTTTGCGTCGAGAGTGCAATGAAAACTTATTTTTCTGAATTCCTTAAATTCCCCATAAAAATGTCTCGAGCATTGTTTACGACGTTGAAGTTTGCATCGTTGGAATTCATCGAAAATTAATTCTTTTAAATTACTCGAACGTTTTTTTGGCCGATTTGAGCTGTGAATATTGCTCAAACGTTTTCACGTATTCTTATTAGAAATTTTCGACACCTCAATTTGCAAAAACAAGGCTTTGGATAATGATAAATATACAGAAATAAAAAAAGTAAACAAAAAAATATCGTTGCGTTCCAACAATGCAAACTTCAACGTCATCATTGTTTAAGATTTGCTCGGCGACCTACAAACCAAATCTGTCAACCAAAAAATCGTCCGACCAAAATGAGTCGATAAAAATGCAAACTTCATCAGTGCGATTTTTCATTTATATCATCATGCCAATATTTATCGTCAGGCTTGAGCTAGGAAGATCGGCGGAATGTTTTTGAAGATCGTTACGGGAGATCCGCAAGCTGAACATTCGCAAAAGCTTTCGGGTGATGACACAAACGAAGAATGTTGCGCTACAAAGATCAGCTTAGTTCTTCAAGATCGTTATGGCAGATCCGCTAGCTAAATGTTCGCAAAAAGCTTTTGGTCGATGACCGGAATGAGACAACGAAAAGCGAATTTTCTTGAAGCTCGAAGATCGTAGATTCGTCTAGATTGAAAGCCTGAATCTCCGAGCGAGAATTTGGTGAACGCTGTGCTTTAGTTATCAACCACGTTGAAGTTTGCATTGTCGGAAAGCAAAGATTTTTTCTTACATTTATTTTTATCGTTATCCAAAGCCTTTCTTTTTGCAAATTGAGGTCATACATTTCTAACAAGAATACGTTCTACAAGAGCGAAAAAGAATTAATTTTCGTTACGTTCGAACGATGCAAACTTCAGCCTCATAATTATCGTATGCCCAGGCAATCTTCCAGGATCTCATTGCTTCTGCTTCGACCCCAAAGTCTTCACCATTTTCGGCTCCTTAGAGGTCCGTAGGCCCACAGCCACTGGTTTCCCAAGGCTTCATCCCATCGGAGCACTCAGTCCTCCGAGTATCATCACGGCCCAGTGCTGCTCTAAGATCGACACAGCGGTGACCATCTCTCCGTTACCCTCCGGACTATTCACGAGCTTGCGTACGGAACGTATCGGACGTTCATTTCCATCCTCCCTCGAGAAACGAGAAACGCTCGAGACCAAATTCCAGACTGATCATCGCCACTGTTGTTCTCCGCATGGAGGCTAGATACAGGAGCCTAAGCTCCAATGGCGAAACGATGAAAAAAGCGTACCCAGAAGTGAAGGCAACAGGGATGGCGCTGCGATCGCACGAAGTGTTGCGGTGCTAGCTTTGCAGCAGACCTAAACCTAAACGTAAACATAACGATGGGTGACCGCGATACCTATCGATTGAACCCCCATGTAATGCGATTTCCAGTGGATTAGAAGTTATTTTGGTTTTTGTGATTTTTTAAAACTCAGATACTTATTTTAGGCAACAGTTCGCAAATACAACTAAACTATTGAGTCTACTCTGATTTTTTCTTCAAATGGTATAATAGTAGGCCTAACGTACTGAAATACTTCTTTCACACAAGCCGAAAAGTTTTAATCAAAAAATTACGTCAAATATTTTTTCAAATTAATTTTTTTATCAACTTTTAAATGGTCTCGAATAAAAAAAATCACATTGGGTTGTTTTCTACACTTATATGTCTGAAACTTATTTGAAAACCACCCGGACATACACACGTAAACATTGTCATTTAAAAGTATTATTATTTTATTATTGAAGTATTCGATATACATATAATAACATATTCAATGAAGAAAACAAAATTCAAAGTAACGTCAAATTCGCGTTCAGTGGGTTGTCGAGTGAAGCTAGCACCGCGACCCTTCGCGCGATCGCAGCGCCATTCCTGTTGCCGTCATTTTCGGGTATCACTTAAAATGCCGAGTTTAGGCTCCTGTATCCAGTCTCCATGGTTCTCCGGAACACAGCGAACACGTGTACCACTCGCTTCTCTCGTAGCTCAAGTACCACGGCCTCGTGTACTCCGAAATCGTCCACATATTTTTCCTACCGCCAAATGTAGAGACACATTCATTGCCTGTTCGTCCGCGTTTACACGAGCGAAGAAAAAAAAAGCGGTAGAGAAGAAAAAAGATGACCTTTGCGACGGTGGTACTCCTTTACACCACGCTCCCATTCGTTTCCTCGAAACTCTGTGTGATAAGAAAGGTAAACAAACGGCTCTATTTATATTGTCGTGAATTTTCGAAAAATTCGAACCGAAGGTGTGTTTACCCGAGATCGGGAAAAATGTCACGATTTGCTGTTCGCCTCGCGGCAGATTTATCACGTTCGTTCGATTAAAAAAAAAACCTTTTCTTCCCTCCGAGCTGATAAACGACTCGCTTCTCAACGAATAATGCTTCTTTCTTCTCCTCTGAAATATAAGTTCAACGAGAGAGTGAGAGAGAGAGAGGGGGAACGCACAGCTGTTTTTCTCGTTCTCGTCACGTTCGGCGATAAAATTGACCCAAATATTGTCATGTTGAATAAGTTCTCGCTGTTTATTTCGTGAAAACAAATGCTTCATTCGAAAAAATCATTCCTAAGTCTTTTAAACGTTTCGGAACTGTTGTGTGATCAATTTCTGACGATGCTGCATGTTCGGGTATCGTCTAAATGCAAATAGTATTTTGGCACGAAGTTTGACATGTTGAGCACTATGGAAAAGAAAAGTTGTTTGCACTTGGGTGAAATGACTGAATTTCAAGCTTGCTTATAGTACTTCATAGATGCGTTACCATCTTAAACTACACGCACGCAGTTCTGGTAACACGATGCTGAAGTTTGCATCGTTGGACTGCAACGAATTTAATTTGTTTTGGCAGATTTCGCCCACAAAAATTCAACAACCATTTTTGAAGATATTTATTTTGCGATCTACATAAAAATCTATGAAAAAAAGGTCGCCTACAATAATAAAAATGTGGAAAATAAAATGTAAAACGGAACTTTCGTTGCGTTCCAACGATGCAAACTTCAGCACCATCTGGTAACGCCATCTGTTGGGAAACAGCGAGAACTTGTTCAACGTCCTAATAAAGATGGCGTTGAAGTTTGTTCGTTGGAACGCAACGAAAATTCTCTTGTCCATTTTATTTCCCATCTTCTTTTATCATTATCTTCGATCTTTTTTTCCCCATAGATTCATATTTTATCTAAAGAACATTTATTAGGTGTACAAATTTGCTTGCGCCGTTGTTTTCCAAAATTTGAGGCTTTATTCTTAAAAAGTGCTAACCAATGTATGATTCAAAATATCGTCCATCGCTAGCTACTACTTTTTCCCATCTTTTTGGCAATTGTTGGATACGAACTCGAAAAAACGATGCGCCTTTTGAGGCGATCCACGAATCGATCAATTTTTGGACTTGTTTGTGAGGGCGGAAATGCCGACCAGCCAGGTCGTGTGCCTTCGATCGAAACAAATGGTAGTCGGAAGGAGCGACGCCCGGAGAGTACGGCGGGTGGGGTAAGCCCATTTTAGGGTTTCCAAGCATGTCTTGACCGGTCTTGAGACATGTGGCCGAGCATTGTCATGCTGGAGGATAAATTTGTCGTGTATCTCTTGGCACTGTGAACGTTTTTCCTTAAATGCTCTGCTCAAACGCATCAATTGCGTTCGATACCGAATTCTTCTTGCGTTTGGCACGAGACTTCATCAAGCAATGCCTCCAGTTCGGAATCTTCGAAAACGTTCTCTCTTCCACCGCCATGCCGGTCCTCGACGTCAAAATCACCGCTCCTGAAGCGTTGAAACCACTCACGACATGTTCTTTCACTAAGAGCAGACTCGCCGTAAGTACTCGAGAGTACTGCGCCTCAGCCGCAGTTTCCTTCAAATGGAAGCAGAAAATCAAAACTTCTCGCAAATTGCGAGAATTTGGCTCGAAAAGTGACATTTTCGATCGAGAATAAATTTATGATGCAAACGCAGCGCCACCAGTGAGTTGACAGCACCACAGCTTGGACATCCGTCAACACAACAGTCGTCGACAGTTGTCTTGACAGATGTCCAAGCTTAGCGTGTGACATTTTTCGTCCGCCCATTTCGACCAGCACTTAGCGCTGCAGCCACGTATCGAAAAACGGCGGATGCAAAGTTGAACACCTAGTACCAAAAGATACAAAAGAAATACCGAAGTATGAATTTTCGTCGGGTTCCAACGATGCAAGCTTCAAGCTCATCGATGAAAACGAGCCAGGTGAAGGATGAATAGTGACGTGTTTGTTGTTTGGTTTCAGGTGTACATTCAGATTTCCAAGTACGAACATAAGGCTGGTGTTTCAGTCGTTGGTGGACGAGCAAGAGCAGCCGAGCAACGTGAGGATCGCGTCGCCCCCGAAGCAGCGGGCGCCCCTACCGCCGCTGAGAATAAACATACCGGACACCGGTTACAGCAGTCCATTTCCCTCGCCAACGGGGACGATAAGCGCCGCGAACTCGTGCCCGGCGAGCCCCCGAGCCGGACAGAGTCGACGGAACATATCGGCCGATCTGCAAATGGTAGCCGCGTACGCCGCTGCGGTCGCTCACGATCCCCAAAATTCGAGCATCGAGAGAAACGAGGTTGGACAGAGCACGAGTCGACAGATGAGTCCGGAGCCCGGCATCGAGCCACGTTATCGGGGCGGCGGCGGCGGCGGCGGTGGCGGCGGCGGCGGCGGGGGTGGGAGCACCGGTGGTGCGAGCGGGCCGAACGGCACCGCCGCTCATTACAGCCCACCAAAGGACGACTCGAAACCACCGTATTCCTACGCCCAACTCATCGTCCAGGCGATCGCCTCCGCTCAGGACAAACAACTCACCCTGTCCGGAATTTATTCCTACATCACGAAGAACTATCCGTACTACAGAACCGCCGACAAGGGTTGGCAAAATTCCATAAGACACAATCTATCCTTAAATCGTTATTTTATCAAAGTACCGAGGAGCCAGGAGGAGCCCGGCAAAGGATCCTTCTGGAGGATAGATCCACAATCCGAGGCTAAACTAATCGAGCAAGCCTTCCGGAGGAGAAGACAACGCGGGGTTCCCTGCTTTCGCGCACCCTTCGGATTATCCTCGAGGTTCGTTACGGCTTGGCTGATTTACCGGCGAACGAAAGGACGCGAGATAATGTTTCAGTCGCCTCGCAGAGCCAAGGTCGATGGCCAATGCGGCAGCCCTCGAGCCAAAGTGGCTCGGGCGTCTTTTTCTTTTCAAACGATTCTCGTCACATGAAAACACTATGACAATGTATCGGGGACGGGCGGATCTTTCTGACTTGAAAAAACTTTTGCTGTACGGTGGTACAAAGCCGAACGATTCGAACTAACCGGGTTTAAACAGTCTGCGGACATTGCCCAGTGAAAGTAGCAGGCTAAACCGACCAATGGACGGATAACGAATCTTTAGGATTTAGATGAACTGCAACATGAAAATATTATGAAAACGAGATTTTTAATTGTTATAGCTAACAAAATATATTATTCTGATAGAGAAACATATACGAAGTATTGCAACGTATTGGGGAAATTGGTAAATAAGTAGAGAAAAGATTAAGGGATCATCACAGTGTAACGGGTCGAAAAATAGCTGACACGCGATTTTCTTTTTTTCGATGGTTAAAACTCGACGATCAGTCTGATTTTTTCATGTCAAATCAAAGCACTTACGAAGAACACGCTGCTTACACTTACAAGAACGAGAACACACGAAAATACACTTTTAAACGTTTATTTCTATTTTCTCGACGGTTGAAAATAGCTTCGGAAAATCTGAAATAAAGTTTGTAGAAAGATTATTAATCAGCATGGAAGCCGATATCTTGCTATGGAGGTTTTCTTTTCAAATCGAAATTGAGAAGAATGGTAGCGGTTTGAAAAAGAAGTATCGAAGTTAGCCTGTTTTTTCGAGTTTTTCGTTGAGAAAAATATGAAGATTAAAAAAAAGATTCCATAGCAAGATAAAGAATGACGTGAAGAATGTTGTGTAAAAATTTGAGACAGATAGCTTGAAAACTCTTCCTTTGAGAATGTACACCGTTTAAAAAAAACTACTTACGATCAATCGGCGATGCCATGTCCATATTTATAACCGTCTATACTATCGGATAATGCAAACAAGAAAAAATCGATTTTCAGAAAATTTTACACTGATCCCTCAAATCGTCTGTGAATGGAGAAACTTGGATATATTTTTATTAACCCTCAGTTACCACACATCGATTGAGGAGACACGTACCACACTAGTGCGCTTTTGGATGTTGCATTTTCTGAGTACTATTACTTTTGTATAAATAATCCAAAAGTATTCGATCAGCAGTGTTTCTACGATGTTGAAGTTTGCATCGTTGGAATGCAACGAAAATGCTTTGTTATTTCTTCTTTATTTTTGTTATCATCAAGAATTGTATCCTGCAAATGTGAGCAGCAGATTCCGGATAAGAATCCTAAAGAAGCGTTCGAGTGCTACTAAACTTTCGTTGCCTTCCAACGATGCAAACTTCAATATCACAGTGTTTCTTGGGACAAGCATTTCCCAAGAATGCAACGGTAATCGTCTTCAATGCGAAAGATAGTATTTATTTGGTAAAAATACGCGATAATCAAAACAAACATTTTCGCAAATAGTTGTTGCGTAGAAAAATCGTCATTAAATTTGCACCTGCATGGTAGCTGCGGGTTAAATGCTAGATTTGGAGATCACTGTGTTGCACGAAAATTATAATATTCGTATAGCTATGAGTATTGCATTTATTATTACGATTACGTAGAAAATACACAAAGCTTTTTTGCATCTTAACGTGACCTGTTAAAAAAAAACCAACAAAGTCTGTTTCGGCGGAGAAATAGAAAACTAAATTTTGTAAACATTTAGATAACGTATTGAATGATTTTAGGACAACATTTAATGAAATGTATATTGTCATCTCTTAACAGTAATTCATTTTGCCAGTTTCAGCAGATAAGCTAAACTTTTTACTCTGCTTTGAGAATATAGAAAGATGTTAGAATACAGCACCAGTGAATAAACATGTCTAATTACGACATTATATTACACATTCATTAAAAAAAATTTGCAAAAAAATCGAAGATTTATTCCATCTCAAGAAATGAAAGTAATACAAAACTTATAAAAACTATTGTTAATGTTCTTTACTTATTTTAAATATAAATTCAGCTCTCGTCTGTTCACTGGTCCCCGTCCATTCGAGAGTCGGTTTACCCTACTATTTTTTTTGGGTTTTTGGGCTTCCGATTATATTAGTAGAATATTAGTTCTGATTTTCAGGTGATGAGAATAGTGGACGAGTATTTCGATCGATTCCGTGGAGTCGTTGCTTTACATATTTACCTTTTGATTGCAAAAGAGCATTATTAGTTCGTTTTGTTTTATCTGCTCGACGCACAGTGAATGCAGATATAAATAGACAGTAAGATTTATCTACTCAGATGCTCTGTCTTCTAAAATCTTTTCAATTGGAAAACGTAATTTCTGTTGCACGTGGAATTAACACGAATCGCCCCGCTTGCAACAATGATCTTACGATATTCTTCATTAACAAACTCGAGGATACTCTCCCATCAAAACGGCCGCGTGTCTGGTTTAAAAAAAAAAATTCTCTCGGAACTTGGTAAAAAAAACTTTCCGGGCTCGCACATATTACAATCACAGAAAAATATGAGAATTTTTTCAAAGCTTTTGACATCAGAAATAGTGATGAGAATCGTAACTATCGCGCCAATGGTTTTGAGACAAGTTAAAAAAAACGCGTTCAAAGGCATGTGCAAGGCCAACATAACCTCACAAATTTTTTGAACAGCGCTTGGCCATAGACAGTTAAGTTTTTATTTTTTTTACGAAAACCTAAGTGTCAGGCTCTGTAGAATTCAGCGGCACAGAGCTTGACGATTTTCTTTTTCTCTAACTATTATTAATCTCCGAGAAATGTCTTTCCCTAACTATTATTCATCTCCGAGAAACGTCTGTTCGAAAATTTCAGCTATCTTGCACTCGCATGGTACATGGCGTAGCTTCCACTTCGGCTTATTTGAAATTTTACTTCAATTTTTAGCATTTTGATATATTTGATCTTAAAAAAATTACGTTATCCAGTTCAACATAATTCTTCAATAGAAGCATCGAATTTAGAATGTCATTTGTTTTTCCAAGTCGGTTAAAAATGTTATGTTTCTTTTTTCGTAAAAATGATTCATTGCTATTTCTACGTATGTAATTTTTCCCGTATAGTTGGTAACGTTTATGAATATTAGTACGGTTGGAACGGGACTTAAGGGGCTATACCAGGGTGAACGCTAAAAATTCGGGCGATTTCTGGGAATTTTTTTTAAGAAAAGTACTCAATTAAATGTTTCCGAAAATTAAGAATATATTTGGCTATATTTGATCTATATTACGTAATTTTTTCATAGAAAAATATTGAGATCCAAGCGACTTATGCGCTGCCTTCGGAGGCGCGTAAAAGAAGTTCCTCCACTGCTGACACGACTCCGGCCGATTGAGTAGCCGAAACCGAAAAAGGAAAAAAATGTCGTCAAACTGGATGGTATTTCCTGTACAATGACGTAGGATTTGTGAAAAATATCAAAATCTAACAAAATGGCGTAGTTATGATAAGAGTCTGATTTCTTGCCTATAAAATGGTCGTTTTTTTCAATGCCAAACCGTCAATTTTCATCCAATCAAAAATATCCTACGTCATTGTACACTAAATAGATTCAAGAGTACTCGGTTCAAATTTCAAGTCAATCGGATAATTGCTCTTTGAGTTGCAATGTCAGCAAATTTGAAAGTCTCATTTCGCGAAAAACGCGTTTAAAGATTTAACTGGGGCACTTTATACCTACGAGCGGTTGCTCTTCACAAGGCCA
Organism: Ophion costatus; assembly: GCA_951751655.1. NCBI lineage: Eukaryota > Metazoa > Arthropoda > Insecta > Hymenoptera > Ichneumonidae > Ophion > Ophion costatus. The sequence continues at coordinate 7,604,656 of OX632364.1, forward strand.
CCATTCGGGGAGTATTAGAGATACGGCCTTGACATTTTTACACGACATTCTTAAAAGTATAAATAGTCGAAAAAGGCGAAAAAATCGATTTTTTTAAGTGCCACACCGGTAAAGCCCCTCAATTTGTCGTATTTAGCTTAAAAAATATATATTTGATGAAAACAAAGTGTTATTTATTTGGCGCTAATCTGGGTAATTTCCAAAACCTGACGTTTTTCTAAAGCCTGTATAGAAAACGTGATAAAGTCGGGGAATTTCTCAGTCAATAATGCGTAACAACCCTGTCACATTAACCCTATGACTTAAATCTATCAAGAATGATTTTGCATAAGAACAAAAATGTAGAAAAACGAAAATAAAAAAGAATTTCCGTTGCATTCCAACGAAGCAAACTTCAGCAACATTTGAAGAAAAAAAAACGTCGCATCTCGGCAATTTTCTACACAGTCCCCTCTGGTACCGTAAATCATTATTGTCCCTCGCTTTGTTTACCGTGCGCGTATCAGGGCGACCGTATCATCGCGTGTCTCGACGCAGCCCAGAATTGCATCACTCACGTTTTTATCTTCAATTTTTCGCCTCGTACTAATGGATGACGTGTGTGGTTTGTCTCTCGCGAACGTAAACAGAAGCGCACCGGCATCACCGTCGCACGTGGGTATGAGCGGCCTGATGACGCCCGAGTGTCTCAGCAGAGAAGGCTCACCCGGGCCGGAATCTTACGCCGACAGCTCGGTACCCTCGCCGGCGGGACAAATGTCGAGTCAGTCCGCACCCGGCTCACCCGGTCATCCTTACGCTCCGCCACCACCGCCACCCACCCACAAGGCACGTCTGATGCAACAGATCACGGTTGTGACCAACGGCGTGAGCGGCGACGCAACGAGAGAAGGTACGTCGCGGACGACTCGTCGATTGCGAAATATCTCGGGATCTCACGTGGAAACGTCGCGGAAGCGAGAGAACGTCTATCGTCACGAACGAAGTGAAAAACAATCGCGTATCTTTGCACGCAATTTACCGGTAATTCTCACCGGCTCTTTGACATACTCGAACGAGCTTTTCACGTCGCCAGGAGCCGCGGAAGACCGAGCGCAGCTCGATACGTGACGAGAGCGTTAAGTCATTTTATTCATTGCTGCAACCTTTCCTAATGCTGTGCAAGTCCGAGTTAAGGATGTTGAGTCCCTATGAAACATGTTAATGTTAATTGTTCAATAAATAGCTTCTCAATCGTCGTGAAATTTTTACACGACCTCCTGAATACTTCATGCAAAAACATACCAAATTTTCAGAATTCTATCCTCATTACTTCAACCTCCTTAGGGGTTGAAATAAAAAATGATAAGAAAATTCGGAAAATTTCGTATGTTTTTGTATGAATTATTTAAGAGCTCGTGTTAAAATTTCACGACGTTTAGGAAGCTCGTTATTAAAAAATTAACATTTTGTTAAGAACAATTTTTAAAAGAAATAAAAAAAAATGTATCAATAAACTTCGTTTTGTTTCCGTTGCTTTCAGTATATTGTAGATATTACAAAATTGAGAGGTCAACAAAAAAACTTATTGTAAAGTTACATCAGTTTCCATAAGACAACATTTAATTTGTGAATGTTAATTGTTCAATAACGAGCTTCCCAATTGTCGTGAAATTTTTACAAGACCTCTGAAATACTTCATACAAAAACGTACCAAATTTTTAGAATTTTATTATCATTTGCGATTTGGGACTCAACATCCTTAAGACTCGCAGCGTAAGACGAGCCGCGGATGAATTTAAACCTCAGGCCGTAGTAAAGGGTATAAAATCATGTGCGAATTTAACAATTTTTTTTTCGCATGAGAAAGTGATTCACTCGTAAAATGAATTACACATCTATTTAGTATGAATATCAAGCTGTTAGAAAATATATAGTTTTTTTTTCTATGTACAAAATGGCCGACTATTAATATTTTCTTTCATCTTTTTTTTTTGGGTGCTCCGCGGCGTGACATTTAGCATCCATAATTTTTGACCTAGAATAAGAAAAACAAAAATTATCGTCAATCTACATTAGAATACCTAGAGAAGTACGTACGGAATTTAAAAAATATTGTTTTACTCCAAAGTTGTAGGTATTTGAACTTAAGGGCAGATATACACCTAGGAGCCGGAAAAAGGTCATTCTTGTGCATTTTTTCAAGAAAAACTATTTGAAATTTCGGATTGGGGTTTTGATTATCTTAAAGTATATACATTTAAAAATATGTTCAATTTTCTTCATTTAAAAATATCAAAAATATACAAGTATGATCCTTAGAGCGTCGTAAAAAAATCTGCGTATACGGTACCCACTGGCGTTTCTTCAAAAATCGTCTGAAAAAAAAACCAAAAACACGATTAAATCAGATACTATAGTACTCGTCATAGCCGATTTTGAAAATATCGATTTATGACAAAATGGCGGACGTTTGAACATAAATAGAGATTTTTGGGACCTCATTCAGAAACAGTTTTCTCACTCTGCACTCGAGGCCTTTTTCGCTCGGATAGTAAGTGGTGAACGAGACTCATCTGTCGAGTGGAAAGGGTCCATTGATTCATTTGGTTAGAACTGGATTTTTCGTACTTTAGATGAGTTTTACCTAACATTCAAATTTAACAAACCAATATAAACCAAAATAATCGACAAGAATTGTTTTTTGGTACCACCTATAAGCGGTGAACTTTGATTGGTTTTGTTTGGCTTGGGTTCTTTTCGGCTTCGACCGCATTCGGAAACAGTTTTAACTGATTCATTTCGTTGGAACTAGTTTTGTCTAGTGGAGCTGAGTTTCAACTAATATCCAAATTTAACAAATCAAAAGAAACCGCAACGTGTAAGTGGTAAACGTTGATTGGTTTGTTCGGGTTTGGTTGGGTTTCCTGGCTGTTACGCATATAAAAAACTGGGAAAACCGGAGAAACTCAGGGGATTACTTTGCTCTTGGAATAATCAGGGAAAAGTCAGGAAATTTAAATAATTTTCTGGAATTTTTCCAGAATTTATTTTTTGCCAGCATTACGAATAATGTAAGCGGTTTGGAAAAGAAACTGAAACGTACGAAAATAAGTATTTTTCTATATTTTTAATATTTATATTATTCTTCATGATATACAAAATAATGTTATGCCATTGTCAAACATCGAAAATGTCACAAACTAAAAACTAATTTACTCTAAAGGTCTATACATTTGCATTCGATTTGTCGATACACGGCCACACAATTATTATTTACAGACAATTAATCAGAGCAGCTGTGGGTACAATAAATTTAGACTCTTTTTTGACCCCGTGGAAGTGATCGTACCTCCTTAAGGAATAGCAGATTCTTTATTTGAGTTTAACATATATATAGTGTTCGAATTATTTTGCGAATTTCTGCTTTTGATACAATTTTTCATATTTAACGTTTTCATATATTTGAGAATGTGGATATAGGAAGATACAAATATAAAAATCGCTTGTTTTAGTACACGACAAAACGTGCTCGTCCGCCTGTCGTTTTTTGTCGCATCTTTACACAACGAATTTTTTACGCAACGAATATTCGCATATTCGGTTACCAAAGGAATATGCAAATATACAACTGTGTGATAGTGTTGAAGTTTGGATAGATCGACGTACGGAAGAACCCCTGGGGACCCATAAAGTTCAAATGATGGAAAAGACGTGTCCGCGAACTGTATCAGCCTCAAAGAAAAGATTTTCCGAAACCCGACCCAATTTCGAAAATGGCTAGGTCTAAAAGCATAGGGTTTGCCGGAAATATTCTTCATTTGCTATGTATAACTCACGCGTAAGACGAAATTGGAGTTTTTACTTTTGGAAAGGGAGAAAGCGGGTTTGGTAGGTGATTTGAAGATGGCAAAGTTGTGGGGCGCATGCGCGCGGAAGGTTTTCACTGATTTTGGAAGAAGGCGCTCTCGTAATATTACTCTGTGGCAAAAAAACAGTCGAAGACTATACAGCGGCACAAAATTGGAAGTAAAAGCTTTGGAAAACTTTTTGTTCGAGTGCACTATCCTGACTACCGTTTTGATTACGCGAATGCCAATTATACGAAACGGCTCTCACCGTTCCAATTCGGTCGGATCGAGTTTCCCATAAAACTTTGTTTTGCTATGATCATCGATAAAGTGCATGGCCAGACTTTGAACGTTGCAGGTTGAGACCTCAGTTACAAAGGCCTTCAATGGTTTCCTCGTAAACAGTAGTACGTGGCCCTGCCACGTGTCCCCAGCAATATGCAAACAGAATCTGTTCGTGTCAGCTCGGGGAGGAGAGACAATGAACGCGGTGTACAAAGAAATATTTTGGACTACCCCTTCCGGCCACGTGATCACGGTTCACGTGGCCGTAGGGTTTTGATTGTCGAATCAACAAACTTCGTTTTTTTTTCGTTTGGTTTATGGGGTCAGGCTACTGTGACGACGCGAAAATCAGGATTATTTAGAAAAATAAATTTTAAAGGAATAATTTATATGTGCTAGGGCGTTTAATACATTTTCGCTGTTTTCCAATAGATGGCGTTACCAGAACTGCGCGCGTGACGTTTAACCCTCCGGGTATGAACTGCGTTAGCGTAATCCGAGCAAATTTCCATTTCCATATTTTTTGGAATATTGTTTATATTTTCCACTATAACCTCTTTTAATATAAAAAATATCACACGTCTGATAAGACCATCGCATTTCTGAGAAAATAACCGATCGATTAGAAGAAAAAAATGTTTTAACCCCTTCGTTGGCAGAGAGAATTTGACAAAAACTGCCCAAAATAGCAGGAATTTTTTTTTATCCTGAAAACTTGTACTCTGAGGTTTCTGAGGGTGCTGATTACGAATCTGAACTTAAAATTCAGGAATTCACAATGACGAACAAATATGGCGAATGAAAATACAAATAATACAGATTGATTTAGATGAAACTCGGTACTCAAGCTTCATATATTTCCACCTATTTATTGTATTATGCTCCATGTTATTGAATTCACTCTTCTCATCACTCGCTCATTGCGCTCATTCACTCGCTCATTGCGAATTTGTGTTCAAATTCGCAATGAGCGACCTCGAAAATCCCAGAGTACCAATTTTTATCTAAATCGAGTAAAATCTTCAATTTCGGTCCGCCATTCTAGCGCCGCCATTTTGAATTCTCAAATTTAAAGTTCAGATACGTAATAAGCGTTCTCAAAAATCCCGGTGTACTAATTTTCATCTAAATCGAGTAAAGTTTTTGAGTTCTGTCCGCCATATTGGCGCCGCCATTTTGAATTTCCAAATTTTGACTTCAAATTCGGATTCAGCGAGCCCGAAAACTCCCGAGTGAGGCTCCGATTTCAAATCAGAGCAAGTCAAATAGGGAAATAAAGGTTGACGCAATATTGCGTCAATGCCAACGAAGGGGTTAATATACAGTCGATCAAAATTGCCGGGTTAGGCTAACCCATTTTCGTACGGACCGTTGCATTTTTATAGTCCGTACCCTGAGACTTACGGCGATTATGCTCTGCCAGAAACAACATGTCGAGATTGATTTAGACGTTTCAAAAATAATGATTTTGATGCGTTGAATCGGAGGCATTACTTCACGAAGACTCGTGTCAGACGCTAGCTGAACTTGCAGAATCATTGGGAGTTGATCACACAACAGTTTCGATCACACAAACGTTTGAACGCATTAGGAATGATTTTTCAAAACAAATCATTAATTTTTTCCGAAAAAACAGCGAGAACTTATTCAACATCCCAATACAGTAACTAAGTTGTGTGCCAAATTTCATGTAAAAATATCAATAATTGAAGGAGTTGTAAACAATCTCGCGAAGGACCTTTGAGCGTGCGGGGCTCGTCGGTGTACTTGATTTTGGCTACCCGGTTAATCTGAAACAAAGATAGTTTTTTTTTAATAGATAATATTGGTAAATACTTGACCGAGCTTTTCTTTTTTTGTGGTGTTTCAATTGGTACAAAAAGAGTTGAACTTTTTTTTTTTCAATTTTTCGCGGAAAAATGACACCAATATTATTAATATTTGATAAAATAAAAAAAATGTTAAGAAAAAAACCATTCAAGACCAAGCTACTATTACATTCGATAAGTGTACCAAATTTCAAGTCAATTCGTTCATTAGTTGTCGAGAAAGCGTGCATACCGCTTTGAAAAACATAGGTCCGAGAAAAACGCGCTTAAGGTAGTTCGGAAGAAAAACCGGAAGTCAAACTGACATTTTAACGATTTTTATTTTTTTCCTTCGAATGTTTAAAATTCATAGAATTTAATCTCATAAAAAAGTTTTTTTATTTTGGTACCGATTAGAATGAAAATTCATGATTTTCATAAATACTTTCAATCGACATTGTTATAGAGCACTCGTTTGATCGTTATCGACTTTACTAGTGAGTTGATGTATTAAGCAGTTGACAACGATACGTAACCTCACTTTAGAAAAATTCAAACATCACCTCTCAACGACTCGACAAACGTCAAAACATAGCACAATTACATGTAAGTGGTCGTTTCGCGAAAAAATCTTGCATTCAGCAAAAAATATTTGTATACGTATATTTGTATACGCAATAATCCATTAAAAAAATTAAGATCTACAATCAACATATTTTTATTCTTCTTTTATCCTTCGTTTGATTATTACATTTATTTTATTCTTATTGTATTTAGCATTATCTGCAGCGTAGGTATTCGACGACATTCATATTGCATTCTGCGTGAATTGTCGTCTAGGAATTTCCCCTAGCAATCACGGCTGACGCCCGGATAACCGTTTAGAGAGAGACAGATGCCGCATAGAAAAATTTAATAAATTATTGTGAAAAAATTACACCTTCGATCAACTACAATTTTTGCAGGTGAATTCCGTATTAATCGACGATTCGAATAAGAAGTTTTGTTTATTGGGTCAAACGACTAAATTTTACGTAAAGTTATCATTTCCGGTTAATTTTCCGGAGGTTACGTCTAAGTATGTGTATTTTAGGTCAACTTTCAACGTTCATGTCTCGGAAATGGTACGGTGGAGTGGCTTCAATTTTTTCATTTCAACGTGGTTAATTACACTATCTCTTTCTCACAACAAAATAGGAGGTTAAACGTTAGTCGATTTTTTAATTATTTCTTCCGAACCACCTTAAAGTTTCACCAGCAGTTCTCTCGTTGTAATTATAAGTTTATCTTCGATCTGCGATCTCTGCACCATTAGGGCTTGCAATCCGGATACCCGGATATGCAAATTATCCGGATGTCCGCCAATTTTTAATCCGGATAATGAAGGCAACTGAATGTGGATAATTCACGTAATTCAGATAGTAAAATTCATTCTTAAAAATTACATTTTCAACATGGAACTATAGTAAATCAATCATTTCGGCATTGTGTGCAGTCAGTACACGTAGCAAGCAAGTAATCGTCATTTAAAACATGCTTTTTCTTTGATTTTAATATTTTGTGTGGCGCATTCAATAGTAATTCATTCGGAATACCCTGCACGCGCCGCGCGACTGACAACGCGAGACTAGCGTTGGTATGCCACGTCAGACGAGAGAGTGATCAATTTTTAAATCTTAGAAGAAAGAAGGTTTATGTTTTTTTTTTATTTGCTAACTAATCATTGTCAGAAAGAGACGCATTATATGGCTATGCCGTTCGCACTCATGAGAGGTTATTTCTAACGTTCCGCCACGCATGCGCGCAACGCGCTCCAACGAGTATCCTGCTTCCCTTGCACTCCCAGTGGTGCTTCGGCTGCAAAGCGATTTTGCCTTGCAAACAAATTTTCAGCACCTATTCACGTACTTTTACGTCCTAAACAACGTTTGTTCGACATATTTTTCGATAAAATCATTGGTTCCGAATTAAACGGGTTTTAAACATTTTTCCACATTTTTAAACATTTTCACGGGGGTTTAATTTCAAAGTGATTATCGCCATTCGATTCAGCGTCATCCAATTATTCTTAGATCAACTCTGCGTACTAATATCCAAAAAGTGCTTACTTTCGAAATTTTTACTAGACCAAAGACGAGAAAATTCGCTCGCTTGGTATACAAACATAAATATCAAAATCGAAGATGCGAATACACGAAGATGGAGAAATAAAGCTATCTTTCATCAGTACACGGAAAGTGCTCTTTCATCAGTACTCACGCGCCTGCCGTTTATTCTTTTTCCAGAAAAATACTTGGTGCCTGGAAACGTGGTAGAGGAACACTCGTTATCCCCGGCTGGGCAATACAGTCCAGCTCCTGTTATTGTACAAACAACATATAATTACAGGTAAGCCTTGGATCATTTCACCTCAAAACTAAGGCCTTAGGCCGCAGTAAAGAGTATAAAATCATGTGCGAATTTAACTTTTATTTTCGCATGAAAAAGTGATTCACTCATAAAATTAATTACACATCTATTCAGTATGAATATCAAGCTGCTACAATACCAGGTGCGCAACTAAGTTCCCGCGTTTCATACATGGATGGTGCTAGCGCCACATGTAGTCGGCATACAGGTCTGAAATTGGGTGTCTTTATGGCTTGGACATCTGTTAAGAATACCCAGTCGTAATATAAACAAATATCGCAACACAACGACACTTTTTCATACGAAAAAAAATTGTTAAATTCGGACATGATTTCATACTCGTTACTATGGCCTAAGGCCACAGTACGTTCAGTACATTCACAGTACACAGTACATTCAGTACAGTACTTAACATTCACGTCCGAGCGATTTCCAGCTGTAGGAAAAAACGCACGGTGTCACATTATTCCGACTAAAAAAAGCTACAAATTCACTTACGAATGTTTGTGTGCCAACAGTGGAAGCTTCATTGGCCCTGACGCAGGCGTTGGGGTGAACAAACGGGCTCACGAGGAGCCCGACAGTTCGCCAGGATCACCGGCGCCTCTCGCAATCGTCGAGAGCCCCGAACCACCGGAGCATCAGCAACAAAAACGTCAACGTGTTCACGATGCTGATGATCACTGAACTATTCTCTCCCCGACCTCCCCACCCCCCTGCCCCCTAACCTCATCCCACTCCCCCAATTAGCCTCTTATATTGTAGGACATTGTTACATTACAATTTATCACATTTATCGTCAGACGAATCGTTCGCTCTTTCTCCGCCATTTTTCTTCACACTTGACCGTTTTAGTTTTTTTTTTCATCGTTTCTTTTTCTTACTTCCGTTTTCCAAATCCCCCGCGTACACGGGCATGGCGATGATACGAGCGCGCCTGACGTCGCGGCGTCGATCGAACGAGCTGGAAGCGAATAAGGCCACGATTGGAAACGGAAAATACGCGCGGGGAAACGCGTCGACGTTTAACGGTTTTGTTTTTTAAATCTCACTCGAAAGAACACGATGCAGTTTCCTCGGGTGATTTTGTTTTATCGAACAAAGCGAACGTTCGAGTTTTATCGGCTCGATTCTTCTTTTCCTACACGCCTCAAGCCTTCCCCCCGCCCCTGCCGTCTCCTTCCGCGCTCTCCCCAGCCCACAGTAGTCGTGCAAAACTATACGCGGTGCCATCTGAGCCCTTGCACTCCGGGGGTCTCTTGTCTCAAGTCTTCTTGATCGCCGCGAATGACCAACTCGTTTAGTTTATTCAAACTGATCGTGTGGATGACACGCGCTTATTCTATTGCAATAAAACAAAATGATAAAAAGGACTATTCTGAAAGCACTCGATACACGCGTAACGCGACACACAAACACCCACACACACATGGATACACAGTCGATTAAAAATGACGGTAAAACAGAGAAAAAGAAAACGCAGAGCTGTATTATTGACAAAAATGAGCACGTTCTCAATATTTTATTTTCTTTCGATTTGTTTTTTTTTTCTGTCAAGTCGCACATGTCGCGCGCTAATGTTTGAGAAATGTCGTCGGGCGATGAGGCTCTACGAGCCAATGCGACTCGGGTCTCGTACTTATATTGGAAAATACAAAGCTGAACGAGGTCGACACGCGATTCGTACGCAACGAAACTCTTGGCAAGGTCTCGCCATTGCGATTGATTTTTTATTTTTCATCAATTTATCGAGAGTCCTTGCTTCTGGCAACACGGTTCGTGGTAGGCTTTCATTTTAATTGGACGAATGCCTTCTAGAGAAATAGAAACTTGGACGGAGGAACGGATTTGTTTTTTTACTGGTTCTTTTTTGTTCGCGAGACTTTTTTTGCAAGTTGAGGTTCGAGGGGTAAGACCACTGCGGTTGGCTGGAAACCTGACTTGAGAATTGACAAGTGCGACTTGAAAATATGCAGGGAAGAGGGTATAAACGTTTTTTTTTGTTTTTTAGTACAAAATGGCGGCATATTGGAAGTCGGACGGAAAAAATGTTTCGATGGAACGTGGAGCTGAGTAGTAAAGAGCGTCTCAATATGGATACTTTTTTTTTTGACATTTACATTTGTGTGGAAAAGTTTTCTTTTTGGAAAATGCAAGTGTACGTAGGGTAAAAAAATAATCTTGAAAACATTTTTGGGACTATGGTTTTTTTTTAAATCTACATTGAGAAACGCTTTTGTATCCAGGACCAATTATATAAAAAATGAAAAATGCATTGCACAGAATGCCCAGTGGGGTGGCACAAATTTGAGCTCTATTTTTTCCCCTTTTTCTGATTATTCGATTATCTTCTTTAAAGAAAGAAAATCGCCACCAAAGCTGCGAGCGGTTAATAAATATTTAGAGGTCGCTCAAGCCCCCCGAAAATTGAAATTTCATTGAAAAATCGATTTTTTTCGTTCACTTCTCAGCCGTGAATTTTACGCTTTATAATTTTCAAATTAACCTCGCGGAAGTTCTAGCCATTGAATGAATATTTAGCGGTCGCTCGAGAGCCTCGAAATTTCCAATTTTCGCCAATTTTTTTTTACTCGTCACTTGTGAATTTGACGCTTTGTAAAATTTTCAAATCAAATAATCGTTTTTCTTTAAAAACAGATTTTTTCACATTTACCTCGCACTTCTAACCTAAGAATTATAATCTTCGTTCTCACAAAATAATTCTTCAAAGCTCTCTTTTGTCGGATTAAAAGTGTGAGGCAAATTAAAAAAATCCTTTTCTAAAGAAAACGAGGATTAATTGTTTTGAAAATTTTACCGTGTTGAATTTATGAGGTGAAAAAAAAAATTCGCGATGATTGGAAATTTCGGAGCGCTTGAGCGGCCATTGAATATTCATTGGCCGGCTAGAGCTTTCGCGAGCTTAATGTAAAAATTATCAAGCGTAAAGTTCACGGGTAAGAAGTGAACGAAAAAAAATTGATTTTTTCATGAAAATTTGAATTTTTGGGAGGCTCGAGCGACCTCTAAATATTTTTCGACAGTGGGCAGCTTTCGCGACAATTTTTCTTTCCTTTTAGAGTAGATAATTTGTCGGTGAAACAAAGGGGAAAAAATAGAGTTCAAATTTGTGCCACCCTAGTGCCCAGTGTGCCGCAGTTTTGGAATTAAAGAGAAAAATCTTAGCAACGTTTTTTCCACTTTGTTGACATTTCGACGAACCGATTGGACAATTCCAAAGTTCATTAATTCGGGAGAAAGTTATCGCGATCCAAGTCGCCACATTAGTTTCTGGCCGTGTGGTGTTACCCCTTAAGGGAGTACCGAAGAAACGTTTTTCTCGCGCCTACACTCGGATCCCGATCGATCAGTCGCTGGAAAAATTCATACCCCGTTTTTCACTGTTCACGGAGCGTCTATTTTCCACCGGAAGTTGGCGAAGTCGTTCAATCGCAACGCTCGATCGTCTTCGATCCCGTTGAAACTCGCGTCGTTGGAACGCAACGCTTTTTTTTTTCATTCCCGACATTGCTTCGTTCTTTTCATCATTCAAAATATTTCGCTACAAACAGCGGTCATAAATATCTGTAACAAGGGCGTTGAAAAACGTTTCGGTAATTACCGCAGCCGGAATATGGCGACAAAAAATGTTGGCGATTCGAGAAACAAGTTGCTTTTGTTCCAACGATGTCAAATCCAACGTCACTCATACTCGTAGTCTCAGCAGAGTGCGATGAAAACAAAACCGACGACCGTTTCTTTCTTTTTGTGCTGTTGAATTTTTCTTAAGATTTCAAACATTTTCAAATTACGAGGCAGCGAGGATTATCGAAGATGGCCAACGTTGCTGTACCGGAATTTCTCATTATTCGTGAAATTTTTCGCTTTCCCAAAGAACAGCGCGCGAAAAAATAAAGAGAAAGAAAAGAATCGTCGATAGGCGAAGAAAAATCCCACGGGGCTGAAATATCGTGAAATATTTTTTTCCCCTCCGATATTGATGCCGGATCAGAGGCGCGGATTTCGAGAAATCTCCAAAATTGCGGATCTCGCGGTAGAAATGGTTTCGGCGATAATGCGAATTCGAGAAAAAGAAAGGACCGCTCATATTTTTTCTAATATAAATACGCTGGCCGGATAAATTAAATTGATCGTAAGCCGAGCAGCATTCTAATTTACAATAAGTAGACGAAACGAATTTCAAATTATTTACTGAAGAAATAATTGTGAATTTATTCTATGAAAGAATTATTGATTTTTCGATACATAGGAAAGGGACGAGTCAAATATATATATATATATATATGTGCGTGTGTGTGTGTGTGTGTGTGTGTGTGCGTGTGTGCGTGTGTGCGTGCGTGCGTGCGTGCGTGTGTGTGTGTGTGTGTGTGTGTGTGTGTGTGTGTGTGTGTCGCGGAAAAAAACATTTCTTTGTCAAAAAGAAAGGAATTATGCGAGAACCCGAGTCTACCACATGCTATCTCATCGCGACGTAGTACGGAACCAAATTGCGTTGTTGAACTTTTGCGAAAAGAATATTTATATCGCCGCAAATTCGTGTAAAATCTGGCTTTGAGTGATTTCACAGTCACAAACAAATCCGATACGTTTTTTCTTCCTTTTTTTTTCCCTTTCAATCTAACGTCGATCTCTCCGACGAAAATAAAACGGGGAGCAGTCGAACTAAACCGGACTTGACCACACTACGCTGAATTCAATTTTTATTTGAATTTTATTTATTTTTGTGCCTAAAAATTGCCATTTCGCTCAAAAAGGCAGCTTTTCAACCCAATTTTGAGATGTTTAGGGCCTCATTTGATTCAAAATATTTCGGAATCTAATCAAGGTGTGTTCGAAAAACGGGGAAAAAAATTGACGTAGTGTGGACAGGTCCGGTTTTGTTCGCCAGCTTCTCAAATGGTAGCCGGCAAATAGTAGACTCGCGACGAATTAAAAACGCGTGAAAAATCTCATCAAATAATCAGAGTGCCTAATTCATCGTCCGACCCAAGATCTCGCCTCTTCACTCCGCTGGGCCGCAGTAGGCGAAAAAAAGTCATTCAACCATGTCCATCGTTCGAGGCCCTTTGCGAAGTCTTTTTCGATCGCGTTGACGATTCCGAGAGCGCAAGAAAAGCCCGAAAAAAAAAAACGAGTTTGCCTCATCGACATTTCGCATTGTTCGCGTCTCACTTTCGGGCGTTGACGAAAAACGAGATTGTCCCAAACGTGATCTTTATTTCTATTGTAATTTAAAGAGCGAAGGGGTGGTAGCGAAACGAGGAAAAGAATATGCGATGATAATACAAATTATATATACGCCAAGCGACCTATATTTTTGTGAGGATTAGCGTAAAGTGTAATGAAAAGTAAAAAAAAAAACAAAACGAAACGAAACGATTATCAATGGGAAAGTGAATGACGCAAAGTGTGCGCGCGCGCGTGTGTGTGTGTGAAAAAGCGAGCGGAAAATTTGTATTTCAATTCGTCAAATGTCGACGCGACGAGCGAAAGCGAGAGCGAGAGAGAAAAAAAGTGTTTCGTTTTTTATGTGACATCGACGTAAATGGCCCACAAATTCGTCGCAAGCATATTTCCATGCATATAAACACACGTACACAACCCTTTCACACGCTCGCTGAAACGATCCTAAATTACTCAAATTTTACGATCATTTATTCGTCTACGTATCTTACTTTTTCACCGAGCGAGACAGAGAGAGAGAGAGAGAGAGAGAGAGAGAGAGAGAGGAGGTTGAGCGAGAGACCGCACACTCACCGATTTAAAAAACGAAAGCTACTGCAGATATCATTCACGCTGATCCGCAAGATCAATGTGCAAACGAGCCAAACGCACCCGATGTCCACTCTTTCGATCTAGGATGCGATTCGATCCACGATTTCGTTCTACGAAAAAATTGCATTGAGAAAAAAAAAATAAACGTGATAAAAAAGAACTAATAAAGCAGTACGAGCCCCGCGACTTGCCAACCGTCCGTGTACGTTTTCAACGAATGTATGTAAATATGTTTTGAGTGGAAAAAGAAAAGAGCGAGCCAGACTAAACTTCGTGGTGGACTTGATGGCCACGACTGCATAATAAATATCATACGACGACACGTGGGCTGTTCGGGGCTTTCCGTGTCGTGCGAGAAACGACGAGGGCAAAGAGAAGAAAAGAGGCGGAGGAAACAAAAAAGGGAGGTTATGATAACGATGAATATGTTTTTCCTTCTCTTTTTTTCGTTGCTTAATGGAATTAAGGGTCGTGTGCTGTGATTCTGCCCTGCCTGGGACAAACGAGTGTGTGGCAAGGTACATGAGGGAAGCGAGGGCAAAAAAAGTTTAGCGAAAAAATAATAACACATTGCAAATGAATAAATTACGTGTTCTGGACGCGAAAAGTCGATCGAGACTCAAAGAGCGGAGGATGAAGTAAAAGAAAATTATATATATACACACACACACACGCACAGTCACGTGTAGACACGTATTACACTGGAATATTCGAACGAATTGAACAATTTTCTTACCCGGATTGCCGAACGTTGACGATTGCGCTGTACTCGAACAATTTGTGAGAGAAATGAAGAAAAAAATTTAGACTAGCGTAAATTAGGATGGTTAACGAATGAGCTATAGCTTTTGTCCAAAAGCACCCGTTCCCATACGAGGCGTTTCGAAAATCACGTGGGAGCTTTACGGAGTAGGTAGATCGCGAAATTTCGAAGAGAAAAGTTCTCATTCACGATTCTCTGCGACGCACCGTTGCGCGAATATTCGCGAATTGGCGCTAGCCAATCGGGACTCGGCGAAACGTGGTGCGCGGGTGGGGAGCTAGCCCCGCCCCGTTCTCTGATTGGTTGTCATTCGTTAATAAATATCTAGACAGCGGGGCGTCGGAGAGAAAAATGGATAAGGAGTTTTCGCTTTGGAATCTTGCGATCTACGTACTCCGCAAAGATCTGCCGCGTCTTTTTGGTTACTCGATATATACGTATATTTCGGATATATGTGGGAACGCCGAGAACGAGAGAGAAAATTAAAATATGTTACGCAACAATGAATTGGTGAGAATGTCTCGACGGGGGAAACGAGACAGTGGCCGAGTAAATAGATTTAAAAAAATGATAATACAAAGAGAGGGCGCGAAATTGTATTTATTATTATGCGCGATATATATGTATTAAATATTCTTTTTTTTCGTTCGAAGATGCTTTATTGCCCGTACTTTGAAAACTTCATAGGCACATACGTGGACTCGTGATCACGAACATCACGTGGAGAGGGTAACAAATAAACGAGTTGAAAGAAAAAATCACGTGGATTTTGAGATTGAGAGATATGATGAGCGTCAGTGAGAAAATATTGTTACGATATTTGAGCGCGCGCGTGTGTGTGTATGCGTGCGTGTGCGAGTGTGGGAGAGAGAGACACAAGAGCGAGACGAGATGCGCGAAAATTATTGCGAGAATCGAATAGACGAGGAGTACGATCAAAGCTAGAAATCATTGTGGGCTTTCGGAAAAATTTGGAGAAAATATATCGATTCCTGACAATCGCATGTTGCATTTTATTCTTTCCCTCCCGGCTTGTTTTTTATTTGTCTCGTTTTTTAAAATTTGTATTCATCCGTTGAATGCTGACGATCAAAGTTTTTAAAAAACATGAAAATGTTCCTGATTTTGTTTGATTTTATTTAGGTACCTTTTCTTTGCGTTAATTTGTATCGAGAAAAATACGAAGTTTTTCGCTTCACATTTTTACGAAGATACTCGATACCTTAATTTTTCGGTTTTAAAATTTGTGTCTTTCGCAAATTTTGAAATGATGTCGCGCTATTTTTTGTGTTTCTGTTGACGAAAAACTGGATCTGAAAAAAATATATAGAAACGAAAGAGCAAAATTAATCAAATATAAAAAGGAAAATAGAGCTAAAAAATTGAAAATAAAAATGGTGAGATGAATTTGAAAAAATTAAAAAAGAATGAATCGGAATAAATAAAATAAAATGAAATATTCTCTTCGAAGAACGAAAAATTGTTGAGTCTTTTCCTCATTGCTCACGAAATTTTATTCCAAAAGAATTAACAACAATTTTGGCAAATTGGAAAATGTCGAGAACTGAGCCTCCGAAGGCTGTGTAGTTCGGTGACGTGGAGCAAGCAAAAGTTACGAAGGTAGCAGGTCGCGAAAGTCACTCACTCAGGAGTAACGGGCCCTGAAAGTTGAGGGTTCACTTCATACAATATTGAATATGCATAATGTTTTCAAGGCACGTTGCCGCGATGACCGTGGTTACGAACCGCAGCTCGGCAAATGTAAGCTCCCGAAAGTTTCTCTGCCGTCAGGACCGCAAGGAGGCAATCTCTTAATCGCCCCTGTGGAGTTGATCCTGAAAGGGACAGAATGCGAGACGCAAATGTCTCTCTAAACGACCTTAAATCACGCTAAAAGCCCGTTAAATAAAATAACACAAAAAGAGCCCATGGAGAAAACGAGTCGAGATTATTAACGAACGTCGAATTATTCGGATCATACTACCGAAAAATATGGCAAAAATACTGAAAAAAGTATGCGAAACCTTTTTTTCAATGGCTTTTTTATAGGGAAATATTTGTTCAGCTTCAACAGGTTCTACTTTTCAAAACAGGTTCCATCGTTTCTCGTTCGCGTGCTCCACGTAAGTATTATTGTTCTCTATGCAACTAAAAAGTAACAATAATTGTGAAAAATTTGGAATTGTGCAATATTTCTTGGTAAAAACTACAAGTACGTGTGTATGATCAAATCCTAGTTGATTGCCAAGTTTCAATGAAGATTTGAAATTGCGATGAAATGAACGATCTACGTAAGTCGGGTCGAAAACCATTCGGCTTCCGGAACTCGAAAATTATCCGAATTGTTCCCAGGCTTATTTTTAGAGCTCCTCAACGCGAATATCGAAAAACAAAGTGTGCGATCGACGCACGTCGGTAGATACGATTTTTTTCAAAATTTACCCCCAGCTAAGGGTGGCTTGCAGAACTCGAAAATCATCCAAGTTGTTCCCAGGCTTCTTTTTAGAGCTCCTCAACGCGAATATCGAAAAACAAAGTGTGCGATCGACGCACGTCGGTAGATACGATTTTTTTTTAATTTCACTCCCGGCTAAGGGTGGCTTTCAGAACTTGAAAATCATCCAAATTGTTCCCAGGCTTCTTTTTAGAGCTCCTCAACGCGAATATCGAAAAACAAAGTGTGCGATCGGCGCACGTCGGTAGATACGATTTTTTTTAAATTTCACTCCCGGCTAAGGGTGGCTTTTAGAACTTGAAAATCATCCAAATTGTTCCCAGGCTTATTTTTAGAGCTCCTCAACGCGAATATCGAAAAACAAAGTGTGCGATCGACGCACGTCGGTAGATACGATTTTTTTTTTCAAATTTCATCCCCGCCTAAGGGTGAGTTCCGGGAGACGTAGATAGTGGATACATGTTTTTTCTTCACTAAACACCCAAATCAACTAGTTGATCATCAAAAATCCAGAAATGAAAAAAGAAAATTCGTTGTGTCTGCAACAATGCAAACTTCAATATCATCGTTTTCCACTATTTTTTTTTACAAGAGTATTGGGATGACAAGGTCATGATTTTACGCACGATTAATTCGCATTTTTGTCAAGTTTGAGGTTTTTAAGGCGGGATATTAATTTACACCGATAAAAAAACCGTTTTCTATTTTTTCCTCTTTAAACGATAGAACTGTATCTGTAAAGATTTTCCCAAAGTTTTGAAGCGAAAATCGAACTTTACAGCCCGTCAACGCTGTGCCTCGCCGCTCGGGTTCGGAGCGGGCGTAAACATCGAACGTGTTTTTCTCAAAATGGCATTTTCAAAATTGACGTGCACGATTACTCAAAAACTATTAAGCCGATTGAGATAAAACTCGGTAGAAGTATTGACAATATTGCTACCTTCTACTCGATCGAAATTGTTTTCGAAAAATTAGAAAAAAAATTACTTTTCAATCCAAATTTTACGAAATTTTGCGTGAAAAGTTGATTTTTTTGGCCAATGCATGTCATTCTCTTGAATTTGCATTTTTTTTTTCATTTTAATAACTGTCAAATAGAAACTATACATGATGTAACTAGAAAAATGCTTGAATTTTTTGCAAATAAAAATCTACGGGAAGCTGGACTGCCCGCCAATTCGTAAGTCCCGTTGCAACCTTGCTGTAACACTCTGCCACAGCTCCGCCATTTTTATGATGTATAAATTCTTAACGTTTGCTTTGTATATTTGAATATACTGTTAAAGTATACCTTCAGTTTGATAAATGTGGAATAATCATTTCTTAGTTTAAAAAATCTAACGATTGCTCAATTTTTTCTCGTCTGAATGTATACCTTAAGTTGCGCATTTTTTATTTGCGATGGAGTAATTATTATTTAAACAAAGCGCCAACGTTGTTGCATGGCCGATTGGTGTAAGTAGTTCTAGCTACTAGGGTTATATGAAGTGAAAAATTTAAAAAATGCTTTTCTAGTATAATAATAAAACTTTCTTACAACCGGATGAGTCAACATATATAAAAAAATCCTTCAGGTATGCGATATAAAATGTTTTAAAATATGCACCGTCCAGTGAGCAGCATGCAGTGAGGCGGATGAATAGATTTTGAGGAACGACTTAAGGGGGTTTTCCACTTTAGACGCTACAAACGGTATTTTCATGAAATTTTTTGATAGGTCTATATTATACATATTGATATAAAAGTCGTTACAATTAATATAGTAATATATATAATACTTTAAACGCGTTTTTCTCGAAAAACACGTTTTTCGACGGCTTGTTGATAAAATCTTCAAAACCACTGAACCGATCCTTATGAAATTTTAACCACATATTCTTTACAACTTTAGCTATAACGCATATCAAGGTTTTTTTTTAAATTTTGATATTTGCTTTATCTTTTTTGCCAAAATCGGTGACAAAACACGTTTTTTGGTTTTTTCGAAAAATGTCCGCCATTTTGTTATTTTTGTATATATCAAAAATCGTATGATATGCGCTATAGCCCGAATACACTGAATCTAAAACCGTTTGATTTTTTTGTTTCGGATGATCCAACTGCGAGATTTCATCAACATCGCAGACCTACAATTTTTTTAGGACTTTTTTAAACTACCATTACGTCTATAAACAGTGAATTAAATAAATTTAAACAAAAATTAAATGTATTTCCAAAGTGTATTTATTAAGTGTAACGACTTTCACGTCAATATCTATAATATGAACCTAACAGAAAAAAATTCATGAAGATAGCCTTTTTTTAGCGTCTAAAGTGAGAAGTGACCTCTTAAATCGTTTCGAGAAAAACGCAAAAGAAAAAAAGGGGACGCGGAAGAAAAAATGGGCAGCGGGACGGTTCGTCGCACCTTCGACCCTTCACAAAAATCGTTCCAATTCGGTCAATTTTTCATTATTTTTCAAGATCTTCGTTGCAAATTAATGCTAAGTTCGTGGGCTATGGCACTGCGAGAATAAGTATATTTTTCACCTTTCAAGCTTATACAGACGCTTTAAAGCGTGAACGCGGCAACATTCTTTTTTTTTGCCACGGCGTAATAAGCTTCCTACCGAAAAGTACGAGAAATGCACGGTTCCTTAAGTAGTTTTGCGTTGAGCTCGCTAAAACTTTAATTCCACTCGGGTTGGCTGTACAAGGTGAGAGCCTAATGGCCCAGACGTGCACCATATTATTTATCCATCGAGTCCTTCGCGGACAAAACCGTTGTCGACCACGCTAACACTTTAGTGTCACGAGCTATTACGATATGTGCAAGCTCACCACGTACAGCGACACTCGTTGCACTTCCACGAGGAGTTTAGTAGGCGGTTAATAATTTCGCAATTTCACCGGGTACAGGGCTTCCAAAGGGAGACAAAAATCCAAACGCTTTCTTTTCACTTATCTCGGCTGCAACTTCAAGCCGCGTTTTTTAAAATTCGCTTCGATTTGGCGAATTTTTAAACTTTAATATCGTCAATTTTGACCCTTAATGGTCACACCGGGTGAAATATATCCCCCGTTTTGTGACCTGTAATACCTTCCAGAAATTCGGAAAAATTGGACATAGTAGTATTTATTCTAGATATATGATGTCCTTATCAATATCGCCTTAAAACTAATCTTACATTACTAATTCCACTCTAGCCCAAATATGTTTAACAAGACCTATATACATGCTGTGTTTTTTTTAATTGGAAAATGGGACATATTTTTGCATATTTAAAATCACACTTTTTGAAAATAATCGGTATGTTTGTGTAGAAAAGAGTTGAAAGTACATTGCAGTATTTTTTTTTGGATTTTTCAATAATTTATCACATTGCTAAATGATTGGGGTGAACTGCACCCACAACGGCTTTTACGTAATTTTTTTCAAGGTATGGCTGGCAAGGGTTAATATAGAAAAGAAAATACATTAGTTCGAGACCCGGTGCGTTGGTCTAGTGGTTAGCGTACTGGCCAGCGGAACGGGAGGTCGCAGGTTCGAATCCCAGTCGCGAATTTTCATCTTGAAATGTTTTTTTTCGACGTTTTCCGGCGAAAGGTGACTAGAAAGCGAACGTTTGGGACTGGCTATAACGGTATAGGTTTCCCGCAGTTTCCCTATGCCCATGGCAAGATATGTCATGGTGAATACGATGCAGCGGAGGAAGTCGTCCGCGGCCGCAAGGGGGTCGTACGGGTAAATGAGGGGGGATGTGAAATGGGAGGTAGAACGAAGTCGAGGCGGGTTCCGCGGTATGTGAAAAGTGCCCGTATGGCTGGCATAAATCAAATAATACATTGGCTGGATAGAAAAAAATCAACAACGGAAATACAGATACGGGAAAAATTAAGAGACCAACTAAACACGTGAGCGTATTGGCCGAGGCTCTAATACTTGGACCTAACTGAAAAAACCCGCAAGCAAACATTATAAAATAAAGATAAAATACAAAAACGTTCCATTAAGAATGCAATAGTGTAACAGCACTAATTGCTGTACGCCACCACTGCCCCTTCGAAAAGTAAATATAAAAAATGTCGCGGTTTGCATTGAAGGAGTGAAATTACAAACAATGGCAAGTTTAGGAGGTGTTTACGAAAGCAAAATGCAATTCTTCGATTTCCAAGAAGAATATCGTTAACCGGCAGGGTTAAGAAGACATTTTTAATTGAAGAACAATACGCGGAAGTGTTGGTTCGAGGCTTTTCATTATTTCGTGGTTGGCGCATAATGGACTATGCCTTGGAGAAGAATGTACTGAGGTGGGAAGGCAAAGACAGAGAGAGAGAGGGACTCAGAGACGTAAAGAGCGAGAGAGAGAGAGAGAGAGAGAGAGAGAGAGAGAGAGAAAGGGAGCAGGATCCGCAATGAAATAATAACACGAATTCCCAGTGGTTTTGTTTCAATTCTTGGAAGCGAGAGCATCCGGGTTTCCGGGGTTTTCGTTCTACAAGGACTGCAGGTATGGAATGGCTAAATGTCGTTGTTGTTCCACCGTGGGGTGAGTGCATAACGATTCGGTGGTGTACGGAAGGCAGTGAGAAAGCTCTCTCGCGATTCTCCCTCGAGAGGCACACACACACACAGGCTCCCTCCCTCTCTCTCTCTCTCTCTCTCTCTCTCCCTCTCTCTCTCTTAACATCTGGGACTTGTCTTGGCTGTGGGCACAAGACAGGAACAACCCCGGGCGAAACAAGGGTGAAGCGTCACAGGCGAAGGCGAAGACAAGAGAATCGAGAGGCGCACGATCCGGAGCATTCTTCATCCTTCCCCTTCATCCTCTTCCCGTTCATCATCCTTCCTCCTGTCACCGTTCTTTCCAACTCCGGGTGGACTCTGACGGCTTGAGATAATTGTACAGTTTTCCCATTTTGTGGACGGAACGACGTTTCTGTCGGCACGCAACTGTTGTCTCGAGAAACGTCTAAACGTATCTCGTTAATGTCTCGTAATATTTGCTCTCGTGGGCATCGGGAAGACACTGGAATAGAGTTTTTTTTTGCTTAAGGGTTCTTATGCCCTTGCGGAGTTTTATGCAACGCTTTATGGTTTCAAGGTCACTAGAGATCTTCCGGAGTGATGCCTCCGGAACGCACGAGCCGGCGGATGACCGGTCACCCATCCGAGTATTGGCCGAGGCCAACATTACTGGGCAGACACAAGCTGGAGCCGGAAATATACGAAAGTCATTGACAATTCCGGCTGAGTTGGTTCAAAGTGTCAAATTAGTATTTTTAATACAAATATTTTCATTAATAAATTAATATGAACTTATTCATGTTTAGCTTACTACAGTAGAGCGTCGATTATCCACTGAGAGAAATGTACGGTAACTTAAACCATATTTCAACCATATTTTATATTACCCTGAGGGGACAACAATATTTTATAGTCATGGTTACTGCCTAAAATATCGTACTGCTTATGATATTTTAGCAGTTGGCTTAATTATGCTCATATGTTAACTGCAACCAACAATCTTTCAAGCATACGTTGATTGTTCAATGCTATATAACATAGTAGGTTTTCATAAAATGGATATTTTCTTATACTATAAAAAAAAAAAGTGATTTTTACCATATTGAATGGTATGTCTACTAAATGTGTATATATTTTTTTTTTACAAGATGCCGATAGTTTGGATATTCTTTTTCTATCTTCTAGGCCCTTTTTTGTACTCAAGCAATCTTTCAAAATAGTAATGATCAAAATTTAAAAAAATCGGCTACGTACAACCTTAGTCACTGCGATTACAAAAATGTATTGAAAAAATTGAAAATCGGTTGATAAGTTTTTGAGTATTCGCTGAGACAAGGTCGAAAAAAGTAGTTTCGAGAAACTCGCGATCAAAGTTTTCATTCGGTCTTTCTTGATATAAAGTTATGTTTTTTTTCTAGAATATTGATATATTAACGGACAACACCACTGTGACCCCCTGTTTTTTTGCCATTTTTCAAGAATCTTTTTTTGTGGGAAAAAAAAGAGATATTCGACAAAATTTTTTTGTTTTGTTCGTTGTTTATTGAAGATACATAAAAAAAAATTTTCAAATTTTTCACGCCCCATGGTGACGCTGGGGAAGCTCCCGCGTTAGGTACTGTTGCCTCTGCAGTGGTTCGCGGGACGCAGCAGAACCCTCTTCGAAGTCGATCTGAAAAAAAATACCGAGTGTTTTCGTTAATAATATGATATTTTGAAAAGAAGTACACAGGGATTTGAAAAAATATTGATTTTTAAAAAATAGGCACGCTTTTGACATTAAAGGACGATTTTCGAGCAAAACTTCTTGTCGAAAATAGGCTATAACTTTTTTTATTATTGAGATATCGAAAAAATCCTATGTACTTCTTTAGATAATCTAGTTTTATTGATGCAGTCCAAATTTGAAGTCGATCGGCTAAAAATTGCTCGAGTTCTGCTGCGTGCCGCACTCAAAAAAGTGGTTTTGAGAAAAACGCGTTCGAAGTTTTAGGTTTGTTAATTTATGCGATAAATTGGAAAAAAAATTGTTTACCTTTAATCAGCGATGCCGGCACCATATAGCTAGCCTTCAAGAAGCAAATCATTATCCCAAGCATCTTTTCTCGAACTTGTAGAGGCTCTTCTTGCCTCTTTTGCAGCGTCTGTGAGCGAGCGCTCCGCCAGCTCGATCCGCGCTGCGTCGGTTTCAACGCAAAAATTGAAACAATTTGGGCCGATAGTTATCCCCAACGTCTCCAAAACTTTCATGAGTCTTCTCAGGCCATCATTGAATAATAATACCGCGATATCGGCTGCAATATCGACGATTTTTTGCTCCCGGACTGACACTTGGGGGCTATTGCCCAAACTGATTTGTTGTAGCTTTCGTTGTTGTTTTGCGTGAAGCGGCCCAAACAATGCTGCAGCAAATCGTCTCTGCCTACATTTTTGAAGACTGGCGTAATTGCCTCCAATACTTCCTCAGGAAGAGGCGGCTTATGGCGATATTCAGAAATATTACCGCGCTGCACCGCTCCACAAAATATTCAATATCTCCGAAAATAATTATTTTTTAGACCTGGGTCCAACGGCATCTTAATCTTAAATGTATTTTAGATTTTTCTAGATGGTTTTCAAAAAATCGATTTTTTGAAGCCGTCACAATGGTGTCCGTTAAAGTATCAAGTCGCAGGCGATGTGACGGTTTTTCATCTTCATTATATTTCTCAATATAATACGAGCTTGCACTTCATCTATTCTGAACGATGAGTTTTAAATTTAAAAACTTGAACATGAAGAGATTGTTCTATTTCTGGCAGTTCTAAAATCATGACGTAACGCAAACCGCGACCCCCCCCCCCCCCCCCCCCCCCCACGTATGTAGACCGTAACGCCAGGCGGATCCCCCCCCCCAATTGCATTGCGTAATTTATGTACGCCCCCTAACCACTAGACCATCGCACCGGTTTGACCTCTTATCTATTTATCGTTGAAAAAGTCGACGACCATCGAAATATGCTCATCACAAAAAAATATTAAACCTCGACTTGTTTTTCGAGCTCCAAGTTTATGCAGACCCGTTAGAATTCATTCCATCCGAATATTCCGCGTTTCCCTCACTGTTCCTCTTATTTCCAATATCCATCATCATCCTCTCGGCAATCAGTGTCACTCTCGAACTTGCCTTCACCCTCTTTTTCCCTCCACGGGATTTCGCCATGGATATGCGGAATGGCGAATGGACCGTGTGCGTAAAGAAACTCTGTTCGTGATCGAGTGTACAATCGGACAGGGTCGGAAAGTCCGGTCCGGTAAAAAGAGGTACGAGAAAATTCCCTCCCCCCGCTGGGTTGCGATTTTTCAGCGTCGGGGGTGCGAGGTGAGAGATGGGGTAGAGCGACTCTCGTCATGCTTGTCAGGTGTTCGTCGTTCAACGAGATATCC
Source organism: Ophion costatus (assembly GCA_951751655.1). Taxonomy (NCBI): domain Eukaryota; kingdom Metazoa; phylum Arthropoda; class Insecta; order Hymenoptera; family Ichneumonidae; genus Ophion; species Ophion costatus. The sequence goes on from OX632364.1 coordinate 7,629,935, forward strand.
TCCTCATTTCCGCGGCCACGGGAAGATACCGCAATCAAGAATCCCGCAGGGCAGCGATCTATGCAGTCGCGCATTTGGGCATAGGGCAGGGAGAGGGCGAACGGGGATTGCGGTGATGTACTTTTTTGCCCCTCTCTCTTCCTCCAGCTTTTTCGTTTTAATAACGGAAACTCGCCCCGGTGGATGACAATGACGGATATCGTTGGTGAACGCAGTCGGCGACTTTCTGCTTCAGTGAATTTATAGTGCTAAATATATCTATATATGTACACTACCTTCTCTCTCTCTCTCTCTCTCTCTCTCTCTCTCTCTCTCTCTCTCTCTCTCTCTCCCTTTCTCTTCCATTGCGATCTCAGAGAGATAAAAGAGGGAATCTGTGTAGATATATGCTTTTATTATGTGCCCATCTCTTTACTTTTCATCCCTTATATTTCCATTGCGGAAAAAGAACGTGTGTACGAAGGGGTGATTAGGGCGGGAGGTTTCTCGTGTCTGGCACAATATTTCGACAGTATCAAGCGGGGTTTTTAAATTAAGGCTCACACCACTGTGAACGTTTGAAATTAAGTGATTTTCCGCGATTTTTTTGGGTCGAAGGATAAGTAAGGGAATAATATTACTCGAGGATGTTATTAGTTATATCTTCAAGTGAACAAAAAGAAATTATTAAAAAAATTATACAAGATGCCGATGCTGGAGCCATTCTTGCCAGGCATGCTGAATTTCTTGCAGCATGCCTCGAATAAATTTAAATTCTATTAATTTACCTGAGGATCGCTATAGAGAAATACGCAGGGGATTTTGGAAATATGAACTTTTGTGCAATTGGCAACCACTGAAGGCAGGATTCTACTTTGGGCGCTCGAAAAAAAGCTATTTTTGTGAATTTTTTATGAGATTATTAATGAAGGTATTGATGCAGGGTTTGTTCGGATTAATAAATACACTCTTGAAGTACATTTTTTTTAAATCATGTATTTTATGACTTTTTATACACAAAAACATAATTTGAATACAATGCCTTGATTAGTAGGTGGGTCTGCGCTGGTGTTGAAATCTTGAAAATGAGCCATCTGAAACAGAAAACTTTCAAAGTTTTAGGTTCAATATAACACTAGCAATTGACTGAATTAAAATCGTAAATGTACATGCAAAAATAACAAAATGGCGGCGGAAATATTGTATTTTTTTACTGTTTTTTTTCCAAAAAAATATAGCGAAGAATCAAAATTTTAAGATAATTTTACTTCAGTCGGTTTATGTAGGTGTACAGAGTTCGCGGTTAAAATTCAAAACAATCGGTTCAGTAGTTTTGGAAGTTTAGGACCAAGCGGTGTAAAAACATGGTTTTGAGAAAAACGCGTTTAAAGTTTTTTTAAACGGAAAATCACGAAAAAAGTAACATACGCTTAAAGCCTTAGGCCACAGTAACGGGTATAAAATCATGTGTGAATTTAACATTTTTTTCCTATGAAAAAGTGATTCACTCATCAAATTAATGATACATATATTTAGTATGAATATCATGCTGTTAGAAAATATATATATATATCTTTTTCGATGTACACAATGGCCGACTACTCGAAACTTCTCGAAACAGTTTTTTTTTCCAATAAGCATGACAATTATCACTCGATTTACTTGAAATTTAAAAGTTATGTTCCTAATTGCATTTCGCAGAGAAGTACGTACGGAATTTCTGATTAATCGAATACTTTTCATTTTATGAGCAGTTATAACGAAATTTTTCACTGACAATTCATTTCTTAAGTTCAAATACCTACAACTTTTGAATAAAATATTTTTTAAATTCCGTACGTACTTCTGTAAGTATTCTAATGTAGATTGACCAGAATTTTTGCTTTTCGTTCTAGGTAAAAAATTGTGGATGCTAAATGTCACGCCGCGGAGCGCCTAAAAAAAGATAACAAAAGAAAATATTACTAGTCGGCCATTTTTTACATTGAAAGAAATATATATTTTTTCTAACAGCTTCATATTCATACTAAATAGATGTAAAATTCATTTTATGAGTGAATCACTTTGTCATACGAAAAAAAATTGTTCAATTCGCCCATGATTTTATACCCGTTACTGTGGCCTACGGCCTTAATCAGCGATGTCTGCACCATACAAAATGCCTTCTGACTCTTTTAGAAGATCATTTTCTTCCAATCTAGCCTGTTTCAAAGTTCCTATGTAGAATCCTGCCTTAAAGTAAAAACTCAATTTTCGACAGAAAAAAAGGACAACCATTTATTAATAACTAATGCTATAATTAACTCATCGAAAATCCTGTACGTACTTCTCTTCGGAATGGTACTTTAAAGATGTGCTCAAAATTTGGAGTAAAAAAAATGAAAATTGTTGGAGTTATGCTGCTGTTTTGAAAGATTGTGTTTCGAGAAAAATGGTCGTCGTCTCGCACACTGGCCAGCCTTTTCTCCCCTCAGTCCAGATGATTCAAAGCATCTCTTAAGCCAATTCAGAAAAAAATCAACTTTTTGAAGATTCTACAGTGGAGCGCATGTCGGAAATTTGATCGATCAATATTCAAAAGGACCGAAATTTCGAAATCAATAATGACGAACGTTCCAATATACATAGATCAATCTTAAGATAGTCCGTAAAGTAGTTAATAAAAATTGTGAATACAAATATCTCCAAATCGATTTTCGCGAAAATAAATATGATTGAACAAAATAATGAGAGTTATAATATCGACGTTCCGGTATAAATACACCGAACCATTCGAGACAATAAATCATCAGATTGTAAATATTATGATGGCTTACAATTTCGAATTCATTAAAGCGAAGGGCCAAAAAGTCGATCAGTGAAAATAGCGATAGGCCGACAAGGCGAACGCTTCGGATAATTTACGATCAAGCAATACGTTACTTGCGCTTCAGAGTGAAGCTGACAGATGGCGCTGGCGGTCAGTCGGGTAAGGCAATCATCCCATGTTTGCTACTTAGGTATTCGCTATTTTGGACCATCGATCATTTGCGTATCTAAGATCTACACATTCGAAGTTTGTATTCTCGATATATGGCTTTTTCCTACAGATGATATTGCTAATATTAGATACTCACTTATTTCTTTTTCGGAGATATGAATGTTGTAGATTGTTCGAATATGTATTTGTATGATTCAAACTGCAGACTATCTGAATACATGTTCAGACTATCGAATAAATGAGCTCTCGAATAAACAATCTTTTGGTTTAATAGTTATTCGATTTCGTCATCGGTCGAAGGATAACTGCGAATAATTTATCCTTCGTTATGTGGAGTGTATAATTCTGTCATTTCGAAATCTTTGTCGTTCTATATTTGGCCACTCGAAGTTTTGACCCCCTCCCTTTACATTTAAGCTAATCCTTTTAAGTATTTTTTTTACAATATTTGTATTGAAAAATATTCATAAATGTAATAGTTATGATGTTTTGGAACCAAATGCTCCGAAATAAAAAAATCAAACGTATTTAGTTTTTGCATGAAATCATCTAGTGCTTGAACGAAGGATTTTATAAAATATTGTTTTTTTTTAATGCCCTTTAATTAATTTTAGTTTAATTTATTGTTTTTTATTGATTTTCGGTGAAAAAACTGTATTTTCTTTGAGAAAAAAATCATCGATTGAAAAAAAAAATTCGTTAGAGATATCGTGGTCACCGATTTTTCAAAGTAATGTTGAGAAAGAAATCGTTTGAAGTTCGCCCTTTTGCGGAACCTACCTCTTCAAACTGCAAATTAATTCCCGGCTCCTAACTTCTACTGATCATAAATGCGATTCGAATCTGAATAACTTTCTTGCACCACATGCATCTACTAGCGCCATCTCTAGCTTCAAATCGAGCTATCAAACTATGGAGACTAGATACAAGGAGACCAAACTCTCGTGCAAAGCCACCAAAAAAGCGTCTCCGTTAATTGCTCCAACATAGGTGCCGCTGGGGTGCCGCGGGCCCTATGCGTAGTAATATCATGGAGGCTAGCCTCCCTGATCGGACCCATGTTTGCGTATATTTATACATGTGTTCTGGAGCACCCCAGCGCCATCTATCTTGATACCGTTTTGAGGACGAGTCGAAAGCATGGTCTGTATACCTGTCTGGAAATGAAGGCGCATTTCAGTGGTGAGGAGTTCGCACGCTCATGGAGTAAGCTTTTCATTCGTCTCAACGCCACGGCGCGTCGCTGTTATGGATCGGTGCGATGACGACCGGTGCGTGACATAACCTCAGTACTACAGCGAAAAAATATTGACACGCTCGCTTATAGTTTTCTCCTACGTTAATTTTGATCTTCCATATCGTCAAGGTGGGTGGAGCATGTGCGGTACCGAAGTGTAAAACAAGATACAAAAGGGTAAAGGGAAAGTGCTCACTTTTTGCAGTGCCAAAAAACATTGAATAATATAAAAAATTCCAATTTTGCAAGTGTTCAGTTTACATTTTTACGTAAATCGGATGACGCGTTCGAATGACATTTTACGTAAATCAGATACGTGTAGAACGTATAATTGTGCTTTTTTTGTCCGTAAATGAAATATTATTTACGAAACATGGAATAAATGAGAGTGATGGAGTTAGGGTTTACAGCGCATGCGTTACACGTGGTAGAAAAAGAGAGAACGCTACTCTGTCTTCGTTGCAAATCGTACCGATCTATCGTCACGCACCTCGTGGTCGTAGATCGAAACGAAAAAATCACGTTAAGCGAACGTACCCCCACCACTGGCTTTTCCAGACCTGTATGTAAGACCGTGGTGGAAAGGCTGAGTGTGGCCTCCTGTATCTAGTCTCCATGCATCAAACTTCACTCTACTACGCACATAACCTACAATTTTAGTGGTGACGCGATGTTTTTCGAAAAGGAACACTTGAGGCATTGTCTTTTTTCGCATTCCAATTGAAAAAAAACGCGACCGAAGCGAAATACATGATTTCTTCGGTTGTTGGTGAAAACAGTGTTTCATATAGCACGTTCGAAAAGTTGCTTCGGCAGTTTCGAGAGGGAACTTTTAACCTCAAAGACGAAGAGCGCCCTAGTCAACAACAAAAAATCGAAGGTGAGGAGTTGGATCAGTGATTGAACGAAAAACCTTTCAAAACGCAAGAGGAACTCGTTAACGTACTCAGAGTCACGCATCAAGCCATTTCCTATCGTTTACAAAAGCTATGAAACACTAATCAAGATGAAAAAGGCCGAGAATTAAGGGGAGGCACCACTGGACCTGCCCATTTCCGACCGTTTTCTTTGGTTTTTTTTTAAATAAAATAAGTGGTCAAAAGAATTTTTAGGTTTTATCAAGTATATATTGAAGTATGTAAAAAAGAAAAAAATGTCAAAAGAATACAAAATGGCGGCGCACGAGTCCCTATAGGAATACTGGTTTTCCGTCAACGATCTCCGCGGCACGCCGTAGAACTGTCCTAAATTTAATTCGGGAACTAAGAGTAAAATTTCTTCGTTAATTATATTAGTTTTAGCAGTCAAGTACGGGGGGAAATTAAAAAATATCGAGACACGTTTGAAAAAAGTTCGTTTTTTCGACCATAACTTTTCGATAAAAAGTGTTATATTTTTTACAATTTTCAAATAATCGAAACCGCGCTCGTACTGCTGAAGAAATCTACAAGCTACAGTCAAAATTTCAAGTCGATTGGACCAAAATTGTTCGAGTTCTGCCGCGTGCCGATTTAAAAAACATGGGTTTGAGAAAAATGTGTTTGAAGTCAACGATTTTATAGACGTTACAGGGGACGAAACTTTTTCCCGTAATCTAATGCCACCTATTGGTAGAAGATAAAACTATTTTTAGTCGGTAACTTTTTCTCCAAAGATAATAGGCCTATAAGAGTCGAGTTTCAAACCACGTTAAAACTGTTTTTTCAGCTATAAACGAATATGCATAATATTTTCGAAAGTTCGAAGGATTTTTTAACAGTGTTTCCAAAAAATGTAGTTTTCGAAAATTCTATAGTGGTGTCCTTTCTTAATTCGTAGACCCAATATGAACGCCCATTACTCCCTCAATTTTGAACGGATCAACTTAAAATTTTCGGAAATTATTTTTGAAATGTTATATTTTGAGAATCCGTAAGAAACCAAAAATCGATATTTTCAAAAATTTCAACTAGGTTCAAGACCTTAAGAAATGTTTTTTTTTCGAAAACTAAAAACGATCGTAAAACGTACACTGCAATAGGTGTTGATTTAGATTTTCCTTGTTGACGTCACTTTTCAGGCCACCCCGTATATATATATATAAATACATATATAAACACACGCATAATATACCGTGAGCCTGTTCGCCTGGTTCGGAGACAGGCGTAAAATATTAAACGCTTATCCCTCTCGTCGTGTTAACTGGCGCACGGGAACGAAATTGATTCTCCTCACGTCCGGTTGGATCACGAGCGGCTGTGTGCTATATACATATATATGTATCGGTCACCCACATTGCTCGCTTCCCAACCTCGGGAGCACCGGGTGTCGGGATGGAAAAGCATTTCGTTGTTAAAATTTAAGCCGACCGCACCGCGCGATCCTCGTCGTGACCCACGCGCTATTCCTGCCACGTTGCATCCAACTAGCTGTGCGAAGTAACACGCTAGCCGGCTATACAACTCGAGGCAGGATTTCCGGGGGACTCGACCTCGTGGTTTGTCCCATCGAACGTTGCCCCTTGAACGTCGCCCGTGTACAACCGAGCGCCGGACGTTGGCCGATGTTCTCACCCAATACGCGATCCCTAAAAGTCTTGGCGCTTCTCGCGGCCCAAGGCGGAAGCTCTACTAGTATAGTAAACTTTGTCAAAATACATTAATAACAATGGACAACATTTAAAAAATTACGAAAAATTATTCGAGATTCTGCTTTGTTCCAGGCAGAATTGGCCAGCAGACATTACTTTTGTAATTGCATTACCCGTAAATTACAATTACTGTAAATAACTGCAATATTTAGTCAATAATTACAATTACGGGAAACAATTATAAATTTCTATTCATCAATTGCAGTTACTATAAAGAATTGTCATTTTGTGATTATCAAGTACAATAACTCGAAATAATTGTAATTTTTTTGTTGCTAAATGAAATTACTTGAAAAAATTGTAATTTTTTGCTGCTAATTACAATTACTTGGAAGAATTGTAATTTTTCCGTTATCAATTACAATTACTGGAAAAATAGTATTTTTTGTATTATTAATTACAATTACGTGGGGAAATTGATATTTTTTTATATCAATTACAATTTTCTTACGATTAACCCTTTAACGTCACAAAGACACTTTTCACAAGTTTTCTTTTCGACGTGATTATTTACCATGAAAATGTCGGGGAAAAAATTCCTAAAGTACCTTGTCGACTATTTTCAAGGCCGCTCTTTCGAATGGCGCAACTTAAATTTCGCTAAAATTGTTTTTACACATTATTTTTGCAAAATATAGTATAAAAAAGCTTCGTTTTTATGAAAAAAAACGAGATATTCATTTCGATGCATAGAATTCTCTCAAGCAAAAAAAATCTAATGAAACCACATTGCGTGGTTTACTATTACTGAAAGTAATTTTAATAATTTCTGATTTAATTACAATCACTGAAAATAATTGTAATGATTTCTGATTCAATTACAATCACTGGAAGTAATTTTAATGAACTTCGACTCAATTAAAATGACTGAATGTAATTTTAATTAACTCCAATTCAATTACAATTACTCGAAATAATTTCAATAGACTCTAATTCAATTACAATTATCGAAAGTAATTTCAATGAACTCCGATTCAATTATTATTACTAAAAGTAATTTCAATGGAATACGATTTAATTACAAATTGCCTTTAGTAATTTGTAATTGTTAATTTTTTATTACAATTTTGCCCAGCACTGGTTCCAGGGTGCAAAACGGATAATAAGAGTGAATTATCGTTCCATAACCCACCTAAAGATTTCTTTTGAAAAAGTGTTTGTTGGCTTGCTTTGAATTGCTTGAAAAAAGTTTTCGGGTTCATCTGTTTTTTTATTAAAGGCAGCTTGTTTGGGTTTGTTTGGGTTACAATCGTAATGACGAATCGAATCTTAATCACTTTAAAAAACGTTTTCGGATCGACCTATTGTTTTTTAAAGTCAGTTTGTTTGGGTTTGCTTGGGTTATGATATCAAAATTAAGTTTAATCACATCAAAAAAGTTTGAGGATGAATCTGTTGTTTTTCAAAGTCAGTTTGTTCGAGGTATAATCGTAATATCAAATTAAATGTCAATCACATTAAAAAGGTTTGCGGTACGAACTGTCTTTTTCAAAGTCAGTTTGTTTGGGTAATAATAGTAATATCAAATTGAATCTCGATCCCTTTTAAAAAGTTTGCGAATCGATCCATCATTTTTTAAAGTCAGATTTTTGGGTTGGTTTGCGTTATAACCGTATTATCGAATTAGATCTTAATTACTAAAATCTTACAAGTTCGTAGATCGATCTGTTGTCTGCCAAAGTCAGTTTGTTTGGGTTAAAATCGTAATATTGACTCAAAATTCAATTACCCCCCAAAAAAAAGTTTATCAATCAATCTACTGCTTACCAAAATCAGGTTAATCATAATATTGAATTAAATCTTCCTTACCACGAAAACCTTTGCATATCGATTTGTTATTCGTTGCAACGTAGCGCAAGTACCTTACATACTTCGATAATTATTAACACATGACACACGAATTTTTTTGAGCACCGTCGAAAACATGCCCGACTAATCGTCAACCAAAAAATCGTCTTTTTTACTTTTGCCCCGAAAATAATTACTCCGGTATTTTTCGGAATTATTTCCGATACACAAACCAAAAGTTCACAACAAAAGCGGGCTGGGGCGAGGATGGGGGTGACAGCCGGAGTGCCGCGATGGAGTTACAATAATTCCCAGTGCGGAAGGCAAAAAGGCAAAGAAGCTTTGAAGAAAGCACACGATATTTCTCTGCTCAGGTGCGAAAGGCCGTGCGATTAAATCCCTGCGACTAGTGCTCCATTGCGATATGAACGATAAGGTACATTGAGTTCGTACATACTCTGAATATCGAATTTCGTCGTATCGGGAACGTAGTTCATTTCGGGAGGGCCACAGGGCGGGCACGATTTCCTATACATAACGAAAATGCTATTCGGGAAATTGCAATACGCTTGTACCTTAATAGAACGTACGTATATCGACGATCGACGGTACTAAAAACGTCGAGTCATTGCATAAAGAGCGTAAGGAGAAATGGAGGGAGCGAGAAGAAATTCGATGCGATTTTCCGACGGCTATATGTGCGCTACTTTACGGCCGATTGTTTCGATACCCCGTTGCGACCGGGCAGAGAAAGAGGAACGGTATGGTTTGAATCGCAAGCGTGACGGGGAGGTGGAGGTGCGAAGGGGATGAAGAGAAAAGGCGTACGAGACGTACATGCGGAAGGGAGCAAACGGAAGTGCGATCGGGTAGCGTGGATCGCGCGGTACGCGGTAATGGGGGTGTATACTGGGTGGGGCAACAATGATTAAAAATCAACATTTTTCCTAACCTATCAGACTTGGAGGAAAATTTTTCGGCGTCGAACAACAAATTCAACGAAAACGAACCATAAATCTATCAATGTATAGTATTAACTATGAAGGTTGCTCCAAGTGATGGCCACCACTTTCAATGCACGCTTGCAATCAGATTCGTATTGATTGTATCGTCTTTTTAATCAGGTCAGTCATCCGGTATATACTTATATACAGGGTGAGGCACATAAAGTGTTACAGAGCAAACGCACTCAAACTATTGATCACATCCAAAAATCTTTCAGACAAAAGTTTCAGAGTTCGAGAAGGCCGTCATACTGGACCACCCTATTTTTTATCGGTGGAGGCGCTGAAGCTACGCCAAGGTCAACTCCACTTTTTAAATGGAACCATGTTTTTTTTTTTGCGTCACCAGAATGACCTTGTGTTGTAGGTCGCTGAATTCGTCTTAAAATCGGCAATAATGTCACCGAAAAAAATAATAATGTCATCGCAAATCGTGGAATTATTTAGCCTAGTATAAGTATTTTTTTTCATCAGAACTTTAATGACTGATCCTTTCAAACCTATTTTTTTCTAACTTTAAATGAAAATCTACGGAATTTACGGTATTGTTCAGTTGGTAATTTATGTATTGCTGAACAGAGCACTCCATAACAATAACAAACGTAAAAAGATCGTGAGAAAAATATATACACCAAAAAGAACAATTGAAAAAAGTGTTTTCCTTGAAAAGTAAAGAGATCGTAGAACGCACATGGTGATTTTAATCGGTATTGATACGAAGCATCTAGATTTTTCTTTTGGACGCTAGTTTTGGGCCACCACGTGTACGTGTTAGTGGCGTTGGATATTTTCAACCCGCCGTTCTATCGATTCAAATAGTCCGTCTAAACCTGTCATCTTTGCATGCAGCCGGGCCAATTTTAATTCTCCAGTCCAATCGATTGGGCAAGATCCTTTCTGGTTCAAAATCGTCCGCTGATCATGAATTTTCCAGTCCGAAACCGATTGGAGTAAAACTTTGTGTACGGCTGCACACAATTTTGAGGCACAGATCGCCTTCCTGGCTCGAAATAGAACTTCAAAAAGAATCATCGGTGACTTTGGGGACAGAACAGCCATGTAATGACCTCCGTATAAGTTTGCTTACATTTGTCTAATTGTAAAGGTGGTTTCGAAGACATCGGGCCTTGCATAATATCGACTCCAGGGCCACCGGCTACTATGAGAACGGCCCTCGAAGTCAAATGTCTTCAAGATCACTATTAGGATGTGCACTTCGAAAAGTCGAAATGGGTAGGAAATGCATGCCAATAAAGCGAGTCGGGGAAAGTGTGGAGGAACGGGACACTCACCGCGGTGTCAGGCCTTAAGGGGCTGGGGGGGGTCTCGTTCGCGCACAAAACCACCCTGGCACGAATGAAAGGCAAACTAGGACGAGAGAGCGAGAAAGAGAAAAAGAGAAAGATAAGGAGAGAGGGAGAGAAAAAGAAAGAGAAAGAAAGACAGGTAGAAAGGGGGAAAGAGAGAGAGGGTAGGGGAGGGAGGAGGAGGAGAAGGAGGAGGAGGAGGAGAGAGCGAGGGCGAGGGCGAGGGCGAGGGCGAGAGCGAGTGCGAGAGCGAGAGCGAGAGGCGAAAGTCCGAAAGGGGCAGAATCGGCAAAACAAAGATAGGAGAACGCGAGAGAGAGACGTTGAAATTCTACCTTTGGCCATTGGTTATGGACCCTTACGGGCGTTTAATCCGTAATAGCTCGAACGTACGTGCGCCGACTTCGATAAAGGGGTGCGGCGAAGGAGAAAGAGAGCGAAAGCGAGAGAGAGAGGGAGAGAGAGAGAGAGAGAGAGAGAGAGAGAGAGAGAGAGAGAGAGAGAGAGAGAGCACGGAACGACGTAAACGAGAACTCTACATGAGACCGACCGATATATATAGAAATAAACTTCCCACCCCCAGGGTACCGCCATAGTAGGGAGACCCGTGCGGTGCACGTAGCTCTGATTTTTTCGTCCTCTTTTCGACAATCAGGTAGTGCATGCGCGCGCGCGCGCGTGTGTGTGTGCGTGGGTGTGGGTGTGTGTATGTGGCTATGTCCATTTTTTGTTCCTCTATAGTAGGTGTACGTGGTGCCGGACTATTGTTGAAGCACAAGATATTGCCCGGGCCATTGCCGGGAACCTCGATCACTATACGTGCTACCATCGCTATATGCGGAAAAATTGGCTGCACTGGGTAATCGAGCCAGGGTTGAAAGGCGAACGTTTCATCGATGGTTGCTGAAGGACACCGCTTTTTTTGAGACACATATATAACCGGTAAAAATTCAACTTCGATCGCTCTGCAAGGCCTAGTATATTGTTTTCGAGAAAACAATTATCTGAATCTGTGCGCAATTTGGCATAGTTTTTTTTTGTGGAAAGTCGTGAATTTACAGGTAATGATTATCTCTAGTAGGCCATTGAATTGCGGCAATTGGCGTCAAAGGTTCCAACGAGATTAACCATTTTTGGGAAAGGGTGTAGAATTTTTTCGATACGAATAGATTTTTCGTTTCGGGAATATTGGAGTGGAAAGTTCAATTTATATTGGATGTATTCGGGACGAAAAAAATTCAGTTTCCGTTGACATTTATCGGTGAAACGCTCGAGCCAAAGGCAGTTGAACGTTTATTGGCTATGCCAAGTCTTGCGGATGTATACACGTAATATTCGTAAAATTTGAGTCCGGAGAAACTCGCAAGATATTCGCTGAAGAAAATGCAGTCATTTTATTCGAGGATCTCGTGGAAAACTTATTGCCTTGCATGTAGTGTAGGCGCTGTATCGTCCGTACTCGGATACCGGCCATGACAACGCAGTTCAATGACTCATACCGATCCAATATCCGTGAGGAAATATATATGCAACAGCGGATTTCGAAATCTAATTTTCGAATCGACCGAGCTCGGCGTACGGGCGCTTCGCAACACCGCGACACTTGGCAACGTCAAACTTTTCCGATCTCGAGACAATTCGGTATAACCGGAGAAAATCGCGTGGTGGCCAGAGGCGAGTTGCGAAACTTGTCGGGAGATGAGCGACCGGACGTCCGCGCTATTCGGATGCAGTTCTCAACGGGTCTGCATACACTTGGGGCCCTCAAAGACTGGTCGATTTTCAATATTCTTTTCTGTCGCGAGTTTTGGGATGACGAGGTTGAAGTTTTTCACACAATCGATACATAGCCATGATAGCCTATTATTCAATTGAGCAATACTGATCAATTGAGTTATTATTATTTTAACAAAGTTCCGCCTTTGCTGCTTGGTCAATCGGTGTAGGTGGTTCTATAGGCATATCGGAAGGAAAAATTAAAAAAATACTGTTAGTATAATAATAACGCTGAGGCTAGACGTCCGGTTATCGGACGAATAAGCGTATGTTATTCGTCCGGACAGCGGCTAATTTCACGCGGTTCACGCTGTACAACGCCCCAAACAAACAATCTCAAACACACAAACCCAAACGAGTCAATCCAAACCCAAACATACAAACCCAAAATGAACAACGCAAACAAACCACCCCAAAAAACAAACCCAACCCCAAAATGAACAACGCAAACAAACCACCCCAAAAAACAAACCCAAATAAACAAACCGAAAAAACCCAAACCCAAACAAAACCAACCAAGCCAAACCAAACAAACCAACCCAAACGCAAACAAGCCCAAACAACACAAACCCCAAAAAAAACAAACAAAACCAACCAACCCAAACCACGCAAACCCAAACGCAACTAACCAACTCAAATCCAAACATACAAACGCAAACAAACCACCCCAAAGAACAAACCCAAACCCAAACAAAACCAACCAACCCAAACGAAACAAACACACCCAAACAATACAGACCCCCAAAAACAAACAAAATCAACCAACCCACACCAAACAAACCCAAACACAACTAACCAACCCAAACCCAAACACAACCGACCAACCAAAACCTACGATGACTACGTGTAAATTATTCTTCCCGATAGTTTGTTTAACAATTTAACACATCCTATCCGGACAATTATATATATATACATGATTTGTCCGGATACTAGCTTACACGAATCACAATAATATGTATGCCTACCGAAAATACGGCGTGAACTGAGCCGCTATCCGGACGAATAACATACGCTTATTCGTCCGATAACCGGACGGGGAGACCTTCCCTAATAATAAACGTTTGGTATGGATGGATACTATTAAGAAATTTTGGAAATTACGAAAATGACAAGCTGAAATAGAAAAACAGTTCGGTTTTCGATGAAAAAAAAAAATGTAGTCATTTGTTATTGATAAATGGATAAACATATGAAAAAATCATTCCGTCATACGATTGAAAAAGTTGGTAACTATACTTTGAATTTGAAACTAAGCGGATGAACAGATTTTGAGATACGAATTATATTGTTTTGGCGGTTATGCTTAGTTGTAAAGGTTGAAAAATCACTTCTTTTCAAAACCAATATATTTTTACAGCATATCATCTTATAAATGATTTCTCAAATATTATGGTGATGGGATCAAAATTGACAGATTTATACGCTGTTATGTTGACGCCCGTCGGAACGCTTGAAGCGTCGTTCGAAACTGTACACGCTTTTTCCTCGCAAGCACGGTTTCGGAGCCGCTGAGCAAAATATGTCAAAAACGACTGCATCGGTCTTTCTGAAATATTTAGGGCTTTTCCTTGATGTGAAAATATAGTAATTGATTGAAGTTTTTTTTGTCCGGTGTATACTTTCGATTTGATGAACGAAAAATGCACGTTTTTTCGCAAAAATCAAGACTCTCACTTTGAATACGCGGCATTCTTTTTTTATTCGATATTTCGGAAATTCCTTCGGACAAACTAATAGGTAGGAAAAATAGGCCAAATTAATATAGGTACTAAAGAAATCTGTTTGATTTATTCATATTAGATAACCTGGTCCAAAACGGCAAAGCTTACTAAAAGAGACGTTTTCGAGAGCTGACAAAAAATTACAAACTGTGCTTCACATGATACCTGTTCGAACATCCAATTTTTGTAGACATTTATCATCACGATTTTCTAAAAAAATCCCACAATTGAGTTGTTTTGACTGTTACATCTCGGCATAACCCATAAAAAAAGAAAAAAGTTCGCCCTAGTGCCGTGGGTGATCTAACCCTTCGCAAAAACGTCATAACTTGATCAATGTTCAGAATTTTTGCAAAATCTTTGCTTCAAATTAAAGTTAAAACTCTAGGGTACAAAATTCCGCAACAAAAAATCATATTTTCATAATTTTCATCATAGACACACCCCGCAATACTCATCGTCGCACACACGTTGCCTTTTTCCCTAAACACTGTCAAAGAGTCAAACCGATATTCCAAAGTAGGAAAAAATTCAAAAAAACATATTTCGAAATTACGGATTAATTCTTTTCCAATTCTCGAATGGCCGATTTTATTTCCTAATTTTTGGACGAATTTCAATATTGATCGTGGGGGGTGCGCAACCATGCGATTTTTACTGATTTTCGTACGCGGCGTGTATTTATCTTTCGCCCTCGTATGAGCTCGTTGCCGTGCACTTGCGTTTTCTTCTCTTTGCAGAGACCTTGCAAAGACGCTCGCGAAGCTATTCGTTCGTCGTGCGAATTTTCCATTGCACCTTTTACGCTATTTTCACAGCCTTGTGCCTCTCTCTCTCTCTCTCTCTCTCCCACCCTCTCGCACTTACTTCTTTACTCCATTTGTACGTACAACGTTCTCTCGTATATAACTTAGTCCCTCTCGACGGATAAGGTTCTTTCGTCGGTTCCAGACGCGAAATTCAGCCAACGCGAAGCAGCAGTGATATCCTCCCCCGCCCCCCTCTCCTACCTGCATCGTGGAAAGCTCGCATACGCGGCGAAGTGAGGAAATATATACGTCCGGATTCTCCACACCCTTGGATAGTGGGGTGCTCTTACTCCGATATTGCTTTTCGCCTATGCAGCTGTACAACGTACAACGCGACGCTATTTTTTTTCGCCTTCATCCCCCGTCTCTCACTTCCGGCGCCGCCGGTGCTTATACCTTTTCTCAATCATTTTTCTCCATTCTTCCCTCGCACATTCGGTTCTCGGTGGATTTTTTCTATTTCCTTTTTTTTTTCCCACGCGCGCTTTTCCTCGGCAACGATATCACATAATACTTCCATCGTCGAGAGAAGAATGCTTCGCACAGAATTCACACGATATATCCGTGTGTGCGCAACGATGGAAAGTGAAAGAAGGATTCGAGGAGGACTGTAAGTACGGACGAGGATCCTTGGATTCGTTCTTCACTTTTGACGATGAGGCAACCACGTTCTTTTTTATTCTCAATGGGGGAATGAAAGGAAAAATGTATTTGCTGATTTTATTATTTTGCAACTATTGATATAAGTTACGTATTATCGAATAATTAAGTTGATTATTGTTGAATAATTAAGTTAATAGTAAATTAACTTGTTGCTAAATAATTAACTTATAACGCTATAATTTTTTGCGATATTTCATCGGAGATTGAAAATTCCCCTTTGGCCCACGAAACAAGGAACGATTTACGTTTTCGCGGCGGTTTCGAGAAGAGGGGGTTGAAGAGTGGAAGAAAAAAAAGATGAAACAACATTAAGTTTAATACGAAATTTATAATCGAATCTTAGTTATTATTTTAATAATTATTTATTTAATTATTAAATTTATTGATTGAATTATTGAACTATTAAATGAATGATTTTTTATATTATTAAATTTTAAATTATTAAATCAATCTTTTATTCCCAATGGAGAATGAAAAGAAAAATGTTTTTGCTGATTTTATTATTTTGCAACTATTATATAAGTTACTTATTATTGAATAATTAAGTTGATTATTGTTGAATTCTTAAGTTAATAGTAAATTAACTCGTTGCTAAATAATCGACTTATAACGCTATAATTTTCTGCGATGTTTCATCGAAGTTATATCGGAGATTGAAAATTCCCCTTTGGCCGCACGAAGCAAAAGGAACGGTTCGCGTTTTCGCGGCGTTTTCGAAAGGAGGGGGTTAAAGAGTGGAAGAAAAGAAAAGATGAAAAAACGTTAGTTTAATACGAAATTTATAACTGAATCTTAGTTATTATTTTAACAATTATTTATTTAATTATTAAAAGTATTAATTGCATTATTAAACTATTAAATTAATTATTATATTATCAACGTCATAATTGAACAATTGACTCAATTATTTAGTTATTAATTTCGATGTTTAATAAATTGTCAATTTGATTATTAAATCTTTAAATTAAGTTAAATCATTTAATTCTTATATGTGGTTTTTCGTTTTTTATCAATCGAATATTTTAGTTGTTGAGGCCTTAGGCCAATCTGGAGGCCGAAAAAATAGGCTGTTTGGGGATTTTTTTCCAGAAAAACTACAAAATAAATGGAGATTACAAAAAAGGGTGTTTATCATACATATCAGTGACTGTATACAATAATTTTTTTACGCAATTAATTTCAAAATAGCGGCTGTGCAGCGTTCTTGCGATGACGTCTCTGTTTGACGTTGGCCGGAAACGTAACTCAGACAATTTTCAAGCGATTCACTTGAAATATTGAATATATCTTGAAAAATACATTGTCTATGGAAGCACGTAGGATTGTTTTTATATTGCATAGTTCATTTGTTATTAACAATTATCTGACGATTTTTAGGCAAGTTTTTCACTTTCCACTTTAGAAGTGCGCCATTTGGCCAAAAATCAGTATATCGAAAAAATCTTACGTCCTTCTATAGCAGTTACTATAGATAATCGAAATAAAATCATTGGCTCATTAAAATTAAAAAATTACAGGAGCTGTTTGTTCGGCTATGGACCCAGGAAAAACGGGGACGTCATCGCAAAAACGCTGCGCAGCCGCCATTTTGAAATTAATTTCTTCAAAAAATTATTGTATACAGTCACTGATATGTATAATAAACGCCCTTTTTTGTAATCTCAATTTTTTTACTAGTTTTTCTGAAAAGAAAATCCCCAAAAAGCCTATTTTTTCGGCCTCTAAAGTGGCTTTAATTTTTTTTTCCTCAATGCCTTTTTTTTCGAAAAAACCGCAAATACTTGTGGCCTTTCGTTATGTTTCGTGGGCCAAAAGGGGAATTTTTAATCTCCGAAATAACTTTGATGAAATATCGTAGCCAATATTGTCGTGGAATTTGCAATATTAAAGTTTATGAAAGTCAAATATCCGATCTTTTTCGATACTCACATCAGAGGGAATCATCTTTTAACGATCGCGTTTTTATTCGTATATATATAGACGAGGCACTCGAAATTAGGTCGTCCAAAATGGGATGATGCAAGCCGTCCACACGTCATTCAGAAATCTAATGAAAACTGTAACGCGTCCAATGCGGCCCATTTCGAGTTCGTTAATTAATGAAAATGATTCTCTGTTTCCGGAAATATCTCGTTCTTGAGTTGCCTACAGCCAATTTCTGTTTTATTAATTTGCTGGTACCTAGAGGTTCTTCGAAAGTCACGATAGGTCATTGGTTTTTTTTTTAAAGGAGAAGTGGACGGGGGCTTTCAAAAATAGGGCTTCCCATTTTAAAAAGTAGAGTCCTGATTCCAGTTTGACTTTTAAAAAACTGGGCTAGTAGAGATGGAGGTCTTGGCTCCAAATTTGGTTTCGGACCTCGTTATATTATATATTACCGTAAATTGAATAAATAAAGTCATTAGAACATTTATTCGAGCGAGTAGAACATTGATTGAACTTACGTAGTGGCGTACATCGTGCCTCTGCGTTTTTTAACCATTTTTTTTCCATACACGTGCAAAAAATGTATAATATTCATATCTTTTGAAAGAGCTTATGAAATAAGAAACATATTTTCGTGATTTGTATGTTAAGTGTCAAACATTTTTTTTAGTAATTCTCGTAAATTAAAAAAAAATGTACTAAAATTTTTTTAACTTTGTCACTTACGATCTTTTATTTCTGAGATGATGGGAATTGTCGGTACGCATTTTTAAAAGCGATTGTTCATTTTTCAGCTTTTAAAAAAGTATCAATTGAGTGCCCAGAGTGAAGTAGTTCGTTTACGAATATTTGTTTTCGGTGGCAAGTCTGGAAATGTCTAAAAAATCTTGAAACATCCATACTTCGGGAACTACTGTGCTTCGACCCCTAGTTGACAGGGGTTGATTTGTTGCAAATGACCTTTAGTACATAACCCCTTTTAAGGAATATGTCGAATTTCCAGCCACTCTGAACCGTCACATATATACAGGGCTACTGGTTATTGGTCACGATCTCGTGAACGGGTTACAGGAAATGTTTTCCGCTATCAAATAACTCAGCAATGCTTTGTGCAAAAGTCAACCATTTTCGAGATATTATAATTTTTATAATTTTTTTGCAGTGATGCGTAAGCTTGAGCAATTAACAAAAAAAACTGTTGTATGGAATCAAACGGAATTACTTGTAATTTGAGGACACGATAACAAAGAATAGTCAACAATATATTTAATAAAAATAATGATTAGACTCGCAGAGTTCGGGACCCATAATGCAAAAATGTTTGCAGATTATTTATATTTTATTGTTGGTCATTCTTTGTTACTGTGTCCTCAAACTAGAAATCATTTTTAAAAAGTATTATTCCATACAAAAGTTTTTATGTTCAATTTTAAAACTTGCCTACTCCTTGCTTTGAAAAAATAATAAAGATGATAATATCTCGAAAATAGTTCACTTTTGCATAAAGCATTACTGGGTCATGTGATAGTGGAAATCATGTCCTACGATCTTTTCACGAGATCGTGACCAATAACCAGTAGCCCTGTATATACATGTATACACAGGGTGTCCTGTTATGAATGGATAATCCTACAACTGTCGATAGGTCAGATTATGTCCTACTATATGCTGGAATTTCAGTTTAGTAAAAGTCCCTCGGTTTTCGAGATAAAAAATCATCTGCTTTTAGTTTTTCGCATGCCATTAACCAAAAATACTCTTGTTTATTCGTTTTATCTAGAAAACTCTTCCTTTTAACCTTAAATATTAAGGAAATTTAACGAAAAAATATCTTATGCAGAATTTTCGTACAAACAAATTCTAACATCTGACTTTGATTGCCTGCGGTGTAAAAAAATGTACCACGTATATCGTGCCATATCGCATATCGTGCCTCTTTCTTTCCGGCATGCGAGGTTCGGAATAAGAACGGTCGCTCGAACGAGTTTCAACTTGTAGTCCATGCGCAAGACGTTCTCGGTCGCATTTGTTCTACTTAATGAATAGTTCTTTTTGCAATATTATCCATACATATTAGTAATTGAATAATAGTGGATGATCATCAACGATATAAGATGTCACAGAAGAAACGAAAAATGGATTGTTATTTATGAAAAATATTTTGTTGTACATCCAAACAAAGTCCGTACCGCAAAGTAGTACTAATTCTACCGAAAAATAAGACATTGAAAAACTCCATTTCTCTGAGACTTCATATTCAACGGAGGAATTCGGCTCCCTTGAAAATATTCGACCTCCAGTTGAATGCCCCGTGGATCAAAATGACTCAACACAACAAAAATTATTTTAAACATTTATCTGAATCTTTGGCTATTTTGTACGAAAATCTTCAAATATACAGACATTACTTGTTATAAATGGAAATAAAATTTGTATAATTGACTCGAAAAATGCATGCGTTCGATTAACAAAAAGTTTTGATTTCGTATTGTATAGCAACATTTTTTCGTAGTACAACGAGAATGGTTGAAAACGGAAATGTACATTACAATATTTATTTCATTTCACTCTTCTAAGCTCTCCTAGGCTGGGCGTTCTTATTCAGAAACCCGCACGCGAAATGTCTCGAGCTCGGCGTTCGAGTCGGAGCGGGGGAAGCGCTCGAGCGAGAAAAAGGGGAAGCGTTCTTATTGGGGGGTCCGACTGTCCTTTAAGAAGTTGCTTAGTTATTGATGATTCATATCATATGTAGAAATGGCACGCAAAAAACCAAAAGGAGATGATTTTCTTCAAAAAACAACAAAAAGCCCAAAATCTTGAAATCCGTGGGACTTTTACTAAACCGAAATTCCAGCATATAGTAAGTAAGGCATGATCCGACCTATCGACGGTTGCAGGATTATTCATTCATAACAGGACACCCTGTATATATATCGTCAGCTGCAAGAACGACAAGTTCTCCCAAACTACCCACGTACATTGATACTGCACAATCTTCCTGCGTCTCGAATTAAGGGGTCAAAGAGCAATCGCAGTCGGTAGTGGGTGAAAAAAAGTGAGCATGGCATTGTGCAGGATTTCGGTCGAAAAAGGAACGCCGAACACTAGGAAGAAGTTGTGCGAGGCTGAGCGGAAACAAAAGAGGCTTCCAGGCTGAAATTCACAGAGGAGGAAACGCACAAGCGGGCGTCGGAAAAGCGAGCGCGGCGGGGGGGGGGGGGGGGTAGAGGTAGAAGAAAGACATTGCTCGAGAGGAGCAAGTCGAGAGGACCGTCGAAGAGGGTAAAATAAGAGAAACTCGATGAGTTTGGGCAGGAAAATAGATGGTGAACCGAGAAAGAGAAAGAGAGAGAGAGGGAGAGAGAGAGAGAGAGAGAGAGAGAGAGTGGATTTGAAGAAAAGAGACTTCCTGGTGAATACCGCCCGACCGTTGGACGGAAAGAGTAGAGAATTTCCTTTTGTTTTCGTAAGTATCTACTCACCCGCGTTGCCTCGCCCTTCGCTCAAACCTCTTCGCCTTCATTCTTACTATCCTCCGCGTGTAGAGTACCCCCCCCCCCCCCCCGGCCACTCATCGTCGTCCCCACTCCAAAGAATTCGCGTCACTTAAGAGCTTTCGTTCGTGCCACGCTCGACTTCGATGTTAAGCTTCGTCGGAAAGCTTCGTTTTCAAAATGGAGTAAAAAAGGACAGACCCCGTAGCAAAATTTCATTGGCAATATTTGCGAAAGTTTGGAAAATCATTGGAAATAAGTTGAGTATTGATCGTGATGACTATACGATTTTTAAGCGACTTGTCAAGTGGTCGGGGCCGACACTAGGATGGGTGACCGCCTGCATTGGCACAGTTTCCCCGTGCCCTCGTGAAAATGGAATTCTTCCAGGGAGGGAATATAGGTGGCCAAGCGTCGTGGGTTAAGGAGTTATTCCTCGTTGTAAAAGTTGGAAAATCACTTTTTTCAAAACCGATGTGTAGGCTGTCTCAAAATGACCTGACATTTAAATTTATTAATAAGACGTATTATTTATTTGAAAAGTACGATTTTTTAAATTTTGACATAAGGCACAAACATGGAGGTTATGTGTGGAACACAATATCCGATGAATGGCCGCCTCGTCCCTCTTTGCAAACGTTCACCCTTTTGAAGAAATTTTCAATAACATTTTGGCATAATTGCGGACTATTTTAATTAATGGTGCGTCCAATTGCTTCCTCGGGCTCCGGAATGGCCTGTGGATGATTGGCGTACACTTTTCCTTTCAGGAAACCCCAAATAAAGAAGTCCAATGGCGTCAAATCGCACGATCTTGGTGGCCAATTTATATTGCCACGGCGCGAGATAATGCGACCATGAAACTTCGTCTAAAATAACTATGCAGTAACAATGCAGCGAATGACAATTTCGGTAAATATTCGGAAGTAGGGCTCCTGTTAGAATCAGGCTAATTTTAGTTTGGGTTCGTTTGGGGTTTTTTGGGTTTGTTTGGGCTTGTTTGGGATTGTTTCGATTTGTTTGAACCCTTGGGAAAATTAGCCTGATTCTAGCAGGAGCCCCACTTCTGAATATTTACCACAATTTCTATGCGTTGCTCGATCGTGTTGCTCCATGACTAAACCTCAATACTTCCTGATGTCACTTGTTAAAGCTTAGTACTCTATGTGCGCCACAAAAAAAATGGCGCGCATTTTAAAATGTCAGATAATTTTGAGCCACACGTTATTTTGACAGCGTATCATTTTATAAATGGACCCTGAAAATTTCAAGGGGATTGGATCAAAATGGAAAGATTTATAGGCTGTTATGTTGACGTCCGTCGGAAGGCTCCGAGCGTCGTTCGAAACTTGAAGGGATCATCACAGTGTAAAATTTGCAAAAGATCGACTTTTTTGTTGCATTCTTCGATAGTAAAGACGGTTATAAACATGGACCGTCGATGGTATCGTAAATAGACAATTTGTATGAAAAGATCACCGATTGATCGTAAGTAGAGAATTTACATGAAAATTCCGCACTTGATACTTTGTACGCGTTTTTCTCGAGGTGTCGTTTTTCAAAACGGTGTACACTCTCAAAGAAAGAGTTTTCAAGCTATCCGTCTGAAATTTTGATACAACATTCTTCACGCCATTCTTTATCTTGCTATGGATACATTTTTTTATCTTCATTTTTTTCTACAAATTACTTCATAAAACCGATACTTTTACAAAATAACATCACGACAATGTAAAACATGAAAATTTCAAAAAATGTAGCAGCAGGCACTATAATTAAAAAGGATTTTACTTACGTAAGATTTGTTTGCCAATCTTTTGCTCGTACACTTACAACTGCGCACGACACGAACCCAATTAAGGGGTCTTCTCACTTTAGACGCTGAAAAGGCTATTTTTTTGACAGGCTTATATGATAGATATTGATGTAAAAATTGTTACACTTAATAAATACACTTTCGAAATACATTCAAAACTTTATTTATTTATTTACGTCACTATTTATAGACGAAAGTGGTAGTTAAAAGAATGTCCTAAAAATGGTCGTTCTGCGCTGTTGATGAAATCGTGGAGATGGATCATCCGAAAAAAAAAATCAAACGGTTTTACAATCAATATGTTAATAGCTATAGCGCATATCATACGATTTTTGATATATGCAAAAATAACAAAATGGCGGACCCAAAAAAACGTGTTTTTTCATTGTTTTTGGCAAAAAAAAGTAAATATCGAAATTTAAAAAATCCTTGATATGTGCTAGAGCTTTAGTTCTAACGAATATATGGTTGAAATTTCATAAGGATCGGTTCAGTAGTTTCGAAGTATTATCAACAAGTAGTCGAAAAACGTTGTTTAGAGAAAAACGCGTTTAAGGGGCTATACCAGTGTGAACGCTGAAAATTTGGGTGATTTCCGGGAATTTTTTGGAAGGAAAGTACTCAATGAAATGTTTCAGAAAATTAAGAATATTTTTGCCTATATTTAACCTATATTACATCATTTTTCATAGAAAAATATTGACATCCAAGCGACTTGTGCGCTGCCTTTGGAGGCGCAAAAAAAAAGTTCCTACACTGCTGACATGATTCCGGCCGATTGAGTAGCTAAAACCGAAAAAGGAAAAAATGTCGTTAAACTGGAAGGTATTTCCTGTACAATGACGTAGGATTTTCGAAAAATATCAAAACCTAACAAAATTGCGTAGTTATGAAAAAAGTCTGTTTTCTTTCTTATAAAATGGTCGTTTGTTTCAATGCCAAATCGTCAATTTTCATCCAGACCAAAATATCCTACGTCATTGTAGAGTAAATATATTCAAGAGTACTCAGTTCAAATTTCAAGTCAATCGGATAATTGCTCTTTCAGTTGAAATGTCAGCAACTGAAAAAATCCTCCTTTCGAGAAAAACGCATTTAAAGATTTAACTATCGATTTTTGCAAGATGAAATGATATTTACCATAAAAACTGCTAATCAGCTATACCTGACCCTTACAATGGACCCTCCTCTTCCTCGAATAATGCCTGCTGAGAGGCTGATCGATGTTTTGAACGTGTCACACTGGTATAGCCCCTCGAAGTTTGTTCGGCTTACATAAATACATAACAATTTTTTTAAATGTATTTCGAAAGTGTATTAATTAAATGTACCAACTTTTACATCAATAACTATAATATAAATCTAACAAAAAAAATCACGAAAATAGCCTTTTTTAGCGTCCAAAGGGAGAAGACGCCTTGAGCCGTAACAGGGGAAATCTAGTGCGCGGTTCTATGGAACATTTCTATTGGCCATCACTTAATACCCTACCTAATTTTTGTAGAAATTACCATCACGATTTTCTCGGCATAACTCGTTAAGGCGTTACCCCCACTTGTAGCGCAAAAAAGGCTTTTTTCATGAATTTTTTTAAAGAAAACTACAAAACTTTTTTAATCGATCAATATACCATCTTACAGAACACATCTTGAAGAACTTTCAGTAATTTTTTTATTGAAAAATATTACATTGTTTAGTGGCAAATGGCCGTCAATGAAATAATGTTTTTATATACACGATTTGCGGTGACCAACATTGCGGCGAAGTGGATCATCTGAAAAAAAAAATGCGGATGGATTTAGTCAAATCTAAGTATATACTAGTCTTTAATCGAAGGATGTTAAAAAATATTCATTTTTCACAAAATGGCGGACAGTCAAAGTTAATGGTTCGATTTTAACGAAAAAACGGCCTTTTTTTGGCTATAAAACGGCCATTTTTTTTCGAAAAAAAAAATCGAACGATTAAAGACTACATTTTTATGTATTAAATAAGGCCGCAAAATTTCAAGAAGATCGGTTCATTTGTATTCGAGTAATCTTGGTCACCGACTTCAGAAATGCCATTTTGAGAAAAACGCGTTTAAAGTTTCAATTTCAGTTCTTCAATTCACGGATTCTTCTCGTTCAACGCTCGTATATCAGTCAATTTTGTTCGGATCGCCTTGAAATTTTCAGGACATATTCTCAGATACTTATACTTCAAAAAAATGCAATAAAAAAATCGATTTTTTCAAAATCGCAAGTGGGGGTAACCCCTTAAACGTGAAAGGGATCGTATAAGCGCGCTGGGGCATCCGCCGGAACATTAGAAATGGGAAAAAATTGACGCTTCCAGCATTGGAGTTGGAGCAAATATTAAAATTGTTGATAACTCGCCAAGTATGGGAAAATTCCCGAAGAAAGTGTATACGAGTTGAAAAAACGCTGCTACTTTATACCTCGTGACATTCGTGGAAACAAAACCAAAGTGAAACTCGTTCATCATAGAGCGCAGACTTTTTCGTGATGAATGACAGGAGAATTGTATTCGAGTTCTGAATTGTCCACTTTCTTTTCGTCTCATTCCTTCCCTCTCGTTTCCCTCGAAGCTTTCAGCCCCGGCTCACTCGTTCGTGCCGTACCTGTCCATGTCAATGGTTGCTTTGCTTACGCATACTTCGTATTTTCCGACTCGTCTCTTTCCTTCGCTCAATTCGCGAAGCAGCAGCGTACGGATCGAGGAAGATGGGTACGAGTTTCCCCGAGAGCCTTATCGTTCCCTCCTTCCTCTCCGGCTCGTAAAATTGGAATTCCTTTGAAAATTCCAAGCTCCGCGCAAGCTGGATCCTTCGCCTCGGTAATGACGGCAAGGAAGAAGAGCGCCATTGGTGGTGAATGTGCCATCGTGCTATAAAACAATGGACGAGACACGAGTCGCTTCTTCGTCTTATTCGACGCTTTTGGCATCCCTCCACAGTCCTAGAGTACTCGAGACAGGACTATAACTTTTATCGCGATGATTTCTTGAGAACGACCAGTTCGTGCGACAAAACGATCGCCCTCTGGTACCGATAAAACGGCAGTCGTTGAAGTCACTTCCGGTGGCCTGGATCAATTTTTTTCCCACTGGTATCAATTTTTGGTCGGTAAGCGATTAAGAGGTATCCCTCTCCGGAAACTTCAAAAAAACGTTTTTTGCATATTGTCAAAGGGTGAACTTTCACGAATATTTTAAGATCAACCGTACCCAGAAATTCTAAAAATTGACGAAGTTCCCCATATTTTAGTGGAACAGTGTGTGTCCTTACACGCCTTACACGTGTCCTTAGAAGTCCTTACAAGGCCACAGTAACGGGTATAAAATCATGTGCGAATTGAATCATTTTTTTTCGTATGAAAAAGTGATTCACTGTTAAAATGAATTACACATCTATTTAATATGAATATCAGGCTGCTACAAAATATATGTTTTTTCGATGTACAAAATGGCCGACTACTAATATTTTATTTTCTTATTCTTTAGGCGCTCCGCGGCGTGACATTTAGCTTCCACAATTTTTTACCTAGAGCACAAAACAAAAATTCTCGTCCATCTCCATTAGAATACCTAGAGAAGTACGTACGGGATTTGAAAAATATTGTTTTATTCAAAAGTTGTACGTATTTGAACTTAAGAAATAAATGTTCAATGAAACGTTTCGTTATAACTGCTCATAAACCGCTCGTATATTGAAAAGTTTTCGATTAATCAGAAATTCCGTACGTACTTCTCTGCGAAATGCAATCAGGAACATAACTTTTCAATTTGAAGTAAATCGAGTGACAATTGTTGAAGTTATTTGTCACGCCAATTGGAAAAAAAGCTGTTTCGAGAAGTTTCGAGCAGTCGGCCATTTCTTACATCGAAAAAAGAAAAAATTCCAACAGCTCGATATTCATACTAAATAGATGTGTAATTAATTTTACGGGTGAATCACTTTATCATACGAAAAAAATTGTTAAATTCGCACATGATTTTATACCCGTTACTGTGGCGTAAGGCCTTGTTAATGATTCGCGTGTAACGAAAGCGGACATCAAAGAACAAGGACAGTCAAAAGAGGCTCGAGCTGTCCGCAGGTTGCATATATTAGGTGTGCAGCACGATCTCGATGATGAGGGACGACACTTAGGGGACGTCGGGGCAAGGACAAGGCTGAGGTCATGATCAAATAAAACAATACACATATGAGTCAGTCAACTTTAATTATTTTAAAAACTAATCGACATTTATTAATCTTTTAATTTTCGAAGCAAAATAATCAGTCTTTCTGATTTGTAGAATGCAATATATATTTTAAATTAAACCTTCATTTTGCCATGTTATCCCTAATGCACGGCAAGATGGAACGGCGCTGGGACAATGACTGGACCCCAATTATTGGCATCTTTCGCTTATAAAAGTGGTTTCATTCTCACTCCATCAATTTGATAAGCCAATCGTCTAAGTTCTGTAGGATTAGTCCGAATAATCTTGCTTCCACAACATTTTGATGATTTGCAATTTTTTTTCTTCCCCTGGTAGAAACACCGGCTGAAGAGGCGTCAAACGCTTAACTAATTTCATTTCACCCGTTCTAACGTAAATAGTGGTACTTTGTAAAATATTCCGGGTATGCGATTGCTTGTATTCATCTTGCCCCATCAGACGGTTAGCGAATTAACAAAAAAACACGCAATAACCTTGAAAATTTCTGCCAAACCGTTCTTATTATATTAATAATTGGTACTTTCACCGTGTTTACCTACCTGTCTCTAATCAATCCCAGCAACTCAAATAAACTGAAACGATGTTAAACTGTACCAAAAATTACATCGTTTCATCAAAAAATCTATATTGTTTTCTCAGTCGAGACGCGTGCTTCCGCCACAGTTGATACTTTCACATTCATTCACCTCACCGCCAGCCCTGCAAATTCCAACGGGAGCACTGTGCTCGCACACACTGTTTAGTGGCTAGGCTCTGGTATCTTGACCTCAGTCATTCCTCTCAATGATCCCAATCATTCCCCGCGGATTCATCAATGACCTCGATCACCAGACCTCAATGACCTCAATCATTCCCCTTGACTTCAATCATCAGACCAATGATTCTCATCATCAGGCAAATGACCTCAATCATCCGACCAATGACCTCAGTCATCCAACCAATGACCTCAATCATTCCCAATGACCTCAATCATCAGACCAAGACCCAATCATCAGAGCTTGACCTCAATTATCAGACCTCGACCTCAATAATCAGACCTTGACCTCAAGCATCAGACCAAACCTTGACCTCAATCATCAGACCTCAATGACCTCAATCGTTCCCCGCGTATTCGTCTTGCCCCGAGTTCCCTTATATGGTGTCGGAATCGCTGACTAGCGGTGAGACGACAATATTTCACAAGATCGTATAAAATATGTGGCAAAACGTTACGCGATCATCTCGAAACTACATATCTCGACACGGCGGGATTAATAGCTTGAGTAACTTTCACATGATTTGCTTGAATTTGCACAGTTAGTGTTAAAATAGTAGTTATTTTCGGATCACGATCACATTTTTTAATTGGATGAATCATTTGTTGATAACAATGACTTCAGCATGTTGTTTTTAAACAGAAAAATGAGGTTTTCTTTGGAGAAGCCGTCATTTTTCATATTGTTCAAACTTTTTTCAAGTTAGTCGTGAACCCATAGCTGGTTGGATACATTTGAAGGATTTTTTTTGTTTTCGTTTCAGATTACATTTGAGCCTGGTAGATAGCACACCGAACACTTTGAAAGATTTTCTTCCGAAAAAATTACATTGTAACCACAAACATGGGTGCAACCTGTTAGCAAAATATAAATATCTTCCAACCAATGTGTTACTAGAAAAAAATGCATCATTCTGACCCTTCAAATTGGGTTTACAGAGAGGGATACCCCGTTAAGGCTAGGTTATCGTTCATGACGATGAAAAATTCGATTTTTTATACATAACTTGCAGCTTTAAAGTGTTTAGAACATTCGTAATCGAAAGGAAATTCAATTTGCGGGGCTATCAGGAAGACCTATGTGAGCTTGGCACCCGAGTATCTCCGATCCGAATTTTTTTTGGTGATTTCGGAAGGTTTTCATTTTTAGTTGATTGTAGTAAACCTAATTTCGTTTGTAGTAGCGCAGAAAAAAAATTACGACCACCAAAAAAACGGCATCCCCCGGAATAAAAATAAAAATCTTTTAGCAATTTATTTTCATTCAAAATCATTTGTCGTTGATTGGAGTAAACTTTTTTTCGTTTATAGTTGAAGGGTTTTTTTTATTTTCCAAAAAAACGGACTCCAAAAAATGAAACGACCTGTAACAATTTTTGGAGTGAATCCTAAATGCTAATTAACATATATCTGACATAAAAGATAAAAATTAAAACGAAGGCATTACGGGAATGCAATATTTCACGATTTATCTCAGCAGCTGATCCGTTGCATACACCGCAGAAGCAGGAAAACGATCTATCCTATCGTACGGTAGGATAGATTATTTTTAGTAGTAAACTAGATAACTATAAACGACGCCCGCCCTTCTAAAACGTTTGTAGTTGTTTGTAGTTCCGTCTGAATCGTTTGTAGCTGCAGAGAAAGTTACTACAAACGAGGAAATCACCTGTAAATGATTTTTCAATTATTTTAGAAGGATATGTTGGCTTGTAGTAGTAAACTAGGTAAATACAAACGACGGCGGCGGTTTTTAAACGTTTGTAGTAGTTCGTAGTTTCGTATTTATCGTTTGTAGTTGCAGAGAAAGTAACTACAAACGATAAAATCACCTGAAAATTATGTTTTCACGATTTTTGAAGGAAATGTTCGTTTGTAGTAATGGAGTAAGTAACTACATACGCTGCCCGCGCTTCTAAAACGTTTGTAGGTGCTTGTAGTTCCGTATTTATCGTTTGAAGTAAGAGAGAAAGTAACTACAAACGAGGAAATCACCTGAAAATGATTTTTCCACGATTTTGGAAGGATATGTTCGTTTGTAGTAAAGGAGCAAGTAACTACAAACGACGTCAGCGCTTCTAATTCGTTTGTAGTTGTTTGTAGTTTCGGATTTATCGTTTGTAGTTGTAGAAAAAGTGACTATAAACGAGGGAATGACGTGAAAATATTTTTTCAGCAATGTGAGGAAGAAACGTTCGATTGTAGTAATAAAGTAAGTTACTACAAACGACGCACGCGCTTCTAAAACGTTTGTAGGTGTTTGTAGTTCCGTATTTATCGTTTGTAGTAACAGAGAAAGTAACTACAAACGAGGAAATCACCGGAAAATGATTTTTCCACGATTTTGGTAGGATATCTTCGTTTGGAGTAATAAATTAGGCTACTACAAACGACGCCCGCGATTCTAAATCGTTTGTAGTTCTGTATTTATCGTTTGTAGTAGTACTACGAACGACGCCGGCGGTTTTGAAACGTTTGTAGTAGTTCGTAGTTTCGTTTTTATCGTTTGTAGTTGCAGAGAAAGTAACTACAAACGATGAAAGCACCTGAAAATGATGTTTCCACGATTTTTGAAGGAAATGTTCGTTTGTAGTAGAGAAGTAAGTAACTACAAACGACGCCAGTGCTTTTAAAACGTTTGTAGTTGTGTGTAGTTTCATATTTATCGTTTGTAGTTGCAGAGGAAGTCCCGAAAAACGGGAAAATCACGTGAAAATAATTTTCAGCAATTCAAGTGAGAAATGTTCGTTTGTAGTAATAAAGTAGGTAACTACAAACGACGCCCGCGATTCTAAATCGGTTGTAGTTGTTTGTAGTTTTGTATTTTTCGTTTGTAGTTGCGGAGAAAGTAACTATAAACGAGGAAATCAGCGGAAAATAATTTTTCCACGATTTTGGAAGGATATGTTCGTTTGTACAAGTAAACTAAGTAACTATAAACGACGCCCGGGCTGGAATTTGGAAGGATATGTTCGTTTGTACAAGTAAACTAAGTAACTATAAATGACGCCCGTGCTTCTAGAACGTTTGTCGATGTGTGTACTTCCGTTTTGATCGTTTGTAGTGTAGAAAAAGTAACTACACACGCGGAAATCACCCAAAAATAATTTTTCAGCTATTTAAAAAGAAAATGTTTGTTTGTAGTAATGGAGTAATTAACTACAAATGATGTAGAATCGCGGGCGCCGTTTGTAGTAGCCCACTTTATTACTCCAAACGAAGACATCCTTCCAAATCCGTGGAAAAATCAGTTTCAGGTGATTTCCTCGTTTGTAGTTACTTTCTCTATAACACACATTTCCTTCAAATATCGTGAAAACATCATTTTCAGGTGATTTTATCGTTTGTAGTTACTTTCTTTGCAACTACAAACGATAAAAACGAATCTACGAGCTACTACAAACGTTTTAAAACCGCCGGCATCGTTTGCAGTTACCTACTTTGCTACTACAAACCAACATATAGTTCGAAAATAATTGAAAAATCATTTACAGGTGATTTCCTCGTTTGTAGTTACTTTCTCTGCAGCTACAAACGTTTCAGAAGCGCAGGCGTCGTTTGTAGTTACTTTCTCTGCAACTACAAACGATTAAAACGGAAGTACACACAACTACAATTGTTTTGGACGCCCGAGCGTCTTTTGTAGTTACCTAGTTTACTTGTACAAACGAACATATCCTTCCAAAATCGTGGTAAAATTATTTTCCGCTGATTTTCTCGTTTGCAGTTACTTTCTCCGCTACGACAAATGATAAATACAGAACTACAAACAACTACATACGATTTAGAATCGCGGGCGTCGTTTGTAGTAGCCTATTTTATTACTACAATCGAACATATCCTTTCAAAATCGTGGAAAATTCTTTTTCAGGTGATTTCCTCGGTTGTAGTTACGTTCTCTGTTACTACAAACGATTAAGACGGAACTACAAACAAGTACAAACGTTTTAGAAGGGCAGGCGTCGTTTGTAGTTATCTAGTTTACTACTACAAATGATCTATCCTACCGTACGATAGGATAGATCGTTTTCCTGCTTCTGCGGTGTATGCAACGGATCAGCTGCTGAGATAAATCGTGAAATATTGCATTTCCGTAATGCCTTCGTTTTAATTTTTATCTTTTATGTCAGATATATGCTAATGAGCATTTAGGATTCACTCAAAAAATTGTTACAGGTCGTTTCATTTTTTGGAGTCCGTTTTTTTGGAAAATTAACAAAACCCTTCAACTACAAACGAAAAAAAGTTTACTCCAATCAACTACAAACGAGTTTGAATGAAAATAAATGGCTAAAAGTTTTTTATTTTTATTCCGGGGGATGCCGTTTTTTTGGGTGGTCGTAATTTTTTTTCTGCGCTACTACAAACGAAATTAAGTTTACTACAATCAACTACAAACAAAAACCTTCCGAAATCACCAAAAAAAATTCAGATCGGAGATACTCGGGTGCCAAGTTCACATAGGTATCAGGAAGCAATATTTGTCAAAAATTGATTTACACATTCTCTGTTCGTCCGTTGAAGCAAAAAAAGCAGGCATAAAAATTGGATATTTTTTAAAAACGCACGCCATTATGTTAACCAGGGATTTTTATGAAAAAAAAAAACGACAAAGCCCCCCAAATTTAGCATAGCTTAATCATTTTCAACTTGATTTTGTTTAAAATGAACTGGCAAGGCCGTGGAGCGCCCCGGGCAGAACAAAATTTTATCAAGTCGCGAGCTGGAGCCGCCATTTTGGATTATTTTTTATAAATAAAATGGGATTTTACTCTCCATTGACAGAATAATAAATAAAATACGCTAAAACCCATTTCTAAAAGTAATATTTATTCGATATGAAAAAAAATTCCGAGGTTCGTGCATTTTTCATGCCTCTCGATGGTATCCTCCCGTTAAAGCTGGGACTATCGGAGCTTTTCCTATTATCGGTGACATTATCGATATCAACAAGTTGTAATATTAGAATACCGGGATTTCGATATTTTTTTTTATATACACGTGAAACCTTGGTTGAAAACGTTAGAAGCTTGAAAGTGAAGATAGAAGTTGGAGAAATAATGCTGTATAGCTAAACGAACCCACAGGATTTATTGAACTCTGTCTCTTATTTCTATCTTCATTAATTCAACATTTCAAAACATACCCTCCTATGTTCTCAAAAACATTCAACCGAACGTAAAATAGATAAATTAAAAAAAGGAACTTTTATGCAAATTAAGTAACAAGTAAACAAGCAAAATCAAAATTAGAAAATTTGATGCAAGTCAGCACAGTGCACACACGAGTCTTGATTTGTGCCAATATAAAATTTTGTTCACTTAACTGCCCTTTACATCTGGGACAACTTTTCCACTGATCTCATTAAATAAACGCCTCAGTTATAGGAAGGAAGTATTGACATTACATCAATACGAATCATTGGGTTAGACCAACTGTATATCTATTGGCTGTTAAGAACGCGTAAGTACTTCCTTAAGGATTTTGAGTCCCTATGAAACATGTTAATGTTAATTGTTCAATAAATAGCTTCTTAATCGCCATGAAATTTTTACACGACCTCCTGAATACTTCATGTAAAAACATACCAAATTTTCAGAATTCTATCATCATTGCTTCAACCTCCTTAAGGGTTGAAATAAAAAAATGATAAGAAAATTCTGAAAATTTGGTATGTTTTTGTATGAAGTATTTAAGAAGTCGTGTTAAAATTTCACGACGATTAGGAAGCTCGTTATAAAAAAATTAACATTTTGTTAAGAACAATTTTTAAAAGAAATAAAAACAAATTTATCAATAAACTTCGCTTTGTTTCCGTTGCTTTCAGTATATTGTAGATATTAAAAAATTGAGAGGTAAAAAAAAACTTATTGCAAAGTTACATCAGTTTCCATAAAACAACATTTAATTTGTGAATGTTAATTGTTCAATAACGAGCTTCCTAATTGTCGTGAAATTTTTACACGACCTCTGAAATACTTCATACAAAAACATAGCAAATTTTCAGAATTTTATCATCATTTGCGATTTGGAACTCAACATCCTTAAATGTAAACTATAACAATTACAATGATATTTGAGTTTTTTCAACTCTGGATTTCGAAATATCGGTATCATTCCATCCAGACTCCAACATCGGCTTTTCAATATCGGACCATTGGTCCGATATTCCGGTATCCGTGCTCTACCGACGATACGTCCCGCGAATCATTGCTCCGATTAGGCGCCTCGTCCGAATCGCTGCCCGGCACGATCGGTCCCCGAATCCGTCAAGCCATCGAACCGACAAACGCGAGTAATTCGAGGCGAGTTTTCGCCCGAATCAACCGCCCGCGAACGATAAATCAATTGGCAGTGCGGGAAGCAGCACCGAGGGAAGTTTTCGAAACGGAGGCGGAGCTTGGTGATCCACCGCAGGGGTAGGAAGGAAATCACCGAGTGAAACGTTGGCTCACTCAGCTATTATTCTATCTATGCCTAACTAAGTCCCTAAACAGAGCTTAGATGTACCTTCGTGCGGTGGGGGGCGGGGGGGGGGGGCTCCAGCCAATGACTCGCGAGTAGGGAAGACCCAAGTTCGTTCAACGAAAAAGTATTGCGCCCTGGTGACCACCGGAAGTTGCGACCGACCCCTTCTAGAAAAGTTTAAGCTCGTCCTCCTACTGCTCTCCTATAGCCCATTTTCTCAAAGATCTTTGGCAACTTCTGCAGTGAGTTCCTTTTCACGCGCTCGTGGGCTCATTCGAGGCAATTTATTCCGCCACGCGGAGCAGGGCAAACGATCGTTACGAGTAACAAGCATGGTGGAGCAGGGCGAGCATACAATATTCAAGCTTTTTTCCCCCATTTTCTTGACCCTCGAAACTACGCGAGACACTTCCGCTCGTTTCATCGCACGAGGAAAAATCGGTAAGAAATACACCTACCATATCGATGGCAATGCTACTTCCGGTCGTCATAAATCACGAATTTATCGAGGCCATTGGAAGCCCAAGAGGAAGTTCCTCTTTATTACCAGCAGATCGATCATCGTTGCGTGCGAGACTCGGCCCTAATGTAGATTTTTCCGCCCCGATGTACGTGCCGATTCGGCACGAAAATTGCAACGAACATCCATGCCGGTAGATCTTTTTAGTCGAGCAGATGGATGGGGTGAAGGCGGGATATATTATACATTTACAGCGATCGAAAAATCGATATGTTTCTTTTTTTTTCTTTAGAGGACAGAATTATATATGTCGCATATTTTGCCAATGTTTCAAAGCGAAATTCGAAAAACTTCGAACCTTAGTCAACGCTGTGCCTCACTGCTCGGATTCGGAGCGCGCGCCGCATGTAGAAGCGAGAGCGCAGAGGGCAGGTAGACATGAACAAAAGTAATTGAATTAACAAACAACAATTAAAATTGATACTGTAATTGAACATTTCATTACTTAGTAACAGATTACTTAAGTAATTCGTTATCGCAAATACCTAGTGCAATTTAATTCAAATTTTGTGTAATCTTCAAACGCGTTTTTTCTGAAAATGGCACTTCGGGAGTGGCGTGCAGGATTATTAAAAAGACTGTTAAACTTATTGCGTTGAAACGTTGTAGAAATATTGATAACATTGCTTGTACTTGACGAGAAGTGTTTTTGAAAAATTAGAAAAGAAAACTAATTTTGCCATCCAAATTGTACAGAAATTTTGCGTGAAGCCTTTATTTTTAAAATAAACGCGTGCCATTCTCTTCAGTTTGAATTTTCTTCATAAAAATTACTGTCAAATAAAAACTACGTGTTCTAAGTGAATTAAAAAAAAAATGTTCTTGCAAGTTTACGGGAAGCTAGACCGCACGCCGATTCGCAACTCCCGCGGCAGCCTTGCTGTACCACTTTGCCACAGCTTCGCCGTTTTGACGATAAATGAATAAAAAAATTCTTTCGTATACTTAAAAGTGTACCTACAGCATGACAAATGTAAAATAGTTATTTCTTCGTTAAAAAAATCCCCCAAAAAATGTTTTCCCCCTCCAAATGTATATCACGCCTTAAGGGTTGGCCCTGACCAATTCTCGGGACGGTGACTGCTCGTCCGCCTCAGTTAGTCGCAGTTTCCCTGTGCCCTCTTGGGACCGCGGTACGAGTGTCTACGGGCAACCAGGGTCTCTACTGAACCGGAAACAGTGCAACGACAAGCCTGCAGTGAAAATGAACATTGAAAAGTGCCCAGAGGAACAGGAATGTTGACTCGGTGCGATGGAAATGATAAAAAACGACTCAGTTTCGAAATTGAAGCGTCTGCAACGAAGGACTTGGGGAAACGGCACGAGTAGGAATATACGGACAAAACGATGATGGGGAGATCACGGAAAGTAACGTATCGTCGTGAGTGGAACGAGTTGGCAAACACGCAATGAGCAAGCCAGTCTGAGAAGGCAAACGGAAGTACCGTGTATGTGTACGATCGACAGTGAGAGGATGGGAGAGAGAGAGAGAGAGAGAGAGAAACTAGCACACGTATGTATCAACGGTAGGTAAACAGCAGTGGGGTGGGATATGTAACGAGCAAATATGATTTCGAACTGTCGTGAATCGTCGAGAAAATCGCAAGGAAATCTGAGAAAGCGAAAAAAAAGCAGGGCACAAAAAACAATAATTTCGTTCAGTAAATAGATAAAGTAGCAAAAAAAGTGAGTGTGAAAGAACGAAATGAACTTAGATATCGATATTCAAGCCGCAATGAGAAAACAAACAAAAGGGAATTTCGAGAGTAAAGCTCTTCACCTACCTGCGATTACTGCCTCCCTCTCTCGCTATATTTTATTCTTCTTCACTTTTCTTAGCAAGAAATCGCTTTCTCTTTCTCTAGTTTTCCAGGTTTGATAGTCCCCTTTCCCCGAGTCCCCCGAGGCACGTACTCTGATCGATAGCCGTTCACCGTGCTCCCTTCGTACCCGTCGTCCCGCTACCACCGCGTACAGCCTTCCGCCATGCTTTTAGCTTCCATGTACCGTCCCTTTCGCGAGATTGAATTATTATCCCGCAGCCGAAGATGGATAAACGAGGGAATAAGTTCCCGAACGATCGTACAACGTGAAAGACCGCCGCGGATATATCGAACGGTGTGCCCGGCGCTATGGAACGAGCCACGAGAAAGATGAAGGAAAAGAGAAAAGACAAAATACAAGCGACGGAGATAAAGAAGCTGTGCGCCGGAGATAATCGAGGAATCGGCGAGATGAAATTCCTTCGGTCGGGGATAAATCAGAATACAAATCCAAGCATTTTTCACTACAGTATACATGTATATGTGTATATTTATATCCGGTTGCTGTAGTTTAAGAATTAATATCGTCGTTGTATATTGAGGGCTTATGGAGTCATCACAGCGTAACGGGTCGAAAAGTAACTGATTTTCGCGATTTTTTTGACGATGGTTAAAATACGCTAATCAGTCTGATTTTTTACATGTCATATCAAAGCACTCGTGAAGAAGAGAAAATCAACTTTTAAACGTTTATTCTCATTAAAAAAAAGTTTTGTCAACGGTTGAAAATTTCTTCGAAAAAAAGGAGTCCTCACGGAGTCAAAGCGGGCACTCTAAGGGAAATAAAAAAAAAGTCGATACGAAATGTCACATTCAAACATTTATTTTTTTCATCGGGTGCTAAATTTATGTACTTTAATAGTACATCCACATATTTCCAGTAAATCTTCAAAATAAAAGAATGAAACGAATTTGAAAACTTTAACGAATGCCCGTTTTGCCCAGGAGGGTGGCCTAAAGCGGACACGGCTTCTGGGCAAAGCGGGCGCGCAGAGACTAAGGCGAGCACCCTCTTTTTTCCCCTGAGATTAGGCATAAATAAGAATAAAATACAGAAGCATCGGGGAAAAAACTATGAGTATACCCACATATTTTATTGAACACAAATCATTATTATTACCGTAGGAAAACAAAAAAATTATCTTTTTTCCTTAACGGTCAGTAAAATTTATTTTTTAGCATTGCTCTTTTGTTGTTTCTTCTTAACATTCAGCAAACTTTATTTTTCTTTATGTTTCTTTTTAACATGCAGTAAACATATTTTGATATTTTTAACATGTTTTAACATTTTCAACATATTTTAACATTTTCAACATTCAGTATACATATTTTAACATATTATGGCACGTGCCCGCTTTGCCCC
Organism: Ophion costatus; assembly: GCA_951751655.1. Classification (NCBI taxonomy): domain Eukaryota; kingdom Metazoa; phylum Arthropoda; class Insecta; order Hymenoptera; family Ichneumonidae; genus Ophion; species Ophion costatus. Next base: position 7,668,225 of record OX632364.1, read on the forward strand.
GCCCGTTTTGCCCTTTTGCGCCAGTTGACGTTTTCACCAAACCTAACCAAAAAATGATTCGACTACATTTAAGCGAATATGACTGAAAAAAGTGAAATGGGCATAAAACCATAGTCAAATTTTAGGATTGGTCTACTTAACTCACGAATAGACAAAACACGATGACATACCTTGATTTTTTTTTCAAAACCTGTGAAATTTTGTTTTTTTGCCACACGAGCTGCGCGGTCGGTCGCAGTTGAGTTTTATGACTATGGCAGGTCGGGCGGGACGGGGGCAACGTCCCCATCCCCTGAATATTATCTGAAACAAAATTTGTAAAAAGATTATTAATCAGTAAGACAGCCGTTATCTTGCTATGGCGGTTAAAAAAAAATTACAATTGACAAAATGGCGGCATTTTGAAAATAGTATCGATGTTAGCCTATTTTTTCGACACTTTTTCGACAATTGACAAAATGGCGGCATTTTGAAAATAGTATCGATGTTAGCCTATTTTTTCGACACTTTTTCGTTTAAAAAAGTATAAAGATTTAAAAAAAGCTTCCATAGCAAGATAAAGAATGGAGTGAAGAGTGGTGTATCTAAATTTGAGACGGATAGCTTAAAAACTCTTCCTTTGAGAGTGTACACTGTATCGAAAAACGACATTTCGTGAAAAACGCGTTTTAAGTTTCTAGTGCCGAATTTTTCATATAATAAATAATCTACCTATGATCAATCGACGATGTCAGGTCCATGTTTATAATCGTCTATACTATCGGACAATGAAAAAAATCGATTTGTTGAAAATTTTACACTGTGATGATTCCTTAATCGTAGTTGAAATTTTTGAAAAAATCGAATTTTCGTCTTCAACGGACTCTCAAATTGCAACATTTAAAAAATATTCTTTGAAATTTTCAAGTCAATTAGTTTAAAATTGAGGGAGTTAATTAAGGTAGGTAGGTTCTGCGAACCAGCGAATTTTATGCGTTTTTCTTAAAATGACTATTTCGAAATCGGTAAACTTTTCGGAACTTGGTGATCAAGATTGAAAAGAAAAAATTGAATAAAAAACCTCCTGAGTCACCTGTGAGAATTAATCTACCGGCTGCTCCGTTCACGACCTTTTTTGTTCCATTATCGAGTAATATTTCAAGGGGTGAGAGCCCGAATCTAATATCTAATATATATGTATATATATTAGATAATCTAATATATATGTATATATATTAGATTAGGTCTAATTATATATATGAGGCGGGGCACAAATTTGAGCTCTATATTTTTTCTTTTTCCCACCATCTAGTTATCCTTATTAGAGGAAGAAAAAAAATTGTCGCGAAATCTGCGAACGGGCAAGAAATATTTAGGGGTGGCTCAAGCCTCCCAAATATTTAAATTCTCAATAAAAAATCGATTTTTTTCGTTCATTTCTCACCAGTGAACTTTACGCTTTATAATTTTTAAATTAACCTCGCGAAAACACTAACCGGTCAATGAACATTTAATGGTCACTCAAGAGCTTCGAAATTTCCAAATCACGCCAATTTTTTGTTCCTCATCTCACTCATAAATTTGAGGCTTTATAAAATTTTCAAAACAGATCATCGTTTTTCTTTAGAAATATGTGTTTCAAATTTACCTCATACTACTAACCCAAGCACTATAATCTTTGTTCTCATAAAATAATTCTTTAAAGCTCTTGTCCGTAAACAAAATTATAGGTCCCCCTTGTTATTAGGGTCGAAGTGTGAGGTGAATTGAAAAATCGGTTTTTAAAGAAAAAAAAGAATTAATTTTATTGAAAATTTCACAAAATGTGAAGTGTAAAAGAAAAAAAAATTCGTCACAATTAAAGGAGAAAAATGGATGGTGAGAAAAAGGAAAAAAATAGAGCTTACATTTGTGCCACCCTAATATACATATTTACAGATACATAATAGAAGTTGTTTTTATAATTTTTTCCTGGTAACATTATATTTATAATCATTCAGATTAATTTGTGTTTTATAATAATTTAGAAAAAAATATAAATTATATATAATAATTAGTGATTATACATTACTATGAAACTATTACAAGAAAAGTTTTCATTACAGGAAAAACATCAATTATCCGACTTTGATAGTGCTTAAAATAAACTCACCGCTGTACAATGACGATAAGTTCTTTTTTTTACAGTCTTTGATGATTTTTCTAAGTGTCTCCAGAACACGTTTTTTTTTCAATTCATCCAAGCGAATGCGTCCACTCGAATTCGTAAAATTGTATTCGTTAAAATTGTGTCGCGTTCGCGGTGGCAGCGAGCCCGGCTGTTCCGGAAGGAACCTCGCGTAATTGAAGTACGTACGTGCACGAGAGGAAGGGCAAAGAGCTTTCACAGTCCCGGAGCTGAAGCGAAGAATAACATACCGTGCGAAGCTGATGGCTGCGCGCGCGCTCGAGGAGGAAAAAGCACGCGAGGGTAAAACGGATGACGGGGTGGATGGCGGTGGGGGGGGGGGGCAAATAATGAGGAATAAAAATCGAAAGAGCGATCTCGTCAGACGAGGGGATGAAATAGTTGAGAGGGGAGCGTGAGGCGAATTCATCGCGCCGTTTGCACCCGGGAAGAAATTGCTGGAGAACGGAAGTGCGCGGTTAATCTCTCCGATAGTATGATCCTGTCGATTCGGAGTTACTTTTTTTTTGGTTCAAAGAACGCTCGACCGAGGATCACTCGACGTTGACTTTGTGGCGTGATGCGCTTTCTGCTCCATTAATATCCTCAATTACCTAGGAGAAGAAACCCGCCGTGAAGTAAAAAGCACTATTGATTTAATTCAATGGAGGATTTTATTTCGTGCAGAGGATTCTACGAATTACGGGAATTCGTTGCGCCGCGTTCGACGGCTGTCCAGGAACGGGCGGATTTGTAAAAACGTTTTCACGTAAATTTTCTCATATTTTTTTTTGTTTTTTTTTCTTACAAAGTTCACGTGAATTTTCTCACGAGGGAAATTTTTCTCACATGAATCCGCGTTGCCTATACCTATCGTACTGAAATTCGCTGTTGGTGGCTCCACGGCCGCGCGAGGATGAGATTTTTTAGTTGGGCGGACGGCTACTCGCCGCCGCGAAAGGATGTATGAAGAAAGCGTACTTTGGAGACGAAGACGGGAGGTGGGCGAACAATGAGAGGGTGTATGGACGTTGGTGAGTGAGAGAGAAAGGCGAGATGTCTCGGTTCGTCTCGCCGTGTCTCGCTTCGTGTTGGCTGGTTTCACCTCGCCTCGTTTTATCTGGTCGCGTCTCGTCGTGGCTAATCTCGGCTTGTCTCGCCTTGTCTTGCCTTGTCTCGCATTGTCGCGTCTAGTGTCGCTTTGTCTTGCCTCGTGTCACCTTGTCTCGCCTAGTCTCGCTTAGTCTCGCCTTGTCTTGGCTTCTTATCTCGCCTAATTTCCCTTTGCTTCGTCTGGTCTCGCTTTGTCTCGTCTGGTTTCGCCTAGTCTCGTCTTGTCTCGCCTGGTCTCGCCTTGTCTCGTTTGGTCTCGCCTTGTCTCGCCTTGTCTCGCCTGGTCTTGTCTTGTCTTGGCTTCTTGTGTTGCCTAGTTTTCCTTTGCTTCGCCTTGTCTCGCCTTATCTTGTCTGGTTTCGCCTAGTCTCGTCTTGTCTCGCCTGGTCTCGCCTTGTCTCGCCTGGTCTCGCCTGGTCTCGCCTTGCCTCGCCTAGTCCTGTCTGGTCTCGCGTTGTCTCGTCTGTTCTCGCCTCGTTTCAGCTAGTCTCGCCTTGTCTCGCCTTGTCGCATCTTGTGCCGCTTTGTCTTGCCTCGCCTAGTCTCGATTAGTCTCGCCTTGTCTTGACTTCTTGTCTCGCCTAGTTTTCCATTGCTTCGCCTGGTCTCGCCTTGTCTCGCCTGGTCTCGCCTTGTCTCGTCTGGTCTCGCCTTGTCTCGCCTGGTCTCGCCTTTTCTTGCCTAGTCTCGCCTAGTTCTATTCATCCTAATTAATTAGGCCAGGCGAAACGAGACGAGATGGGACGAGACGAGACGAGACGAGACATGACGAGACGAGACGTGACAAGACGAGAATGGAGTAGTGCACTGTTACGCATCAGAGTGCACATCGTACGTAAGAAAGACGAGTCGATATGTCCCCGTCGTGAAGAAGGAAGGAAACAGTAATGCCAAAAAAGGACGTCAGAAGTGACTGAGCGAGAGAGAGAGCGAGAAAGAGCGAGTAAAATGGGAAAGACCTTGCATCGGAAGCGATAGCAAGATATAGCTCTGCGTGCAGCTTGAACAATCGAGTGACGACTGCAGTCAAACCGGAAATGCAAAAGCTGTAGAAAGAGAAAGAGCGACAGAGAGTGACGTAATGTATGTACATCCTGTCTGAGCGACGACAAATAATAATAAAAAAACGCACTGAGCGAATCGAATGAAATTCTCGATGGAACATTTTCCTAAATATTCGCCATTGCCGCTTATATATAATCGTGAACGCAGCACGCTCTACAGGATCGCAAGCGATGATGCGTTATATCCCGCACCGGTGCATCTACAATTTGCCGATATGTACGCGAGTTCGGATAACCAGTTTACATATTTTCCGGGAGGAGAGTGCGCATAGCACGTGTTTATCATCGTGAAAGGGAGATAGAGAAGAAGAGAGAGAGAGGGAGTGAGAGATCATAGCACTGATAGAGCAAGAGAGACAGACTGAGAGACGAGTTGGGGGTTATGTTGTATGCTAATATGGAATCGCTCGACGAGGTTTTCCCTGAGCCAACTACCGCATTTACCTGATAACTGGTACGCCGCTATATTTTCCGAGAGCAGGCGGAGAACAGCGAGAAATGGGAAGTCCGCGTATACACTCGAGGCTCTCTGTGTACATTAACGTTCGCGATTTCTACTGTGACTATAAAACGACCTAGTTGAATACCCGGAGAATCCTGAGCGAGAACGAGGCGCTCGTTCTTCACTTCCGGTTGCAAGAAAATCGCGTATTTGTGGCGGGTAGACGCCTCGTAATTAACCGTCTAATATACATAATTCGGACGCTGTACCCCCACTCCACTGGACGACCAGTCGGGGGAAGCGGCCGGGGTGGAGAGTGGGGAGAGCGTACCACGTGATCGCAGGCAGCCGCGCTCATTGGCCACCCCCACTTAGCCGCCACTTCACGCGAACTGGTCAGAGACGCACAGCTGGAAAGATATCATTTGCAGCATTGTATGACGACGTTTCAAGAAAGGATGAAAAAATTCAATTTTCGTTGCAACGCTGGTTGCTTCGTGTCAATGATTTCTGAGGCTGTTACGAGTTTCAAATTGAAAATGCCGTTTTTGCACCAAATTTTCCTTTGCACGTTCTTGAGCCCTTTCATTATCGCCTTCCCTATACTTGTAACCCACACTTGTCAATGCACTTGTTGTCCAGTCCTGGGGGACTCCCCGGGGGGTCCACAGCTTCACTCTCGATTCACTATCGTACCTCATTCGTACGAGGGCACAGGAAAGCTACGTAAAACCTGAGCCGATACAGTAATACTGCGGCTCAGCGGTCACCCATCCAAGTATTGGCTCTGGCTGCGTCACTATTCTCGATGGAAAAGAGATGGCGGATATCAAATCGCCAACTTGAACAAAGAAGAACGTTGAAATTTTTACCGCTATCGGCAACGATATGTTCTTTCCCAAAATTGCAATCGTGAATTCGCTCCCGTCAGACAGCGTGACCTTCGAGGTTTGTTTTATTACCAGCGAGAAAGTTCGGACAAATGGTGAAGAGGGCGGACGGGGGAGGGGCAAGATATAGGAGGTTTTGCGGCAAGTGTACGAAAGGAGGGAGAAGCTGTGGGGGAGAAGAAAAACCAGTAGTAACGGCAAGTCGATTTGGGTTCACTGTTCGCTCTCTCTCACTCTCTCTCTCTCTCTCTGTCTTTCTCCTCGCCTGCCTGCTCTTTACAAACTTCTACTCTATTACTCTATATAAGACGCGTGAGCGCGGGGTACGAGTGAAACGACGAATGGATCGTAAACGCCTTCGAACTGAGAGAAATTGGATAAAGGAGAATGAAATACTCGCGTGCGGTGGTACGCAAGGCTCGTTCAACATCCCGTCCACCAGATGGCGCGTCCTATCTTGAGGGCGCCCCTTGCAATGATTAGTGACGGATGTGAGAAAATCCCGGTGTCTGCGTGGGCTCGCCCAACGTGTTATGAGGGAAGTTGTAAATTACGAGCTCCATCATTAATTGCGCGCAAAATAATGTCTCGAGCCTTAAGCTCTTCCATCCGGGAATGAAATTCCAGGATAAAGTCTGTCCAAGTGTATCCAGAAAAAGTGGCTCTGCTTTGGCGAGATTTCGGATTCAACGTCGCTAAATCGCCATGTGTATGCTCTTTTTGGTGAATAGGTTTCTTTTGGTTCAGTGACAGCGAGGGGAATGGTTTGTTTTGGGTGAAATGAAATTTTGATTGACTAACAGCCAGTGAAAAACTGTTCTACAATGTAAGAATCATAATCTAAATATTTTTTATCCATTTGGACCTAGACTGTCTGTACAGTTTTTGAATTGCATCGTCAATTTGTTGTTAATAGCCGTTCGGAAAATACTTTTCCTCAGCTGGCTCTTACTAGATTTCAGGAGAAAACCTCTTTGGTACACCCACAATGGGATAATTTTTATCCAAAAGTACCGCATCTCAAAAAACTGGACAAAAAATATTTGAATCATGATTCTTACATTCTAGAACAGTTTTTCCACCTTCTTGAATACGCGATCCCTTTACAAGTAAAGAATTCTGGCGCCCCCCCCAGAGCTGGCAAGGGAAGTTTCGAAATTGTTAGTGCCATTCGCCAGTTCCTACCATGCGAACTAATAATAGTCCATAGTAAAAGAGACGGGAAGCCAGCACTTTTAGGGTACAATTATAATTTTTTTCCTGAAGCTAGATGGTTGCATACTAAAAGTAACCCCAATGAAATGTTGTCCCTCAACTCGCCCCAACTCTAAGAAATAGGGGCTGAAAACTGAAAAATCGTCGTATCTCGATAACCTAATAGCCCGATCAAAAAATGTTTTAAACATAAGTTATTTCGAATAATCAAATACGTATAAAGTTATCTGACGTCCAACCCTCTATTTTTGAAAATAGCGGCACTAAAATGATTAGAAAATTCTGGGTCAGTGGCGCTCTCGCGTTTTTGTGCCGCTATTTTCAAAGATAGAGGATTGGACGTTGCACAACTTTATACGCATTTTATTATTCCAAACAACTTTTGTTTGAAACATTTTTTTAACAGGCCATTTATTATCGAGATACGGCATTTTTTAAGTTTTCAACCCCTATTCCTTAGGGTTGGAGCAAGTTGAGGGGCAACCTTTCAGTGGGGTTACTGACAGTATGCAACTATCTAACCTCAGTCAAAAATTCGAGTTTTACGCTAAAAACGCTGGGTTTTCGTCTCTTTCACTGGACTACAACGTTCTCTTCAATGGTAAACATAAAAACAAAGGAGAAAAGTAGGCTGCAATTAGAACATAATTTCGTTATTTGAGTCTTAAAAATAAAACCACGATTCGACAACTTATTAAAAAATAAACAGGCACAGCCTTCTCACGGAAATTGTTGTATTTTTATTGTAAAGTAGGACCTACAACCCTTGCTTTTTACTTTCACCTGGCATGCAACCGTGAACCCCCAAGCAAGCCTGTCGCGATCCACACGCTGAAAAACACTGTTCTAGAATATGGAAAACCCGCATCAACGTAAGAAATCAAATAATAAAATGGTCAAAACGCATTTTGAGTACGAAATATCCGAAAAAAATGAACGTTTTCTTTTAAAATTATTTCATTGTTCAATATTCCTCGATAAAATGTATGGGTGATGTTCTTGGAATGTGGTATTTTGAATAGAAATGGTCCCACTGTGAGCGTACCGAAAAGGTTTTTCTCCTGAGGCCTGAAAGGGGCCAACTGAGGAAAAATGTTTTCCAAACGGCTGTCACTTTCGAACTGTCGATGCAATTAAAAATCTGTAAGTTCCTACGAATATAGAGAAGTTCAAACCTCCGGTGGAGGGACGTCAAACGCCACTGACGGAAAAAAACATTATTCAGCCTCCCTCGGAGTTGGCGTCTACTTGGCTCCCAGTGGCCAATCAAGCTTGATGTACTTCAGACAGATGACTTTAAGAAAAACTTATGCATGATTCTAACGCACTATCATTTAATTCAATACATTTTTTAACCCACGGTAATGAGATTTTTTTTTAATAACGAGCGTTTTCATTCCGCCGGAACCTTCGGCCTAATGGGTCCTCAGGGTCATTATCGACCTTGCCACAATTTCCTGCTCCACCTGAGACATCCAACCCAGATCATTTTTGTCCCACTCCTTCTCTCGTTCTACAGTTTTAATTCCACTTTCTTTTCAGCTCGAGTGAAACGAGTCAGGTAATGCGAGAGTTTGTGCACCGACAAATCGCCCATCCTCCGATTCGCGACTCTACTTAGCGGGGGGGGGGGGGGGGGGGTTTCGCCCCGTCGACCATCACGGCACAGTTTTCCACGTGCGCACCGGAAAACGCGAAATGGACTAATTAAAGTTGTTGAAAGTCAGAGGATCCGAAAGTCTTGCTCTCTTCCTCGACATTCCACTTCATTCCTTTCCGTTTTTCCCCTCCCATAGTCCTTCTTGTTCCCCACCTTGTTTGCCATACTCCTTTCTTTCTCGAGTTTTCGCAAGCTCACACTCCGCTCTCCTCTCGTTTCGTACCCTTCTGGGCTCTTTTCTCCATCGTCTTTTCTTCTCACTTCGCCGTCTTCGTTTGGCTACCTGCTGCGAGTGCATACGTCGCAACGTGTGTTTCTCTTTATTTTCCTCGCAAAGAAGCTCTTTTCTCGCCGGCGAGCCGAAAGTTTACGAGCGTTGTGAGAGAGAGATAGAAAGAGAGAGAGAGAGAGAGGGGGAGAGAGGGAACCGGAAATAGGAGTGGAGTGAAACAGCCAGGGTTTCTCGTAAGGGAAGTAAGCCCTACTTTCGTGTGCACAAGTACACGTGTATGTCAGTGGCAAAAGGGCGTAACCACCATGATAAGGCACGTACAAGGATCGCCAGTTGCGCCATTCTGCTTGACGACACCCGCGACTGTGTGTACTTTCTAGATTATAGACACACGTGTGTACGTATGGGCTCGCTCGTATATACTTTAATCCATGTATTATATACGTATATACGTACAAATTTAAAATTATCTACGTGGCCTGTGTGTGTGTGTGTGTGTATGTGTGCGTGTGCGCGTGTGGGTATTTGCGTGTGTGCATCGGGCTTGTTTCCCTTGCCCAGTGGACCCGAAATGTGGACAATCGTCGGAAACGACAAACGGAAGTTTTCCCTCTGAACTTCTTCCTCCAGGCGAACCTTTGTTTGCACGCGGAAAACAGAGTAGCCACACTTAGCGACTCGTCTTAGAGACTCTGTATTCCTCGACCACGATTCCCCTGATTTCTTATACTCTTCGATCTTTCACGAGAGACAGATCGTTTTTATAAAAAAATTCGCTGTGTCTCTTCACGTTGCTGTTGTCAGTCTCGACGATGCCTGTGAAGACGTCATCAATTCCGGTGGTAGAGAATGGGCGAGGGGGAGGGGGATGGGGGGTGGAGTGAATTGGAGCAAAAAGACAACACCTGCACTCAATAATTCGCGCGATTCGTCGGGAAACATTAATTTTTCGTGATGTAGCTCGACTAAAGATTACAAATTGATATAATGGCGGAGTTCGCGACTCGGACTTGGCACTAAAAGTGAACGAAATGAACGTTTATGCCAACGGCCCGGTCCATGGAATATTCAAATACAACATTAAATTATAAGAGGTGAAAGGTTTTGTAAAATTCTTATCGAGAATTATTCCCTGTGCCCTCCTGCGCAATTCGATACCGAGGAAACGAGGGCCAGGTAAAAGTGAAAGGGATGTCGAACGGCTGGAAGTGCATCGAAGGTTGGGGCTGCAGTTCGCAACGTTTGAATGCAACGGAAATTCGTTTCGATTTATTATTTTCCTCATTATTCAAAACCTTGTTCCACAGATTTATGATGTAGGTCACTGAATAAAAATTGTACAAAAGTTTTCCGTGATTTTCGTAGCTCAATTCTGCACAAAGAAATATGGGAAATGAAAAAAAAAAACATTTTTGTTGCGTTGCAGCGCTGCAAACTTCGACGTCATCGTCGAAGGGATATCGGAAATAATATATCGAGTCGAAAAATCTCGAAATCGTCCGAACTGCTTTAGGCACGGAGAGGCTCGACGTCAATCACGCGCGAGTGGTGAATTCACTGGAGTCCCATATGACTCGGGTCAGAGGTTCGAAGTAGCGCACTAGAGATAGGGACGACGAAAAACATATCCGGACTCGGTGAAGGTACACGAAAGCTTGTAGCTAATCCCCAATTTCGGCGGATCAATCCGTCGATACAGGGCATATGGCGACGCGTGGCCGTCGAGTTTAGAGCACGGACACCTGTCACTCCGAGGCTGCTACGATTTTTTTGCATCTCACAGCTAGATCGAGGGATCGCCTGATATACGTGAATGAACGAGGGAGAAAAATTCACGTCACTTGGCATATAGCGTTATCAATGTGCAGGCTGGGCGCTCCTCGTTGGCAACTACTTCCGGTGCGATGCTTCCAAACTCGCCGGGTCTTGATATTTAGAACCGGGCCAGGAAGAGCCTCTTGAGAAATAACGAAAAAAAAGGAACGACAAGTCCAGATTTTTTTTTAATTCCCGAAGACTCAAGAATAAATAGGGTGAAGTCTAATGGCGTCAGGGGATGGGAAATAGGAGGATGTTTGAAGGTGCCTGGGACTGGAGTGAGAGAGAGAGAGAGAGAGAGAGAGAGGGAGGATTGCACAGTGCAAGAATTGCACTTATCCTTTTCGCTCCGCTGTTTTCCACTCATGGCACTCCTCCCTTGTGCCTCTTTTCCCCCGTCGCTTCCTCCTTCGTGTCGTTTCCGTGCAAATTTCCTCCAACCCTGGACGTCTTCCGCTTTCCAGAGCTGGAGGAACGCCGGGCCAACGAACGCGGCACTTTTATCTTTATTTTTTATTCCTCATTCGCGCGCTGGCTCCTCGCACATAGTGCTCAGGGAAAACCTCGTTAGTCGGATCATCGAGGAAGAATATTTACACGAGCTCTCGTGTAATCGAGTAAATTCGCTCGGTAGAAACTCGCCGTGAACGTCAGCGTGCTCAATGGCCTCGATGATGCACGGACGCGACCGGCGAGCCGCGCAGGAGGGACACGAGTTCACGTATCACTTTGCGTCAATGAGGTTTGAGAAAAATCGTACGAGGGGCTCCATAAGCCGTAAAAATAGGTCGATTTTTAATATTTTTTTTCGGGCGCGAGTTATGGGGCGACCGGGCTGCGATTTTACACACAATCGATACATCGTGTTGGCAATATCGGGTTTTTGTTTTATCAAAAAATATTAACGAACGATGAAGTTATTATTATGTAAAGAACGTGCCACCGTTGCGCCGTGGCCAATCGGTGTAGGTGGCCCTCGCCACCGGGATCTGCTGAAATAAAAAATAACAAAAATGTGCTTTTGGTGTGGTGAGGAAACTTTCGTATGGGCGGATACATCTTGGAAATTTTCCAAAATTACCAACATGACAAGCTGTAAAAAAAGCTCGTTTTTCGACAAAAAAAGGACTAGTAATTTTTTATCAACAAATGGATAAACGTATAAAAAATCACCCGGTCGTACGGTAGAAAAGGTTATACTATGCTGTGTTCGAATTTGAAATGATTCGGACGAATATATTTTGAGATACAATCTACTCCGTTTTACAAAAGTTAGTTTCGAGAACAAAATGCAACAAAATAAATTTTGCATGGCTCAGAGGCCATCCAACTCTTTAAACAAAATCGCGATAATTTGTTCAATTAAAGCTAAGATACTCGGCTAAAAAACTATGCAATAAAAAAGATCGGGTTTTTGAAATTTCAAGCGTACGCAGCCCCCTTAAGGTACTGCACTGCTATACACCATCAATCGTTTGAAAATACGTTCAACTTATATTATACAAAAACTTAAGTGGTCTTCTTACTTTGGACGCTCAACAAGAGGCTATTTTCATGCATTTTTTGTTAGGTTTATAATATTATAGATATTGATATAAAAGTTGTTACACTTAATAAACATACTTTCGAAATACATTAAAAAAATGTTTTTTATGTATTTATGTAACCCAAATAAACTTTAAACGCGTTTTTCTCGAAACAACGTTTTTCGACGGCTTGTTGATAAAATCTTCGGAATTACTGAACCGATCCTTATGAATTTTTAACCACATATTCTTTACAACTATAGCTATAGCTCATATGGAGGTTTCATTTTTATTTTTATATCTACTATTTTTTTTTGCCAAAAATGGTGAAAAAACACTTTTTCTTTGTTTTTTTTTTCGAAAAAGTCTGCCATTTTGTTATTTTTGCATTTCTAAAAACTCGTATGATATTTTCTATAGCTATTAAGGGGGAAACCGCCTCAAGATATTCATTTTTTTGCCTATTTTAAAAATTGCTTTAAAAATGCATTTAGTATCTGAAGAATATATTTCTAAAGTTTGAAGCCCAACAGAAAGTCCTAATGATCCCTAGGAAGTCACCGAAGTGATGCCCTTCAAAAGTACCGAGAGTAGGTAAACCTACGAGTAAACCTACCTAGTAGGTCAGCCAGGACCGCACGAAAAGAGAAAAATGCAGCCCAGATCAGAGATTTCCTAGAAGAAGAAGGCTTGCTTTATGGCCCTGGCATCGCAGCTTAAGGGGATATCAGTGTGACACTATTAAAAAATTGATTTTTTTTTGCTTATTTCGACAGTTTATACTTTCAAGAATATCCTGTAAAAAATTCAAGGCCGTATCTCTAATACTCCCCGAATGGTAGCCTTGTGAAGAGCAACCGATCGTGGGTATAAAATCGATAGTTAAATCTTTAAACGCGGTTTTCTCGAAATGAGATTTTTCAAATTTGCTGATATTGTAACTCAAAGAGCAATTATCCGATTGACTTGAAATTTGAACTGAGTACTCTTGAATATATTCAATTCTAAAATGACGTAGGATATTTTTGATTGGATGAAAATTGACGATTTGGCATTTAAAAAAACGATCATTTTATAGGCAAGAAAACGGACGTTTTTTTTTTCATACCTACGCCATTTTGTTAGATTTCGATATTCTTCGAAAATTCTACGTCATTGTACAGGAAATACCTTCCAGCTTAACGATATTTTTTCCTTTTTCGGTTTCAGCTGCTCAATCAGCCGGAATCATATCAGCAGTGGAAGAACTTTTTTTTGCGCCTCCGAAGGCAGCGCATAAGTCGCTTGGATCTCAATATTTTTCTATGAAAAAATCATGCCATATAGGTCAAATATAGCCCAATATATTCTTCATTTTTCGAAACATTTAACTGAGTACTTTTCTTCCAAAAAATTCCCAAAAATCACCCAAATTTTCAGCGTTCACACTGGTATAGTCCCTTAAGCTTGGTTAATTATAAATCACTCTAAAGTCTACTTTTCAAGAACGAAAACTTCAATCGAGTTTTTCTCGAAACTTTTTTCTGTCGTGCCGTGGAATGTAACTCAAAAAGTAATGAATCAATCAACTTGAAATTTTGTACAAATCTTCTTTACCTTATCGGCCTTTGCACAAACCTAAAATTTCGTATATAATATAATTGTTATAATAAATATTGTTTTTACGATTTATTTATTTTAAAAGTATTTTTTTTCCTCAAATTTTCAATTTTTTTCTTAAATTTAGGTTAATGCAAAGTGGAATGACTTATTTTAATGAAAAAAATTGTTTCGGTGATTTTAGTTAACTACGAGCTAATTACACGTTAACTTTAGTTAACTACACGGACCTGGGCATTCCGCGGCGCAAACTCGAGGAGCCAAGTTCGAGAAGCTCTAGCGCCGCCATTTAGTTTTTTTCCCTAATGAAAGAAAAAAATTTGTATTTATTTGAACGTCAATATTATTATGTCATTTGGTCCATTGGAATAAATGCTCTCAGCTTTTTTGTAATTCTTTTTTTAAAAACCTGTTGCCTGGAGGACGTTCCCCCCTTAACATACTGCATCTAAAACCGTTTGATTTTTTCGTTTCGGATGATCCATCTCCGAACTCCATCTCCAAGTGTAACAACTTTAATATCAATATCTATAATATAAATCTATTAAAAAATCATGAAAATAGCCTTTTTTAGCGTCTAAAGTGAGAAGACGTCTTAAGGTCTTAGGCTATACTAACGGGTATAAAATCATGTGCGAATTTAACAAGTTGTTTACTGTGAAAAAGTGATTCGCTCATAAAATTAATTACACATCTATTTAGTATGAATATGAAGCTGTGAGAAAATACATATATTTTTTTTCGATGTACAAAATGGCCGACTACTCGAAACTTCTTGAAAACAGCTTTTTTCCGATTGGCATGACATATAACTTCAACAATTTTCAATCGATTTACTTCAAATTTAAAACTTATATTCCTAACTACATTTCGCAGAGAAGTATGTACGGAATTTCTGATTAATCGAAAACTTTTCATTTTATGAGCAGTTAAAACGAAATTCCTCACTGAAAATTCATTTCTTAAGTTCAAATACATACAACTTTTGTATAAAGCAATATTTTTTAAATTTCGTACGTACTTCTTTAGGTATTCTAATGTAGATTGACGAGAATTTTTGTTCTTTCTTCTAGGTAAAAAATTGTGCATGCTAAATGTCACGCCGCGGAGTGCCTAAAAAATTATAACAGAAGAAAATATTAGTAGTCGGCCATTTTGTGCATCGAAATAAAAAAATTCTAACAGCTTGATATTCATACTAAATAGATGTGTAATCAATTTAATGAGTGCATCACTATTTCATAAGAAAAAAATGGTTAATTCGCACATGATTTTATACCCGTTACTGTGGCCCAAGGCCTTAACGGACAACACCACTGTGACCCCCTGTTTTTTTGCCATTTTTCAAGAATTTTTTTTTGTGGGAAAAAAAAGAGATATTCGAAAAGTTTTTTTTGTTTTGTTCGTTGTTTATTGAAGATACATGAAAATTTTTTTCAAATTTTACACGCCCCATGGTGACGCCGGGGAAGCTCCGGCGTCAGGTACTGTTGTCTCTGCAGTGGTTCGCGGCACGCAGCAGAACTCTCTTCAAAGTCGATCTGAAAAAAAATACCGAGTGTTTTCGTTAATAATATGATATTTTGAAGAGAAGTACACAGGGATTTGAAAAAATATTGATTTTTAAAAAATGGGCACGCTTTTGAAATTAAAGGACGATTTTCGAGCAAAACTTCTCGTCGAAAATAGGCTATAACTTTTTTTATTATTGAGATATCGAAAAAATCCTATGTACTTCTTTAGATAATCTAGTTTTATTGATGCAGTCCAAATTTGAAGTCGATCGGATAAAAATTGCTCGAGTTCTGCTGCGTGCGGCACTCAAAAAAGTGGTTTTGAGAAAAACTCGTTTAAAGTTTTAGGTTTGTTAATTTATGCGATAAATTGGAAAACAATTTTTTTACCTTTAATCAGCGATGCCGGCACCATATAGATGGCCTTCAAGAAGCAAATCATTGTCCCTAGCATCTTTTCTCGAACTTGTAGAGGCTCTTCTTGCCTCTTTTGCAGCGTCTGTGAGCGAGCGCTCCGCCAGCTCGATCCGCGCTGCGTCGGTTTCAACGCAAAAATTGAAACAATTTGGGCCGATAGTCATCCCCAACGTCTCCAAAACTTTCATGAGGCTTTTCAAGCCATCATTGAATAATAATACCGCGATATCAGCTGCAATATCGACGATTTTTTTGCTCCCGGACTGACACTTGGGGGCTATTGCCCAAACTGATTTGTTGTAGGTTTCGTTGTTGTTTTGCGTGAAGCCGCCCAAACAACGCTGCAGCAAATCGTCTCTGCTCAAATTTTCGAAGACTGGCGTAATTGCCTCTAATACTTCCCCAGGAAGAGGCGGCTTATGGCGATATTCAGAAATATTACCGCGCTGCACCGCTTCACAAAATATTCAATATCTCCGAAAATAATTATTTTTTCGACCTGGGTCCAACGGCATCTTAATCTTAAATGTATTTTAGATTTTTCTAGATGGTTTTCAAAAAGTCGATTTTTTGAAGCCGTCACAGTGGTGTTGTCCGTTAATACTTCTGCGGTGATCTCCCATGGCGAGCATCCTTGGTCATTACTCGAATGGGCAACCGCTCATTGTCAGTCGCGCACTGGCGTCCCCACTCACTGTGTTTCCGATGTTGCCGTGGCTGCCAACTCGTCAAAATATTCCAGCCCCCATTTCCACCAGTTTTTCCGAATTTCCCTGTGCCCTCGTGCAAATTCCTACCCAACGAAACGACCGAGAAAAAGTTGGGGCATTAAAAGACGGCATCACTTCCGGCACATTCGCCGAGAAAATATTCGCAGCTATCGCAGCGCGTCCGACACATTTTCTTTTCATAATATCAGTCGTAGATAACAGCCCGTTCGGCTATGATTATGGCATCCTTCTCATCCATGAATATATCTATACTTTTATGCATTTAATGATGCATCGGCTCGTATAAAGTCGTATGTATGTATATAAGGTCCATAAATATCAAACCGAAATAACGCTCGAGCTTTTACCTCCGAGCGCACAGCTACGGCTGGAGCGGGAGGCTGGGGGCAATACGCCATAGCCAGAGATGAAGTGGAGAATGGCCCGACGGTTTAGAAGCTGCTCGGAAGGTATGCGCGAGAATATCGCGATATTAAATAGGGGATGCGGCCTGACAGCGTAAAAGTTTTTAATTAAAAATTACCGCGCCGCGTGTGCCCCACGGACCGGCTATGTACGTATCGATGCCGGCTGTTGGTGAGTCGCAATGGAAGGTGCGATGACCGATTCGATCATCAGCCAATTTCACTTGTTCGCCTACCCTTTGCTAACGACTTCTCGCCCTCGACCTGCCAATGCCAATTGTTAACTTCATGCGCACAAGTTTGACAGTTCAATTGAAAAATTACTTTCAACAAGTTTGCGGATTAATTTGTTCTCTAATGAGCGTTGGCATGATATATATCATGTGCTTTATATCACGATAGATATCTATTGACATTTATCCTAAAATACAACAAAAATGCGCGTTTTTAAATAAAAATCACTTTATCTTCACGCAACTATACATGGCGGTGCGTTGACTTGACTTTAAGGGGAATACCAGTGTGAATGCCGAACATGTGGGTGATTTTCGGGAATCTTTTGGAAGCAAAGTACTCGATTAAATGTTTCGGAAAATTAAGGATATATTTGGCTATATTTGACCTATATTACATCATCTTTTCATACAAAAATATTGAAACAAAATTATGAGACCCAAGCGACTTATGTGCTGCCTTCGGAGGCACCGAAAAAAAAATAGTTTCTCCACTGCTGACATGGTTCCGGCCGATTGAGTAGCTGAAACCGAAAAAGGAAAATATGTCGTTAAGCTGGAAAGAATTTCCTGTAAATTACGTAGGATTTTCGAAAAATCTCAAAATCTAACAAAACGGCGTAGTTACGAAAAAAAATGTCTGTTTTCTTGCCTATAAAATGGTCGTTTTCTTTCAATGCCAAATCGTCAATTTTCATCCAATCAAAAATATTCCACGTCATTGTGGAGTAAATGTATTCAAGAATACTCAGTTCAAATTTCAAGTCAATCGGATAATTGCTCTTTGAGTTACAATGTCAGCAAATTTGAGAAATCTCATTTCGAAAAAAACGCGTTTAAATATTTAACTATCGATTTTTGCAAGATAAAATTATATTTACCATAAAAACTGCTAATCAGCTATACCTGGCCCAGACAATGGACCCTCCTCCTCCTCGAATAATGCCTGCTCGATTTTTAGAAAGTGTCACACTGGTATAGCCCCTTAAAATGCCAAACTATGAAGACTTATCTATTTATTTGTCCTTAGTGTTTGTTATCAGTAGGCGTAAAAAGGCTGCCAATTTTTGTAAGTGCCAACATTTCAAAGAATACCGTTGTTCTTAGACCAGCTGCGTTTCTTCCATTGTTCTCAATGTTTTCATTTGTGGAATAACAACGGTTTTAGAAAAGTAAAGATGGTGATTGCGCTATGAAATATGATAATAATATGATGTTAAATTAAGACTTGGTTGGCTAGGCTCTGGTGTGTGCGTGCGCGTAACGATTATAGAGTTGTTAAAAAGTTGACGCCAATGTTATAAATATCGTAACAGCATTTACAATAGAGTAGGATCCCGATGACAGCTGGCCTATTGTAGATTTAAGTTGAAAAGTATTTCATTTCTCATCCGACTACACAATCAGTATCAGATTCGTAGTTCGATATTTGTGATTCGTTGTTGTTTTTGTAAATTAAAAAAAACGATATTTATTTATCAATATTAAAGCTAGTAGAGTTTTTAAATGTGAGAAGTTCGATAGGAACTTTTATTTCAACTGTTGATTTATTAGGTAAAAAGTGAACCGTACCTAATTATTTTTTAATTGTAGATACTGTATTTTGAAAGTGTGCAAGACTGATTATCGTAGAAAAAAGAAGTAAATAAATCAATATTCGAGTAATCAAAGTTGGGGTGTAATTTCACATCCATATTTTTTTACATGCACAACACATTCTAAAAAAGCAGCTTTAAAAAACAGCACAGGAGAGGGGTTATTTTTATAAATTAAAAGAATGTCGGCAATATAAAAAACCCGGATGTGTACGAAAATATCGTATATTTTCGATATTTATAAAATATATAGAATTTTTACGAATTCTGTCACTAATCGACAAGCGGTATTTTATCAATAGGTATCGGCGATAAAATTGTGAAATTTCCTACTTAGCGTTGAGAATATCATAAAGTGTAAGGCAGACCTTGTCATATTGTAATGGAGCTCTGGAAATGGGCGGGGGATGACGGAGCGTCGTGTACTCTTAGTCACTCATTTTTTTCTCGCAACTTTATTACGTTAAGTTTGTGTTCATTAGCGTTAATTAACGTCAGTTCAGCCTGAAAACCAATATCGCGTCTGGTGGGCTTCTCGTCTCTTTAGAACTCGTCTTGGCCCTTTTCCTTTTTTTTCATGTCCCAGAGGATTTCAACAGTCATGGGAGAAAATAAATGACTGGCACGAAAATATCGTCGCGCTGAAGAAAAAGAAAACGGAGTACAATATGCCTGTTTCGAAGAGGAAAGTTCTGTGCCCTAAACGAAGGTGAACGTCGACAATTTTTTCGGGATGGCCAGTTGATAAAATGAAAATTCCGTTTAATGGCGTTTATTCTACATATCGTGCAGTATTTTTACAATTTTTTTCACAAAATTTTATAACAAAATGGCGTTGTTGTACCTGGTTGTAGCGAGTCACCTTCGGGTGGCAAAACTTCTCCAATTTTTTAACCTGGAACGATGATTGAACATAATTTGAGTCCTGGATAAGATTTCCCTTTGACGTGCGCGACGAAATCGAAAAATCTTCATTTTTAATACAATGGTGTGGGTGTTTGAAAAAAATTGTTTTTTTTCTACATAAAATCGACGAAAATAATTATTGCGAAAAAAGGTTTCAGTATGTCAAAAATTCCGTGCGTACGTCCACGTAAAAGGTTGTTATAAGGTTCGAAAAAGAATGTCAAGTAAATCAGTGATTGACGATTTAATGTTACCATCCGCAGGACACAATCAGACAAATAACGTGACTCGCTTCATCCAGCTTTACCGCGGTCATTGTCTAACAAAATCGTGTAAAAAAATTTGCAAAGGTACTTGAAGATATGTAGAATAAAACACATTAAACGGAATTTCCATTCTATCAACTGGGTATCTATTAAAAAATGGTCGAATTTCAACATTTTTCCGGGCCCCAGATTGGTAGGCTCCCTCAAATCATTGATTCAACCCTTTATATCACCGTGTGACAGTTCTGTACCAAACCATCTAATTCCTCACAAAATCCCACATTGACATTTGATCCGTTTTCAAATCAATGCAACACAATGGCTAATCAAACAGTTTTGTGCTTTTTTTAGTGCAGTCCAAACAAACTAGATGGCGTTAGTTGGATCAAAATGTCAAAATGAAGTTATCGGGAGATTGCAAGATACGAGTGTGCGTAACTTTTGCGAAAATTGATTTAAAAAATATCAAAACGACACAATGTGACGTAGCTTTGTGCTGCAACAAGCAAAACAACTGCTTCAAATCAATCCATACATCGTAAAGGAATGTTACGACATAGTGTAACATGTCTGTCACACTCCCTTTTTTGGTTTATAACTAGCCTTTTAATGAAATCCTTCAAAAACCAAATTATACGTGATTTTTATTTGTTCAAACCTACCATAAAGTCGACTATTTTTCAATTTTCACGTAGTAGAATTATGAAGGGTTAAATCGTTTTTCCAAATTACTTTCGTCACCGTGGCCATTACGGGGATTTCAATTATTAAATTTAATCGTGAAACGTATTAACCACGCATTGTCAATTCAACGCCAGATTATTCGTCATTATCAAAATCTTACATTATTCACAGTGCACTTTACGATCATTTAGAGCCGCTCAGCGATCTCCCATTGGAGCTTTGGGGGCGTACATAAATTGTGTAACACAATTGAGAGGGGGGGGGGGGCTTCGAGGTTAGCGTTACGTCACGATTTTAGAACTGCCAGAAATAGCAAAATGTCTGCATGTTCAAGTTTAAAAAATTTTAGTACTCATCATTCAGAATAGATGAAGCTCTTAACATTTTAAGAAATATAATGAAAATGAAAAACCGTCATATCGCCCGCCACTTGATATTTTAATGTAAATATCAATATTCTATAAAATAACTTTGTATCAAGAAAAACCGAATGAAAACTTTGATCGCGATTTTCTCGAAACTACTTTTTCGACCTTGTTGCAGCGAATACTCAAAAACTTATCAACCGATTTTCAATTTTTTTTAAACATTTCACTAATCGCAGTGCCTAAGGTTGTACGTAGCCGATTTTTTAAAATTTTCGTCGTTACTATTTTTAAAGATGGCTTGAGTACAAAAAAAGGCCTTGAAGATTGAATGAAAATGTCGAAACTGTCGGCATTTTGTAAAAAAAAACAAAATAAAAAAACGGCTACGCATAACGATAGCTACATTTGTATAGATATCGATAAATTGTCGACATTTTAATTACAGATAACCTTTCATAAAGATATCGATGGGACAATGAAAAGAATTCTTTTTTCGTCGCCAAATCATGGTTATTTTGTTTTAATTCATAAAAATTGGTAATTTTTGTTACCTTACATAAAAAAGTAAAATATTTGAGCTCTTATAGCGCGTCGAAAAAACGGCACGAGAGGAAGACGATGCTCCTTTCAACGTCGTCTTTGTGACTTTGAGCCCCGTGTCGCTTTGGTTGATTCCAAGCTATATAGGATGGCAGCTGGCCTTTGTAGTCTGATCTCTCATCCCCTGGGTCCACCGAACACACCCCCGTGAATCTTTCGGGCGCCTCACACGTCGCTTAAAAATAATTTCTCGCCTGGAATATTATACACATTTGTTCTCCTCGGGCCCGTCGACCGGAGGAATTTAATCGCTCTGTCCGGCTGATGTGAAACGGTACACAAAGAAAAAAGTCCCCCAATCGAGATAGCGGAACATGGCAGATTATAGCGAAGCCCGCGGGTGCTAAAATTCTGGGCGTTCGCTCTTTTGGTCTTTGCGACAAAACCGTTTGATCCTCCGGACCTCTCGTTAATCACGTACACCGGACTCGCCTAACGCCATTGCAAACAACCTACAACATCCACCCACGCGCGTTTTATCAACGTGGTAATTTAGGGAACGTGACGTGAGAATCAGGTTACAACGAGGAGAAGGTTGATAAAGATTCTCACCCGGGAGAATTAATTCCAGCGCCCCAATTCACACCATTGAGATGTCGACGTTACCGAATCTTTCGCACGAACGTACCGCGACTCGAGGGACCATTTTTCGAGGTTTCATCCAACGGGAAACGGAGGCTCGAGAGGCTCGCAGCTGGTTCGAGGACGTGAGGGAATTTAGGATTTAAGGGGGAATATACCGTTGTGAGGGCAAAATCAAGGATCATTTTTGACAATTTTTTTAAGAAAAACAAAATAATATTTTTTAATTCGGTTTTTTATATATTCAGTACAAGTCTTAAAGGGAAATAATTTTTTTTTAAATTATTTTGAAACAAAATGGGTTTAAACGCGTTTTTCTCGAAACTATGTTTTTAGACACGGGCATATGCGTAGCGCCTCGAGTTTTCAATCGATCGACTTGAAATTTTAACTGTAGCTTCTCGACAACATTTTCTAGCCCAGGACGTAGGATTTTTTTTTCGATAAGTTGCAATTAGAAAATTTTATGATCGATATTCGATCGATTTTTTTTCTTCATATTAATGCTATTTTCTTTTAAATCGATATTTTGAAAAATCCCTGCGTACTGGACTAGTTTTTTATATCTACCATCAAAATATTTTTCGTTTTGTTGTTCCAGCTTGAAAATTATGGCCTGTGCGAATACGCCCGTAGAGAACTATGAAAAAAAGGAGATTTCTTTCATCAACTACTACGCTGTTATTTTGTTTCAAAATAATTTCAAACATTTTTTTTCTTTTACTTTAAGACTTGTACTAACATGTACCAAAGACCGAATTTAAAAATATTGTTTTGTTTTCCTCAAATAAATTGTCAAAAATGGCCCTTGATTTTGCCCTCACAAAGGTATATTCCCACGTAAGGCGTCTTCTCACTTTGGACGCTGAAAAAGGCCATTTTCATGAATTTTTTTGATAGGTTTATATTATAGATATTCCCGTGAAAGAAATTAGGAGGGCAGCCATGACAAAATTCGGGGCCCATGAGGGCTTGGATATGGATTCCCTACTAGGGCTTTCCACAACACAATCGGACTAGGCCCCGACAGGAAAGTGACAGGGTTGGGTAATTTATTCAAAAAAGGTCGTAGCGAGGAAAATGATAAAGGGCCCAGACGGGATTCATCTGGGCAGTGGTTGTTACAGGGCATACAACCTAAACTGTAAAACTGAACTCGTTTTTTATTTTATAATTTCGAGGTGAATAATAAATAATCCTTTATTTGAAGAAAATAGTTTTCATTATTGTTTTGCATTATTGTCATTACTGTTTTCACTAATAAAGCTGATAATTATAGGGCAGTAATAGGGTTGCTTCATGGCTTCGATCGGGTTCTGTTGAGGCAACCAGTCGGGCCCTGATTCATAAGCTTCTTTAGGCCCTCGTCGACAAAGTGTGACAGGCCTCCAAGGGACCTGGTCGGGTGCCATATTAGGGCCCTTGCAGAGTAAGGGAAAAATAATCGGGGCCTAGTCAAAGCCCTGGCTGAATTCTTTCACGGGTTGTTACAAAAGTTGTTACACTTAATAAGTACACTTTCGAAACACATTTTAAAAAATTTTAATTTTTTCAAGTCGCTATTTATAGACAAAAATAGTAGTTAAAAAAATGTCCTAAAAGACTGGTAGGTCTGCGCTGTTGATAAAATATCGGAGATGGATCATCCGGAAGAAAAAAATCAAACGTTTTTTAGATCCAGTATGGTAACGGCTATAGCGCATTTCATACGATTTTTGATATATGCAAAACCAACAAAATGGCGGACATTTTTCGAAAAACAAAAAAGGGTGTTTTTCACCGTTTTTGGCAAAAAAAATAGTAAATATCAAAATTATAAAAAATACTTGATAAGTAAAGTAAAGGACACACAAAAATACAGTTAGACTCCTCCGATCTTCATAAAATTTTAGTATGTTACTTTCGGACATGTATACTTTCGAAAAATGTTACAAAAAAATCGATTTTTTTTAAATCGTAAAGTCCGAAGACGCCTTAATTCAAAGAGATCCGAACAGTTTGGGTGCATCGACGACCCGTGAAAAAATTTCCAACGCTGACAATATGGCCGACGTATGGTGCAGTACTGGGTAACCAACCGTTGTCACCCGATATTGGTCCCAGACTCGGGCCTGTCTATTCACCAATGTTCAATATATACTTGGCCCAAGCGTTGGCATGCGACACGGAGACGATTCTCGGCCAATGCTGGTTTCATAATGGTCAACGACCGTCGGCGATGGACGTTTGCACCAATCTTAGGCCGACCTTACACGCCGGTACTTGACGCATGCTCAGATTAAGCATCGGCACGTGACAAATTGCCAATCGTCGGCCAGTATCGGTTTTAGAAAGGCACCCGATCGTTGGTGTCGACGTGTGGTAAATTGTTTGGAGCAAATATATATAGTACTCAATGCGAGCATTGGCATGCGACGAATAGCCCACTCTTTGCCAGTGTCGTCTTTCAATGACAAATGTGAACCATACGCGAAACTTTTCAGTGGCACATATATTGTTCATCGCGATAACGGCTGTCTAGAAAACAGAGTTCTGGGTAGTGTAAATGTGCTTCATTGAGAACATTAAAAGTGAATATTGATTGATATGTCGAAACCGTACGACAGGGTGAAAAAACTTCGAACATTAAATAAGTTAACCAAATACGAAAATGCAGAACAAGCGATGCTTGACTACTTAAAAAAAGAAAACGAAAAACCGGAAAAGTGCTCGGACGCTCCTAATGATAAAACAGTCGACGGAGTATCCGCTGAACAAATTGATGAGCTACTTGATGGAGAGTTGGATGTACAAGTTAGCGAATCATTCGACGATCAAATCGCCGAAATATTTACTGATGTATGCGATGAGAAACTCGATGATCTGTCAGAAGACGCATCAGAAGATGCGTGGAGTCTACCGAACCACCTTTGACGATGAAAGAAAAGCTTGTTGCATTTGCACTTAAACATGCAAAAACGCTGCAACATACGGTTCTCACAGATCTTTTGAAACTCCTCCGTTCCGAAGGATACGTAAATTTGCCGAAAACAGCGCAGACTCTTTTGGGCACTCAAAAGTTCGGGAATGTGCGACCAATGCTGACAAAAAAAGAAACAGTAGGGAGTTATGCCTATATTGGCATAGAAAATCAATTGAAAAAGAGAATCTCCCCAGATGTATTCACTGATACGAAAATCGAAGCATTCATAAATGTTGATGGTGTCCAGGTGTACCGCAGCTCCAACAAACAGTTCTGGCCCATCCTTATGAAGATTCACAGCAGTGATTTTGAATGCAACCCATTTGTAATTGCAATTTATTTGGGTAATTCAAAACCACACACAGTGTCTGAATTCTTGAAAGATTTTATTTCAGAAGCGAAAACACTAATTACAAATGGTGTAGTTATTTCTGGACAAAAATATCTATTTCGAATTAGTGCACTAATTTGTGATTCACCAGCTCGATCATACCTCAAGTGTGTTAAAAGTCATGGAGGTTTCAATGCATGCGAACGTTGTACTATTGAGGGTATCACCATTAACGGAAAGCGAGTGTATTCAGAACTTGATTGTCCGAAGAGAACGAAGAGGTCATTCCACCTGAAAAAAGACAGAAACCATCATTCGCCTGGACAACACACACCACTTCTTGAATTGCCCAAATTTGATATAATCAAGTCTGTCCCACTCGATTCAATGCATCTTTTATTTTTGGGAGTAATGAAATGGCTTCTCGAGAAGTGGATCTCTCGCAGTAGCCCTTTCCGGATGAAAAAATCACAGGAGCGTCTCTTCAAGGAGTTAATGGCTTCGCTAAAGAAAATGATCCCAGTAGAATTTCAGCGGAAAGTCTACGATACAGAAGAAATAGCCAGATGGAAAGCGACTCAGTATCGGTTTATTCTCCTATACTGCGGCGCTGTGATTTTTTCACATGTGCTGTCTCCGAACCAGTACAAGCACTTTTTGCTCCTATCGATGGCATGTCGAATCCTCTGTCATCCGAAACATGCTGTGACAGCCGCAGACTACGCTAATGATTTGTTGCGAAAGTTTTTCAAGCTTGCACCTTCGCTATATGGATCTGATTCGCAGATTATGAATATTCATAATCTTATTCATATAGCGGATGACGTGAAGCATTTCCAATTGCCATTAACAGAAATTTCAACATTCTGGGCAGAAAATTACCTTGGAAAGTTGAAACATCTTGTGCGCACTCCAAAAAATCCATTGGCACAAGTCGTTAATAGACTGTCAGAACAAGATTCGCGCCCTGAAGAAAAAGTGCAAAAACGAAATGTTATTCAAAACATCGTGATAAAAAATAACAACATCACAGAAGTACACCTGAAGGGTATGATAATTTCATATATGCCGCCGAATAATGTTGCTTAATTAAAGAATGGCAATATCATGTTTGTGAGCAATATATCGACAACAAATCCACAGAAAAATCAAAGAAATTCTCGTGCAGAAGAACTTTTTCTGACTGGATCGTTAGTGAAAAGTGTTAAAGATATTTTTTCAGAACCTGACCTATCAAATAAGTTCGGCTTTTTTCAAATTCTAGACATTTCTAATGAAATAGTCACCTTACCTTTCGAATCAGTTGGATTGAAATGTATACTCCTCAATGTGAAAAGTAACTGTTATGCCATAACCCTAGTGGAAACATTTAATCTTGTCGCTGCAATAAAAAAAATAATAAGTAACCGTTTCAATCATATTGTTTTGAGTGTGTTTTTCTAAATTATTGTGTATCTTAATTGTAAATATAAAAATTTTAAACATAACTTTTGACGTTCCCACTACGATTGGCATTTGACCGGCACTGCGTATTTACCAATGTGCGCCCAATCTCACGACTTCGATGCGCGAGCGTTAGTCTAACCTAAAACGTTAGCACGGGCGGCAAGCATTGACCAGCATACCGGCATCGCGTTCGTTCGTCGCTCGTCATTCATTTCTTTGGGCTGATTCTTCGGTACAATAAAGTAAGTTTTTACAATTTTATTATATATTTGACATAAATTCTTCAAAGAAATATTAAAATTACCGTTGATAATCGACGAAGAACGTACCGTATCATCGGAGATCGTAGAAAATAACCTCAAATTTATTTTCAGCATGGAAACCCTTCGCGAATCAACGAGATTTTTGATCGTCGAGTTTAACGAAACCATCAACGACGTTCCGGTAGTCGAATTGGTACCGAAATCTTGGCTTATTCTGGACGAGGGAAATCAAGAGTGCTGGTATCCTGCACACATTGCGAATAAAAAAATTCGAAAGTGGGTGGAGCAAGAAAAATCACCGGCATCGAATTGGAAAAAATATCCGTTTAAGAATATAATCAATGAAGCCCGTAAGTATTCGTTGAGACCCGTCTTTACTATATTATTTTCTTTCTATTGAATGCATACCTTGCTTTTTTAAAATTTCAAACGTCTCAGAATTTGCGTCAAACTACTTTTCTCGCACTCACGCAACGAACAAAGCGCCTTATTTGAAAAATGTTCTTGACGCTGAATCTTTAATTTTAATAAAAACAAAACTAGGAGATCTTGATCAAGGGACACGGCGACTAAAGCGAGCTCTCAATTCGCTCGAAGCTGCTGCGAGTACCGATGCTGATAGCGAGTCGGGTGGACCACGAATACAGATGCTGTCCGTCGCAGATTTGACAACATCGTTATCCGACAATAATTTTTTTCCACGCATTGGAGATATCACGCTGGGGGCAAATATTTTTGGTATTTACACTTTCATTTGGATATTGTAAAAATGTGAAGTGTGTTTTGTCCAATTACACTGACGTAACATCTATTTTTCCAGATGGGAATTTATCAACCATGACCATTCTGGCAGAAAATGACGATGATCACGGACCCGCTCCGCAGTTGGTTAATGATGCAGGTATGATTTCCTTACTATTATTTGCCCGGTTAAATTTCCATTATCGTTACTCATATTTGGCCTGTACAATTCCAATCCTATTAACAATTATTTTTCAAGTCAATTTCAATTCCATTTACAATTATTTGCTATGTAAAATTTCACTTCTATTTACAGTTATATTTACGTGAAATATCAGTTCTATTTACAATTATATTTACATGAAATTTCGATTTTATTAACAATTATTTGATATATAAAATTTTACTTCTATTTACAATGATTTTTTACGTAAACTATCAATTCTATTTACAATTATTTCCTCTTGTCTCCAATGTCATCACTGTATACAATATTTGTATTCTATTTCACAGGTTCATGGAGGGACTACTTGGATACTAAACTACTTGACATGGAGAAAAGATTATCATTAAAACTGGATGCCCAAAAAAGTCCATCTTATATGACTTCAACAAAAAAACAAGCGAGCTGAAAAATATGCTCACGCTCATCCAAACATCGCAACCCCAAATCGATGATGAATCTGCAGATTCGACCAGAACAGAGCTCAACACGATCTTGCCAGTGCAAACTCTTGACGAGTTCTTACAATTCGATCGCATCATAGCGGACTGTGACGGAAAGCGCAATGGCCTAGTACGTTTATATATTCTGAAAATAATAATGTCTTATTGAATTCTCACCATTGTTATTAATACTTTATTTCATATTCTAGAAACGATTGATCACTTCATGGATTGGCGGTAGTGGAGATTTGAAAGCGGCGTTGAACCGTACAATGCCGGCTTTAATTTCCAAAAATGTGCAGATAATTTACAGCGGATGTGGACGGAAAACGAAAAATCAGCCGGGAAAACTGTCGTTCGCAGCTACGGCTACATTCACGTGCATTCGCGGTACGAATTATATTATTCTATGTGACGTAACATCAAAGTTGGGCATAATTCTATTTATAAATACGAATACCAATTTATTCACATCGTGATTTTCATGTGAATATAAATACAAATTTATTCATACTTCACTTATTGTATTCACATGCATGCATACAAACATGTACAAATACATTCACAAATATTCTGAACATACAAATAAATTCACAGAAAAAATTGTGAATATTTACAAAAAGTCCTGTGAATGAAAAAAAAAATCACATAAAAATCTGTGAATGCAAATGTATTCACAACAAATTGTAAATACAAAAAAATTCACAAAATGAGTTATGAATTTCCTTAAGTTGAAGAAAATTAAAATCGAATTCACGACAATTATATTAAAATCTACACCACAAGTGAGTTATTACGTATTTTGAGAGACAACATTGTGCGGCAAAGAAATTTTTGCACAAAAAGTTTTGTGCAAAAATTTCTTTGCCTCGACGCAATGTTTTCTCTCAAAATACGTACGAACTCACTTTTGGTGTAAATTTTAATCTAATCATTGTGAATTTTATTTTAATTTGTCTTAAATACGAAAAAAATCACAACTTATTTTGTGAATTTTTTTGTATTTACAATTTTTGTGAATACATTTGCATTCACAGATTTTTTTGTGAATTTTTTTTAATTCACAGGATTTTTTGTAAATATTCACATTTTTTAGGAATGTTCACAATTTTTTCTGTGAATTCATTTATATGTTCATAATATTAGAGAATACAATTGTATTTGTACGCATGCATGTGAATACAAATAAGTGAAGTATAAATGAATTTGTATTTACATTTAATGAAAATCACGATGTGAATACATTCGTAGTCGTATTTATAAATAGAATTACGCCCAACTCTGCGTAACATGAGTTTGACGATGTTTTGCAATGCATGTGGGTTTAGTTTTAACCCTTCGTTTACACAATGGTTCAAGTTGTTTTTTATTGAAAAAAAATCAGGAGTAGACTTTAAACATTCCTTAATATGTGTGCATCATAAAGATTCGGAATATATAAAATTTGATTCTTTAAACAAATTATTCAAATATAATATATATATAATTAAGTATTATTTCTCGTACAGATGTTCTTCAGAATAAGTTCAGTAACGAAAAACCGAACCCTCATCAGTCCATCATCACCCATTTAAGTCGCTGGTTAGCTGGGGCTGGAGATCGCGAGGGTGGCCGTGCTTTCCGCATGTCCGGAGTCACTAACAACATCGACGAAGAAAACAACATTGTCGACCCAACCGAACGTGATCCTTTATAATAATATCGCGCAATGCAAATCAATCTTTATTGTAATCTAACAAAAACCGTGATTTTATTATTATTATCCTATGCTGTGAGCTATTGTGATACTCATCTTAAAAAAGTTAATATTACATATGTATAAATTTGTGTTACATTTATAAATAAATGCATTAATAATATATATACAACAATTATTTTCTTGATTTTTGCAACACCATTGGGTTTCATTTCAGCGAGCGGTTGGGCCAGTATTAGCACCAGCACTGAAAGAGTGCTGGTTGACAAATGGCCGAATATCGTTGGAAAACGTGTAATGGTATCGTTGCCGACTATGCGCCAGTACTGGTTCAATTGTCATACTGAAAATTGGCCGAGCGTCGGGCCGGTATCACGACCAACGCTGACCCGATACTATTTCCCAGCCTCAGCCAACCGTGGGACCGTGGTTATCACTCCAACGTTGGTTCAACGGTTGGCCGAGTTGTAACGCCGACGGTCGGACAACCGTCAGATAGGGTTGGTGCAGCACTGCGCCACGCTTGGGCCATTCGCATGATTTTTCACGGGGAAGTGGTCAAATTAGTCACAATAATTGGAGGATAAACTCCGGATTTAAAATGAGCCTGTATATTTTCGATTAATGCTCAAAGGATCTGGATAAGCTTGAAATTTCAAAAATTTGAATTTTTTGTTGAGTTATTTTATAGGCTAGGGTTTTAACTGCGGATAAGGTTCCGAAAAGCCCCCCCCCCCCTCCGAACGAGCTGAAAACGAGCTGAAAACGAGCTTTTGCATAAACCTTTCTTTCAATATTTTACGGAAACCCCTAAAGGGATTTTCGGCGACTCGCAATAGTTTTCGAGATATTCAATTTTGAAGCTTTTTTTTTAAGATTAAGGTTGCGAAGCCCTCCCTCCTCTCCCTTCGATCGACCTGCAATTTTGCACAAGTCTTCATTTTAATATTTCAAGACAACCTCTGAAGGAATTTTCAGCGACTCGCAATAGTTTCCGAGATATTGAATTTTAAAGTTTTTGTTAACGCGAAAAAAACCCAAACAAACCCAAAGAACCCAAACAAACCCAAACCCAAGAATTATTGCGCGCCGTCAAAAATCCCTTTAGGGGTGGTCTTAAAATATTAAAACGAAGGTTTCTGCAAAATTGCAGCTCGATTGACGGGGGGGGGTCTGAACCTTACCCTTAACTTCAATTTGGAATAAAGATTTTGAGGCAATCCTATAAAGTGGCCAAGTTTCGACGATTTGTTTTACTAAGTTGAGGCACCGCTGTGACGCATAAAAAAAAACGATTTTTTCTGCATTTTCTCAAATTATACATAGTCAAGAATATGTAAAAAAATGTTCAACTTAAAATATCAAAAATTCAATAAGTTACAGACGATTTAGTCAGAGACGATAAAATATCTTCTTTGTCAAGTTACAGATGCTGAAATACCTACTTTTTGTAATACTAGTTACGAAATTACGACGAAGAAAATAGTCCAAGTGTTATTAAAATTAGTTCTTTATGCTCGCTTGGGTGAAACAAATAAAATCATTCGACGATTTCAATTTAGTTATCAATTTTTCAATCAATTTTTTTCCGGCGGGTACCGCGATTTCGGGGGGTGGGGGCGTGCCCACCCTCGCCAATGCGGAGGATGTCTTTCGAGTCGATCGTCTTTCCTGGAAACCGTGTATAACCGAGACTATGGAGAAATCCGAGATTTTATTCAGCCGAGAGACTTAATTTTCTCAGAAGCGCCAAGAAAGTTTGTCCGCGCGCGTTCCCGGACGACGACGCGCACGCGTCGCATGCGGGAGAGCAGATGGAAATTTCTCTGTAAAATCTTCAGGAATACGTAACGCGGTAACACGTTGAAATTATAGCTGAAAGGTCGAGTCTTGTACATAGTAGCGGGGCAAAGGAGTGGGCGCGCGTTCTCGCTACTTCGACGCAGTTATTCATCATCCGAACGTAACTTTGTCCAGGAGGGATTCTTCGACCTCGGGGGCGTATACCGGGGAAGAAAGATGCGGGACATCAATATTAATGCTCTTATTATGAAATCGGATTGCACCGCGGGGCTCCAAAGCCGGATGCTACTCTCGCGCAAATCTGGAATCACAATGTTTCATTTTGCTGGAGCGTGATTTTTTTGCATCTTTTTTTTAAATAATCACACCCATATACATATAGGGGGGCGTCCATAAATTACGTAACGCAAAATTTCCCAATTTTTTACCCCCCCCACCCCACGTAACAGAACCGTAACGCCTGTCCTAACCCCCCCCCCCCCATTCCGTTACGTAACGGGTGCTTTGTCATCAATAATAGCGTTTTTTTTTCAAAGAAATAACTAACTATGAAAGGATCGGGTTTATACTTATTTTATGAAGTATATATTCATATAGTTTTATACCAATTTTTATGATTCTTTTCCAATTAACCCTGATTTGGCGCCGAAAAAAAATTCTCTTCATTGTCCCATCGATATCTTTATGAAAGGTTACCTGTAAATAAAAAGTCAAAAATTTAACAAAAAATCAAAATTATAATTTTGGTTTTTCTTACAAAATGCCGACAGTTTGAACATTTTTTTCAATCTTCAAGGCCCTTTTCTTACTCAAGCAATCTTTAAAAATAATAATGATCAAAATTTAAAAAATCGGCTACGCACAACCTCAGTCACTGTGATTACAAAAATGTTTTTAAAAAATTGAAAATCGGTTGATAAGTTTTGGAGTATTCACTGAGACAAGGTGGAAAAAAGTAGTTTCGAGAAAATCGCGATCAAAGTTTTCGTTCCGTTTTTCTTGATATAAAGATATGTTTTTTTTCTAGAATATTGATACTTACATTAAAGTGTCAAGTCGTGGGCGATGTGACGGTTTTTCATCTTCATTATATTTCTCAAAATAATAAGAGCTTGCACTTCATCTATTCTGAACGATGAGTTTTAAATTTAAAAACTTGAACACGCAGAAATTTTGCTATTTCTGACATATCTAAAATCGTGACGTAACGCAAACCTCAACCCCCCCCCCCCCGCGTCTAGACCGTAACACCAGGCCGAACCCCCCCTCCCCCAATTGCGTTACGTAATTTATGGACGCCTCCTAGGTGGGGTCGAGATTATGAAGAAAAAGAATGGGAAAAAGCAGGACTGAGTATCGGTTTGAAGGAGGAAGAAATGTCACTCGAAAACACTTATAAATATTTATTTCAGATGAAAAAGTCAGAGGCATCATTTCAATGGTTTGTCCAAACATTTTGGTAGCCTTAGGTTTTTTTAAAGTAGAGGTATCAACCTTATTTCAAGATCACCTCCACCTTTTTTTTTTAATGGAAATCCTTTTTAATTGGCGACAAATATAGAGAACGAACGAACATAACCTATAACCTAGAATGTAATTGTAGGTTACAATCTACACGGTCTAGGTAATCTTGAGATGATACTGAATGTTTATACCAAATTGGAAGTCAATCGGTTGGATAGGACTCGAGATATTATGTCAAAACCAGGCTGAAAATGTAGTTTTGAGAAAAACGCTTTCAAGAAAATGCAAAAAAACATTGATTTTTTTCGAATTTTGAGACTAGAATAAGCCTTAACCCTTAATATCTTCCAGCGAACTGACGAATACTCGGAACAATAAAATATTTTAGTGTTCGATCTCAACCTTTCGTTGGCAACCTGTGGTTGATGAATTTCTTCGATTTAAGGGATTTAAAAAACATGTATGTAGAGATAAAGAGTCCTTACTCTTATATTTTTTTGGTTTCATTGTTAATCCTCCGGTCACTTTGGGTCAAAATGATCCCAAGCGCAACTTTAAGCCGAAATTACTATGAGTATAAGTTGTTGGTGGCCACGGCGACTGGCCTGCTTTCTAACAGTGCTTTGGGTTATACTTTGTAAGTACAGACTAGAGTCGGGCAAATTGTGATAAAATATCTTTTTGGAAATGCCCACTATGAAGCTGTTTTTCTCCTTAATCTATCATATCCCAAGAGTATCACCCTAAAATATTATGATAAAAAATTTAAAGATGCAACAGTTATAATTTTTTAAAGTAAAAAAGGACTTTTTTTAACACAATGATCCCGTGCTGATTTTTTTCCGCCGTATGAAACTTCGATTAAAATATAATATCGAGAATGCCACATTCTAGAATGTTCAAACTAATATCCTGAATTTTTATGAGTCATTCGGAACGTTACGGTCAACGCGGCAATCGTTTGAACATGGCTGGGGTCTGTGCGACCCCCTGTGACCATCGGGTTCCCGTGCAGATATGTGACTGGGCATTCCCTACTCTATGTTGGAGTTTTTTTTACGGCTTCCCTCTATGTTTGGAACTTATAATATTGTGATCGCGATACATTGCGAGCGAGTTAATTTTCAGGCAATGTTTACGCAGCCAACACATTAAGGGGTCTTCTGATGGGGTATTTTGAAAAAGGATATTTTGATGAACTTTTTTGATAGGTTTATATTATAGATATTGATATGAAAGTTGTTACACTCAATAAATACACTTTCGAAATACATTTAAAAAATGTATGTTTTTATGTAACCCAAACAAACTTTAAAGGCGTTTTTCTCGAAACAACGTTTTTCGACGGCTTGTTGATAAAATCTTTGAAACTACTGAACCAATCCTTATGAAATTTTAACCACATATTCTTTATAACTATAGCTATGCCGCAAATCATGGATTTTTTAAATTTTGATGTTTACTATTTTTTTTGTTTTTTTCGAAACATGTCCGCCATTTTGTTATTTTTGTAGATATGAAAAATCGTATAGCCATTAACATAGTGAATCTAAAACTTTTTTTTTTTTTTTTGTTTCGGATGATCCATCTCCGAGATTTTCTCAACAGCGCAGACCTAAAATTTTTTAGAACATTTTTTTAACGACCATTTTCATCTATAAATAGCGACTTAATCTGTATTAAAGTATTCAAGTATTTGACCTTAAGAAATGAATTTTCAGCGAAAAATTCCGTATAAAACTGCTCATAAAGTGAAAACTTTTCGATTAATCAGAAATTCCGTATGTACTTCTTTGCGAAATGCAATTAGGCACATAACTTTTAAATTTAAAGTAAACCGAGTGAAAATTGTTGAAGTTACTTATCACGCAAATTGGAAAAAGATAACAAAAGAAAATATTACTAGTCGGCCATTTGGTGCATCGAAAAAAAAAAAAATGTTCTAACAGGTAGATATTCATACTAAATAGATGTGTAATTAATTTAATGAGTGAATCACTTTTTCATACGAAAGAAATGGTTAAATTCGCACATGATTTTATACCCGTAACTGTGGCCTAACGCCTTAATGAGGCACAAAAGTAAAGCAGGTGATTCTTGGTTTTTGGGATTGGTCTAAGACTCGTTACATCCACGCTGGGAGGCTTGACCGTGGTCTGATATTATTGAGGGAAGGCAGATCAGGGTCAGCACTTTTTCCTGACTCAAATTTCTACACGGGTTATAGCCGAGCCCGTGACCGCGAAGGGTTAACTCACGTTTATTTTCCACGAAATTTATGTTAGAAGGATTAAATGTCAGGATAAAAAAACCCGAGTCAGACACCTTGTTACTTGAACATAATACGCGTATATATATAATGTTACACTCTTGCTTTTCGACCGATAGTTCCGGTGGACTTTGACGGACAGCTCGCCTACTCTCGCAGGGCTGTCACTCTCGGATCGCCCACTCTTTCATCGTCACACAAATTCAAATTCGCACGTTACATTTTCAACAAATACAAATTTATATTAACAGACAAAATTTCCCGTATCCATGCACGTTGAGTTTCAACGTGGCAAGGGTTAATAGAATCCATGGCTCTTATCCCCCTTCATCGTCGCGATCCTGTCGCCTATATTTTCATACACACGTATTCGAACTCCCCCACGCGCATAAGTAGAAACGATATTGCTCACTATTCGTTACGAACACGTGGAAGAGCATTCGAGAGCGGCACGCGAGATGAGGTCCACAACTCACGAAACCCCAGCTTTTTTTTTCCTCCAACTCGCACCCGCGAGGTTCTTGAAGCTTGCTAACCCTGCGCTCGCATCTGGCCTTCCTCGCAACGTGTCTATCTCGGGCTTTTTGCGTTGATTCCTGAAACTCTCGAGGGAGCAAAAGGCGAGGGGCCCAACGCACGTACTGCGGATGAATGGGATGAGCGGGAGAAAGATGGAGAAAGTACAAGGGCCACAGTGAAAGGGGCGGTGAGGGGGTTGGGTGAAGGGCTTGGGACCAGGGACCGTTGCAGCGCGAGGAATAGGAGAAATTTCGTGCCAGTGTGCTGAACGGGAACAGACGAAAGTGGCGCTTTGCACACGGAAGATGTGGGTGACCGCGCCGTTGGACGGAAGGACGCAACGCCACACGCTCTACGACTAACGTAAAATGGAGTTGCGCCCTTTCAATTCGTAACAAGATAGTTATGTCTGTACGCAATACCTGTGTGAACGTATATACGTACCTATGTGGGAAAAGTATATTTTGCAAGCGTTATATCGATCTAACGTTGGCTATCAGCACACCGTGCCGTTTTGAGGACAATCCTTAAATCTTTCGAAGCGCATTGTTGATTTTGGCGAGGGGTGGTCCTGGAAATTATCTTCACACAAACTTGCTAACGTTTTTCCAGTGGGAATTTTGGAGACATCGGGCTTCACGTTGTGCCGAGTACAGGAACAATTGGCTACTGCGAGGACTGTCCTCGAACGCGAACGGCTTCAAAATCACTTTTTTCTCACGTATACGTGTGTATATAGATGTACGGGAGTGGAGCGGTACCGGCAGCAAGTACCACACGTCTGGGACATCCGCTCACGAAACTTTGGTAACTAATTGCGACTAGCAATTTATCACACAGACAAATGGCGGCTCGTCAGCCCAGTGCCGTATGTACAACTCCGACGATAGAGGGCCAACCTGGTGTATATTTCGGTTACCCGACCACCGAGACCGTTCTCTTCGTCTCCTTGCGATTATTCTCTATCCTCAACGAAAAAGCATGAATGGTGTCCATATATATATATATATATATGAATTAGTTCCTCCGTAGAACTACGGATCCACGTATCGCTTGAGACAGAGAGAGAGCTAGAGAGAGATAGAGAGAGCGACACAGAGCGAGAGGGAGTGAGAGAGAGCGAGAGAGAGCGAGGGAGAGCGAGAGAGAGCGAGAGAGAACGGGAGAGAACGAGTGAGAGCGAGGGAGAGCGAGAGAGAGAGAGAGGGGCAGACTTTTCCCATATAGCCGAATCGAAATTTTTCAACATCTCGTCGTAATCAATCCCCTCAGAGCGACCCATCGATATATCGTTGCAGAATAAAAACGGGAGGAGAGAGCGAGAGAGAGAGAGAGAGAGAGAGAGAGAGAAATGGTTGAGTCTCCAGTACGCGCCCGATTCAATCCTACTGGCGCCCGAATAACCAACATTTATATACCGCTGTCAATTTCTCTTTCCCGTCACTGCTTACGCTTTATATTTACATGTGCATGTATCTCTCAATCGTTCGGTGCGCGTGGTAACCTCTCGTAGAGAAGCAACAAAAAAGTGGAAACAACTTCGTGCACGTACTCCGCACGTCCGGCATATATTATCCGGATATATATCTACTAGCCCGCTGTGCGCACCGGTTGTTTTTTTTTCCAATTTCTTCCAACGGGGCACAAGGGCAGAGCCCTTCGCCAAAGCACAAGAGCTGGGCGCACCACGTACAGGGCGAGGAATTTATCGGCCCCGCGACCACGGACGAGCACGGGCTTCATTGCGTTCCTATGTGATTTCGACTAAAGTTTGGCAACTATGCGAAAAATCGGAGTGAAAAAAATTGGAATCTTTCGACCGAGTTCTTGCAAATGAAAAATTTGATGTGGCGAAAAAAAAGACAATTGCGGATTTCTTAAAGTTCTCAGGGATTTGTTTCAGAGTTCGAAAAGTAACGGATTTTTTCCTCACTTCCGGTTTTCAATTATTTCGGATATGGTCGTTGCACATGTAGGTTAAACGCACATGTGACTCTTTACCCTCAAATGGTTCTTTTTTGTATTTTCCATTTGTGTATTCTATTGACTACCACGTTTGGCCAAACTTTAGGGGCTGGCTGGACAGAATTTTGGAGGTCTTTGGTGCTGGTGACGCACTGCAAAAAAGTGGTGCTTCTATGTCCTCGCACACCGGAAGGATCCAACGTATCGTCCATCCAATATATATAGGCTGACCATTATAAGGTAGCCAGGTGCTTTTTAAGGGTGTGACGCAACATTTCTTGATCGACAAGAATATTATATTCAATGGTTTTTCAAATCGTCGTTGAAAAAGAATATAGCGTATAATTGTGATCAGTAGAATTTGCCAGAGATAATCAACCATTTTCGAAAAAAATCAAAATCGTATTTCGAGTTCAGCAGAATGGAGATAATGCAATTCCGGATAAATAGATACTAAAAACTAACTTTCTTCAATTCAAATTAAATTCCATTTATCCACTTATTGGTACACTAATTTTAGAGATATCGTGGTTACCGATTTAAAAAAAGTCATTTTCAGAAACGCGCGTTTAAAATTCGCCTGTTCGTGATTCACCGGTTTGTGAAGCCTGCCTACAAACGCCCATAATTCCTTCACTTTTGAACGAAACGACTTGAAATTTTCAGAGAATGTTTTTGAAATGTTATACTTTGAGAATCCGTCGAAAAAAAATTATATTTTCAAAAATGTCAACGAGGTGCAAGTCCTTCAAGTGCATCTTCGGTAATGTTTTTCTATACTGGATGCCCAAAAAAGTTTTTCGTATGCGGAACTTCTTCATCGTATGCGGAACTTATCTTTCGTATGCGGAACTTATCTTCATTCTGCTGTCCTCGAAATGGAATTTTTATTTTTTTCCAGCATACTCAATTGTTTCTGGCAAATACTACTCGTCACAAAGTACGCTAGATTTTTTTCGAAGAGGTCGCGACAAACCATTGCAAATCATATTTTTCTCGGAAACGTCCGCGCAAGCCCCTTAAAAACATATGGCTACCTTGCAATTGTCGCCGTGTATATATACATATATACATAATATGTCGAAGGCAACATGGGAATCCTTATTTCACGAGCGTCCGCAGGTGGTTATTATTTTATGAGTTCGCGGGATAGATCAATATTTGAGGTAAAAAGATCCGTGAGATATACGCGGGGCGGCAGAGAAGTAAAAAA